>CM066032.1:142744365-142925288 GCA_033557465.1 Ichthyophis bannanicus
GAATGGCTATGAAAGATAAGAATAAGATTCTCAAGAGCAGAGAGTGTCTCTCTCCATACAAAGATGTGACTTGTTTAAGCCCATGGTATTTTCAATAACCATCATATTGGATGGGAAAGATGGGACAGTGAAAAACAGATGGAAGCAGGAAGAATTGATGCCTTGAAATTATGGTGGTGGCGGCGAATACTGTGTATACCATGGACTGCACGGAAGAACCAACCAGTCGGTACTAGAGGAGATCAAACCTAAGCTTTCTTTGGAAGCTCAGATGAAAAGACTTCGACTTTCATAATGTGGACACATCATGCGAAGAGAGAAATTCATTAGAGAAAGACATTATGCTTGGCAAAGATAGAAAGGCAACTCAAAAGAGGAAGGCCAGCAATGAGATGGATCGATACAATAACCAGCAGCTACGGGTACCAGTCTGTAAACAATGAGCGGCCCTGACTGAAGACGAAACACAATTTAAGATAGCTATCCAGAAGGGTCGCCATGAAGTTTCGACTACGACCGCGACGGCACTAAACAACAACATAGATATAGATATATATAGAGATATAGAAGGACATCTAAGAAATATAGCTATAGTGAGATATGGCAGGGCATAAAATACACACCAAAAAATAAATATGGATATGTAGGCTTAAGATATGGGTGTCTGCAGGTAATAAACAGTACAGAGATCTGGAGACAGTAACAGTGAGCACATAGGCTATGTGGAGAGGAAAGATTCATCTAACAACAAGGAGGTGGAACCTACTTGAGAAGACATATAGAGAATCTAGTCCTCCTGGGTATAATGTGCAAGAATGCTAGTTAGTGCAACCGAACCAGGATTGTTACATGAAAAACCAAGGACAATGTCAATGTGCAGCCAGGAAGTTCCGAGTCTTCCACGACTCTGGCATGGTAAGTAGACAGAATGACGCCTAGAGATGCGAATTCCATTTTGACCCTGCTGTGAGGGCAAAAGGTATCATGCGTTCTTACCATGAGGACGAGGATTATCCCTTAGTGGGAATACTATGGACCAAAGCATGAAACTGGCAACTCACTTGAGTCTTCACGGTAAGAGAAGGCCTATGTCCTTTATCTACATAAAAGGAGGATAGAAAAGAAGGGGGACCCTTCTAGTCATGGGAGATATGACTGAAAAAGCCTTTTCTAACCAGTTAGAATAGCTGTTGGAGAAAAAAAAAAAACCCATGCTCTCTAGCAAGGGTCCATAGTGGAAAGCGTCTCTGTAGATTGCAGAGAGCATGGAACGGGCTGGTTAGAGAGCCAGTATCTCAGTAAAACTATGCTGCCAACTCAGGGAATGAAGGCTATGGCAGAAATAGAAAACAATCTAGGAGAAAGCTTGTAGTTGGAAGGATGTTTTTTTTTGGATCTCCAAGAGAGATGGAGTACTGACTTGGAGCCACTACGAAGACTAGACAGAAATGTTAGTGGAGGGACAAACCTTGGTTAGTTTGTGGAAAAAGAACCATGTGGTCCAAACATTAAATCCTGGATGGGCAGCTGTTGGCAAGACAGCAGAAGAATCTTACTGTTCAAAAACAGAAAGAACAGACAGAACAGGAGTAGGAACTCTGGATCATGTCTGATAAGCTGCCCGCCAAAGCAAGGATTAAAACAGAGGAGGTGACCTCAGAGAGGAAAACTCCGCACTGGAAAAAAAAAAAAAAGTGAGGAAAACTAGAGAGGCTGAAGAAAGAGAAAGCTCCCAGTAAGGAATTCCGCTGTCTTACAGAGGAAAAACTTGGTAAGAGAGTTAAGAGAGAATGGAGCTGAAGAAGACTTACGATAGTAAGTAAGTTCTATAGAAAGGAAAAATACAATGCTGGCACAGGAAACTATCCATCTGATAGTGGTTAGACCGCTTTCCCTAGACCGGCAAAAAGAGGGAAGAAACTCTGTGACTTATAGGCCATGAACAACCTGACAGCTCATCGAATATAGAAAAAATGGATATCTTTTTGAAGAAAGAGATCCCTGTGGTAGGGTGTAGAATAAAGTGGTGGATTTCCTCTATTGAGAAGAAGCAACTGTAGATTTCTGAACCCCAAGGGTCACAAGCATCTGATTGTGATGATCAGAAACCCTGCAGGTGCTGGGTTTGCTGAGTCATGGTGAGAGGTTGGAGGTTCGTTTAGACCAGCGACGATGCTTGTTTTTTTCCCTGTTGGGGTAACATCTGGTATGATGGGCAAGTGATGAAATAAACCTTCTTCTCCTGTGGGAAGAAAGTTTGGTAGGACCATTTCCTACGTAAAAAAACTGGGAACAGAGGAAGGGGTTAGAAAACAAACCCCTAGGAACAGGTTAATCAGTGGGACAACTGAGCTAACCTGACGTAAAGGACTCCTTGTTGAAAATATTTCTCCAGTTGCAAGGAGTATGTCCCAGCCTTTGTTGTGCCCATTTGTCCAAGTCTGAAGCTTGGAGCCAGGCTCTACGTCGTGCCCCTATAGCTATAGCAGAAGTCCTGCTAACAGACACAAAAGAGACTAGGGAAGCACGAGAAATAAAACAAGAGATATTCTGAATATGCTTAAGCAGTGAGGAATAGTCTGTACTCCTGGAATCTGAAAGAAAAGGAGAGAAAAGATGTAATTGGCTTTGTGACCTCCTCAAGAGAAAGACTCATATAAAATATATATGAGAGAATTCTTGCAGAAAGCATAGATGTCTGGAAAGTTTGACGTCCAAAGTCATCTAGTGTTTTAGACTCACGACATGGCGGATAGGAAGAGTGCTTTTTTTACTCTTTACCCGCCTCATTCACTACTAGGGAATGATGAGGAAGTTGAGTCTTTTTGAAACTCTGGAGAGGGGGGCACCTGAGATAACAGATCATTTGCACTGGGAGGCGGGGGTCCCCGGAAAGGTGTTTCCCACCTTCCTAGAAGGAGATCCTGCAAGGAATGATTCAAAAGAAGCATTATGTTCCCCTTTGCTTTGGTAGAAAGAGCCTTGTGCAGGATCATGTCCTGGGATAGGAATGGCAAGAGATCTTGCTATATCCCAGAGGAAAACTCTGAAAAGAGGGATCCCTAACAGGAATCTCTCTTGGACAGGTTTAGATTTACAGAACTAGCCTGAGCATCCACAGAGGTATCCAAATATATAGGAATAGAAGATCCTGCACAGTGCAGTGTGGAATGCTTAAGAGATGGTTGCTGGTACTGGGTATCATGAGCAGCAACCGTTCCTTACCACATTGGCCCATGCCAGGTATCGACTCCCAAGCTTGGTATAGAATGGAGCGATCCTGTTGAAAAAAGCATGGTCGGAGGTGGCCACGATGCTACTGTGGGGACCGGGACGGATGCTTATACCGGGACCGCTGTCGGAGTCGAGCCCGCCAAAGACATCGGAGCAGTCATCGGTGACAGTTCAATCGGTTACCGAGGTGACCGAACCCATCGGCCAGTATCCTCGATACCGAAGCACTAGTATCGATCGATGTCGGTACCAAAAGCTATCGGTACCGAGTCTTCTAGACTAGAGATCGATTCTAAACTCGGCATCGAGGGCAGACAGCCTGATAAGCGAAGCATGGAAGGCACTGACCGCAAAGGTAATGAGGTTGTCGGTACCGATTTCGGTACCGTGTCTGACACCGGTGAAGGAAGGTCAACCAGTGGCAACTCAATCGGCCTCAAAGGAACCGAGAGTTGTGGATCCGAATCACGGAACCGAGCCTTCAGTACCTCAGAGAGCTGGTACCCAATGCGAGTCAGTACCCAGTCCTCCAGAACTGGAGATCGATTCCAGACTTGGCATCAAAGGAAGCGAGTCTATCGATGCACGTCTGGAGGGTCCCGACGGCAGTGGTAATATCGGTGCTGGTACCGATAATGGAAAGTCCAGTCTGGGGTGTATCCACCGGTCCCCGAAGGTACCGAGGACGCCAGATGACGATCCTGGTGAGGAGTGTTTCATCCACACACCAGTGCTGATGCCGGGGTATCGGTACCGCTCGTCTCGGATGCCACCACCGAGCAGGGCTCAGGGATGTTCTGTGAGGGGTGAGCCCCAGGAACATCCTGATAACCATGAATTGCTTTGTAGACCGAAGACTCCCGCTGGGTTTTTGAAGCCAGTGGGCCCTCGAGGGCCAAGGCCGGAGCCGTCTTCATGCTGTGCATGAGACCTACCACTCGAGGACTGGCTAGTCTTAACAGACTGTTTGTGGGTTACCTGATCTTGTGTGGAAAGAAGAAGGGACGGTGCCCCAAAGTTGGAGGGCAACCGTGTATCGAGGGAATCTCGATGTTGAAAACCTCTTCTCACCAAACAGTTGTCAGGACCCAAGCAGGTTAGACACCGCCTTGAGGGTCAAAAAATAAAAGTTGTACCGCCACAGAGTGAACATTTCTTAGAGAAAGTGCCTGGCGGTTCAATGAAGGAAAAAGCAGAGGCCTAAAAGGCCTAAGAGACCGTGAGACACTATGAGGAAAAAATATATCCCGTGGAAAAGGAAAATATTTCAAGAAAAGAAAACACCGGCGGTACCGGTGGCGTCGGGAAGACAGCCCCGACCACAAGAAAAATAAAAAATAAAAAATAAAAAAACAAGAATTTTCTGCGGTGACAGGATGACATCCTGCCGGATCCGCGGAAACACAAAAACTGAGGAGAGGCAGTTGGGAAAGGCGGGAAGGCAGCACGCAGGCGTGCTGGGATGCTTCCAAAAGCTCTTGATTGGACGCTGGGAAGCGTTCCCGCGCGGACTCCGTCAGTACCGACGTACCCATATGTGAAGACTCATTCCTGCTTGTTCCTGGAGATAGTTTGCATCTCCGAGATTCTCCTGGCCAAGCAATAGCCACAAGACCATCTTCAACGTCAAGTCCTTCAGGGAGCTCTCGGTCTGCGATTCGAAGGGTGCCATGGTCCGAGCTGAAAGCACCAAATTAAGGACCCATGCGGGAACTATGGATTGTAAAAGGATGATGGACTTGCTTTTACGGCCTGGAGTAACCGTACCACATCCAGATGCAACTGCTAAAGACTTCCCCTGCACTTTCCCCTTGTAACACGTCAATGCTGCCACCTGCACCTGCACGGAGTTGCATGCCAGACCCTAATCCAGCTCCTCCTGGAGAAAGGCCAGCAGTGCCGGGAGGGGAGACTTCAAGGGTCTCAGCTCCCTGTCTACACACCAGCTCTCAAAGATCCTCCAGACCCCTAATATAAGCTAATGAGGTGGAATGCTTATGCACTTTCAGCATGTTGAAGTAACTGCACCTGACTAACCTCACTTAAAAACTAGCCATTCCTCTCAATAGTCATGCCGAAAGCGATAACATCCCACCCGAGGCATCAGGACTGGTCCCTGTGCCAGCAGATCTTTAATGATCAGGAGGCGCAAGGAGTTGTCTACCAGCAACCTGATGAAGTCAGCATACCATGGTCTGCAAAAGCCAGTCTGGCACAATTTAGGATGACCGTCCTGTGTGCCTCGATCTACTGCACCACACTTCCTATCAGGGCCCAGGGAGGGAACACGTAGAGCAGTCCTGATTTTGGCCACAGTTGTACCAGTGCGTCGAGGCCCTCCAACATCCGTTCTCGTCGTCTGCTGAAAAAACAGTTTGCCTTTGTTGATGCCAGGGTCGCCATGAGATCCATCACTGGATGACCCCAGGGTGAATCAGCTGAGCAAAAACCTCATCGTTTAGTGTCCATTTACTGGGATCTACCCTCACTCTGCTGAAGTAATCAGCCACCACATTTGTTTCTTCTGGCTACATGTATTGCTGACAAAGCCTGCAGATTTTCCTCTGCCCATGCCAGAAGCGGTGGAACTTCGCTTGCCAACTAGGCACTGCCCGTGCCCCTTTGTTGATATAGGCCACCGTGGCTGTGTTGTCTGAGAACACTCGTACAGCCCTCCCTTGCAGCAACAGCCCGTAAATTCTGTCTGTCTGTTTATGGTCCAAGTGGCTTCTTCTGCCGATCAGCTGCCTTGTGCCATCTGCGCCTGGCAATGCGTCTCCCAGCCTGTCAGGCTGGATCCATCGTTAGGGCAATCCATCTTGGCATCTCCAATGGCATCCCCACTAACCGTTTGTTGGGCCATAGCCAACACTGAAGGACGATCGTGATCTTCCTTGAGCAGGGCAGGGGCATCTTCAGTGGGTGACATTGGGACTAACCATCTCTTCAGGAGGGAGTTCGTTAGGGGTCTCATGTGTGCCGGTGCCCACGGCACCAGCTCTATTGCTGCTGCCATTGAGCCCAGACGTTGTAGATAATGCCAGGCTGTTGGCGCCAGTGTCCGTAAGAAAAACCTGACCTGTAAGCGCTGTTTGTTCATCCGCTCCAGGGGTAAGCAGAACTTGCTCACTTGAGTCCGAAAGTGAGCTCCCAGGTAAATCATTCCCGAGTTGGGCTCATGTTGTTCTTGGCTGCATTGACCACCCAGCCCAGGCTCCAAAGGAACTCAATCACCTAGCCTAGCAACAGCACCCGGACCTTTACCAAGGTCATGATGGTCGCAGTGGCAGCCCTGCAAAAGGAAGGAATTCTTGTACACCCATAACTTGATGATTGGCTGATACAGGCAAAGTCCAGAGAAGAAAGTGTGGAGGGCCAATCATCAAATGGACCTGAAACCAAATGGAAGTCCCCTGCTTGTCTATGACCCTGCACTAATACTCGTCCCAGTTTCTGCTCGTCCTCCAGGAGTCTACCACCCTTGGATTCGCCCAAATCCTTTACAAACTTTGAGTGCCTCACCGAACAGGAGCTTTCCGTGAACAGGAGTCTGCTCAATCTTGATTTGGAGAACCCTTCTGCCGACCAATTCCGAAGCACAAGTTCCTTCGCACCAAGACCACAGTGGCCATACTTCGGGGTTTTATGATCAGGTCATAAAAGGCATCTGCCAAGTAGGTCTCCCCAGACTCCAACTTGACAGCTTCTGCAGGAGATGGTGCTGGCTGCTCTGCTTCCTCCTGGATGCCCTGTGCCCAGCATAGGCAGGCCTGAGTCACAACCGTGCCACACATTGAGGTCCTCTATGGAAGCCGCATTAATATTACTACTACTACTATTAAACACTTATATAGTGCCACGCACGCAGCGCTGTACAAACATATATCCAAGAGACAGTCCCTGCTCTCCGAGCTTACAATCTAATCGAAGGCCTGCTTCAGCAAGGTCTCCAGCTTCTTATCCTGGACATACTTGAGGGCCGACCTGCCTTCCACCAGAATTGTGGTCTTCTTTGTCACTGCTGAGATGGCTGCGTCCACCTTGGGAGAGCAAAACAGCTCCTTTTCTTGCTTGGGAATCAGAGAGAGGCATGACGGTCCATGCTCCCTTGCAGCCCTTCCTCTGGGACCTCCCATTCGTCCAAAACCATCTGCTTAATAACCCAATGCATGGGAAACACTGTCCTGTGGTTTTCTGACTGCCTGAAACAAAGGATCTTCCAGAAGCTCTTCCTCCACCTGGAGACCCTGGAGCCACATGGAGGGTCTTCAAGGAATGTGCGATTAGTGCTGGTAGCTCCTCTCTACGGAACACCCGCATGATGCAGGCCTCCTCCTCGTGTGGGATCTCACCCTCCTCCAGCTCGTCCGCTTGTAGGGCTTCCCGGTCGTCCTGCAATTCTGGCTCCTCAGACTGTGGTCCGAGACAGAGTCATCCCAGACCTCCAACTGGTCTTGGCCAGAGGTTCCGCTTGCGTGCCGGCAGACTGCTCCACTTCAGTTGCAGGCCTCTTACAGGCTCCCCCTACCAACAGGGCTCCTGAGCCCTTCTGTCTGATACAATAGGCCTTGTGCATAAGGAGGACGAACTCAGGGGAGAAAATCCCTACGAAATCCTCTGATGGAACATCCTTTGAGGTCGGAGCCCATGGGGCTTCGGACTCCCTTATCCCTGGCTGAAAGCCTAGTGTGCTTAAGGGGAGTTCCCAATCCAATCCAACCCCCCCCCCCCCAGAACTTTGTTCCACTGTACCTGACTTAGGATCTCTTCTGAGGCACCTGCCCTGTCCTGCAGATCATCCTCCAGAGACCGTGCTTCCATATCACAGCCTCCGCAGAAGCCCTCTTCTGACACTGCTCCACTCCTGGATTCAACAAGTCAAACAAGTTGATCTGGTGGGCATTTTCTCTCTTTTTTTTTTTTTGTGGAAAACACTTACCAAAAGACCACTCCAGGGACTAGGAAAAAACGATACCCTTCTTTGCAGGGCCCGAGAGAAACTGGTTTCTGTGTTGAGGGAGGAAGGCAGAAAAGGCCTCCTTTGATTCTTTCCGCCAAAAACAAAGAAGAACCCTGCTCAATCAAAAAAAAATAAATAAAACTGTGCTGATTTTCTTTTACAAAATGAACCTCAAGCTCCCCAAAAGGAGAGAGAGAGGGAGACTTAAGTTGTGTTCCACTCGGCCTTCTGAGTGCTTCAGCAGCAGCAGGAAGCCCCGGGAAAATAAAACAGCTGTTTGTACTGCCTTGTGCCTCCGTGCACTGCTCAGCCTGCCCAGAGGCTTTGGCAGTCACAGCGCTTACAGTAGGAAGAGACTTTTTCCTTCTCAATGAGTCAGTCACACTCACTGCTTCGGCGGGACAGCCTCAAGCACTATGGGAGTGATCGCGGACCACAGGTCGTCTCCCGGCAGGGATCGGGTCTGTGCTCTCCCTCTGTTCCCGGAGGCCCCTCTCCTCGCTGGTATATAAACAGAAACTAAAGCTCCCAAGTTGTAAGAGCTGCCCCTGGAAGGGTCCCAAACTTCAGAGCTTCTCCCTTCCCTTTAGCACTGGTGCCTGCCGCTGCACAACAAAGAAAAAAAAGGCAATAAAAAGCTATAGAACAGTCCAACACAGTGTACCTCAATGGGAAGGCACGTCTTCTCAGCTGCTTGGAGACCGAATAACGGGGGGCTGGGAGGAGCTTCCGGCTGTCCAAATGTGCAGAGGTCAGAATTCTGACATGCTCAGTCTCCAAGCTGCTGGACAGGCGTGACTACCCATCCGTGTTGGGACTGGACTGGAGAATCCGAAAAGGAAAGCTATGTTTATGGACTCCATGGCAGCTGTTTCACAAGGGATTGCGGTGGAGAGGAGCTTCCATGCTTCAGACCTTCTCATAGGCTAGAACACTAAGGTGGTGTGTCTCCAACCTACCACCTTTTCTGTCTGGATGCACTCCTCCAGTGACACTTTGGGGCCTGGGAGACTTCAAATCTCCCATTATAGCCATGCATCTCAAGCAGGCAGATATGGTTTATTAGCATCAGAAATCAAGGGGAAAAGACCTCAGACATCCTATCAAGAACTAAAAAGCCCAACAGCTCCCCATCTGGAGTCACTATAGGCCTTAAGGACTCATCCTCACGGTCATAAAACCCTGAAAAATAAAGTCCTTTATTTGCTTTTTCTTTAAATAATTTTTACAAGGGGAAAGGATTGGGGAGGGGGAAGAGGGAGTGGGCTAGTCAGACATTTGCATTACTGAAATGAAAGATTAAATGTTTTTTGGAAAAAAAGGTACGTTTTGGAGGCCAGCTTTCAATTTTTGCTAGGAGATTTCGTAATGAATATCTGGGAGGAGATCATTCCAAAGACTGAGAGCACAGAAGTAGAGAATACATTGTCTGGGGGCTTCATATTTAGTGCGTGATACGGCAGGAGGGGGGAGAAAGAGGTGATTGGTATGAATAGAACAGAGTGCATGGTGAGGATATGGAGTATGATTGGTGAGGAATATGGAGAATGATTAGCGAGGGTAAGTAGGTGGGTATACCAGTATGCGAGATTTTATGATAAGGTTAAGGATTTTATAATGAACGTGAAGTGTAAGGGTAGTCAATGAAACTGAATTAGCAGGGGTGTAATGTGAACAAATTTAGATGGAAGAGCAAGTATCCTGACAGTGGTATTCTTAAGAGTTTGTAATCTTTTTAATTCATATTCAGGGAGGCCGGCATAGATGTGACAATAGTCTAGTTGAGATATGACTAGACTAACCATCTGAATAGTTAGGGCAGATAATGAAAGAAATGGATGAATAGCTCTTGCTTGACATAGGAAGAGTTTTTCAAAATGGAGCTGATGTGATTCTGAAAAAAAGTGCAGAATCCAGTATAACACCAAGATACTTAAGAGAGAAAGAGTATGAGAGGCGTGTTATCAAGTACAGGTACAACAATCAGGGCTACGGAGGGTTCTTGGAAGCAAAGTAGCAGACATTTTGGATACGATGAGTTAAAATAAGTTACTCCTTAATCAGGAGGCGATTTGAGGAAAAGACAGCCATTAATGGTAGCTAAAGGGAAACTAGGATGTGTGTGAAGGATGAGAAGACTATCATCAGCATAATAGTATGTCAAGACACCGAACTGCTGGATGATAAATAAAATTGTTAAAGAGGCAATGAAGTTAACAGCAGGCGAGAGCAAAGCCCCGAGAACACCATAGGTGAGAGAACACTAGCAAAGACAGAAGATCCAAAATGAGACAGAGAAGGAATTGAAGGAAGCAGAGAGGTTGAGGCCTATCCAGTACAGTAGTGCTGCATCTCAGATGAGCCTTTTGTTCCAGCGCTACAATCTCTGTTACAGCTCAAGGCTATATTCATTGCTTATAAAGCAAGCCAAAAATTTAGCTTTTTTAATTTTTTTTTTAAACAAACATCGGGAACAATTTCCAATTCATCTGGTTTGCATTTGTTCTTAATGTAGACCAAACTAACCTTTAACGCCATGGATTTACTGTGAAATCTTCTATGCTAAAAAACTTATTACATTGTGTATAAGATTAGCACAGGAAAATGCACAGTAAAAACATCAGGCTAAGGACAGCAGATCTTAATGCTGTATTTTACCTCAGATGGTCCTATTCGGAAAAGGCCCCTAGTGGCCTAAGTGGACCACAAATACCACCCAACCATCTTTTGGTGAAGACACAGGAGCTATGACCATTCGCTCCTGCCTCTGGTGCCACTAATTTTGGAAAATGGTGTCATCTGAACCCTAGCAGTCTGCTAGGAGTCCAGTCTGCCAACTAAGGAAACATGTTATTAGGGGTCAGGCACCACCATTTCTCAAGATGACAGCATATGGATACCATTAAATGTTTCTCCAGCGCTAGATAAATTAGGTTTGGGGGGGAGGGGTAAGAAGTCCTTCCCTCACCCCGTCAATTCATGAACCAATCCCCATTAGAAATACTGAATACTGAACAGGACTGGCTTAAGCACTGACGAAGGAGAAGAAAAAAAATTCACTTAATGTAGGAAACAGCAGCATGTTACCACAGGAGAGTGTGCTGTTTTTCCTGTCAGCGCACTTTTATTTCTTTTCTTTTTTTTTTCTTTTTTTTTTAAATAAAATGCTGAAGTAATTTGCAACTCAATATATATTTTTTAATTACATCAGGAATAAAATATTTTTTTTCAGCATGTGCGTTAAAACTGCTCTGTGCAGTTCTAATATACCAAAACATCATCCTAAAAGGAAGGCTGAGTATTGGCATGCTATTGCCACTACCATTATTAGCTATGTCCACCGTTTACAATACCAACACAAGACTTCTAATAAATTATATTAGCCTCCGACACGCTCAAAGCGAGACTAGAAGCTGAAGCAACAGCTGCTTTAATCATCTTGGTTCCTTTTTTGGAGGGGACTCAAAAGAATGTTCTCTGAAACCCAACACACCAAAGAACTCAGGCTGGCCCAGTAGTGGCTTCATATCCTCATAGCCCTAGCATAGCAGAACATCTGTGTGAACAGAGCAGCAGTTTTAAACTTCGCAATCCCAGCATCACAAAGTCAGCCATGGCCTTGATTACTTTAAATCATTCAGCCTGAGGTCTTGAATTATGTTTACTTCACACAGGCCTGCATCACAGATATGTGGAGCACTCGATGTCAATCAGCATTACTGCAACTAAGAGCTTAGCGATGCTGCGCTCGATGGGAATGACAGTACCAGGAGAGGAGTGGCTCCAGACACAGCTGCGAGGGCCACAACACCAGATGCCAGTATCAGGGGTCCACCAAGGATTAGACCTCGGGGATATTCCCGAACACCTGTGTGGCTTTGGAGGGCAACACCTCCGCCGGGGTTGCTTTGAGGGAAGGTCTGCATAGGAATGTGATGAATGATAGTGCCGATGTCAATGCTCAGAGTCCAAAGCAAACGCCAACCTGGAAGTCGAGGACATCGATGCCAAGGCAGATGTCTTTTTTTTTTAAGCACTGGTAACTCCAAGCGATGCTTTTCCTTTGCAGCTGAGAACGTGGGATGCATGGGAAGACTTTGAAGGAGTCACGTCTCCTGAGGCGTGCAAAGGAGCCACGTCTGTAGGAAACAGCTTAGCCTTCAGTTTGTCCTGGTTCTTTTTACCTCGAGAAGTTATGTGGCGAGAGGATTGACAAGAATCAACATCATGGTCTGGGCCTAAACATTATAGGTACCAAGAATGCTCATCAGTGATAGAAATTGTGCTGGAACACTTGGAGCAATTTTTTTTTTTTAAACCACTTCAGGGTTTCTTCATATTAGGGAATAATACGGAGGCAAAAATCAAACTGGGCAATGGTGTCCGATGTAGCCATAGTCCTCAAACAAAAGTTTTGAGAAAACTGAAAATAAAGTAAAATTATGTAAAATAAAAAGAGGGAAGCGGCGTCGACAGTCGAGTCGGTCGACGGGAAGGCAACCTAAGTATTTTTGATGGTACTAGTGAAAAGCTTTTGAAGTCTCTAGACGCAGCTGACAGTGACAAGGTCCCGATGACTCCATGGAAAAAAAAATAGAAATTACACTTACCTGGTAATTGTCGTTCCTTGAGTGACGACAGTTTAGTCCTCCACCTCTGGGTTGTACACCTCTTCCTGCAGCTTGGAGACTGGGCATGTCAAAGTCGTGACATCACTAGATATAGCCTGCTGGTATCTCCCATCAGCCTCCAGTGTACTATTGACAAAGCAAACTCAAAGGAACAACAAATAAGTAACTATACCATAACTTTAAATAACTCCCCATTCCTCAACCTGAGGAACCTTTTTAACCATAGCCGTCTAATATTTTATGTTATTTTTTAACTTTACATTCACATCCCCCCTATGCAAACACGTTTCTTATACCATCCCCTCGTTTAAATAAGAGAGAAGGAAGAAACAGAGAGGGATACTCACTGCGATCTAGAAACTGAAAGGATCTGTCTACTCCTTGAGATTGATGCTCCACTCCTCCTGAAAATAAACTCTGAAGAAATCACACCCCTGGGCGGGAATGAGGACTAAACTGTCATCACTCAAGGAACGACAATTACCAGGTAAGTGTAATTTCTATTTCCTTATCGTTCCTCCAGTTTAGTCCTCCACCTCTGGGATGTAACAGAGCAGTAATCATTGGGAGGGACCTATCCAGCCAACTCACCACACTGTCGACCCGGAACAGGCATCCTTTACTGCCAAAACATTTAGGCAGTAGAGGTTACTGAGGAAATGAAGAGACGACCTGGAAGCTGCTCTACCAATCCCCCCTGGTGTAATGACACAGTGATTCACCCATGAAGCTGCTTGCGCCCCGGTAGCAAGAGTCAGAAAGCCCCCCGGAATTATACAACCTCGCCACCAGAAAGCTGAGGCAACCACCGCCTTAACCCAGTGTGAAATGGCCACCTTCGCTGCTCCTTCCCCTTTGTGGGGACCTCCAACCAACACACAAAAACAAAGAAACGAACGCCGCACCCTGCATTTTATGTTTCCTATCGGCGTAAGCTACGAATAAAAACCTCCCCTTCCAGAAAAACCAAGAACTGGAAGAGAAACCAATAGGCTCAGGAAAAAAATCAGATACCACCTTTTGGAAGGACGACGGGACTGCTCACAAACACCACCCTCTATCCAGAAAGGGTGAAAACGGCTCATTATATGACAATGCCTGAAACTCCGAAACTCGTCGCGCCGAACAAAGAGCTATCAAAGCCCACTGTCTATAACAGCAAATCCTTTACCAACGCCTGGAGTAAAGAATCAAAGGGCTCTTTAGTTAACGCCTCTAAGGCCCAATCGGGATCCCCCAGCAGCACCCGAACTCTCCTTGAGGAGCGCAGTCGGGTCCCAACTTAAGGAAATGCTACACATTGATCCGAACACCTAGCGCTATTCCCTCCACAGAACCTCTACAGCCGGAAAACAGTCACCCGCTGGACCCTCTAAGGAACTGGCTGCTAGTTCCTTCAGACACTGTCCTGAAGTACTCAGACCAAGGATACCGACACCTTTGTCGCCCGGACTTGCCGCCGTGAACAGCAGCCTTCAAAAAGGCACTAAGCACGGACCTATGTACCAGAAGCAGCCTGCCTCCCTGCTCTCAACAAGGTGGCGAAGACTGCCGCAGAATAACCCTTCTTCTTCAGCCCCGCCCATTCAAAGGCCAAACCGTAGGCGGGCACCGATCCACCTGAGACATTCGTCGCGGACCTAGCCGCAGCAGAACGTCTGCTACCGGCAACTTCTAGGAAAAGCCCGTCGAGTAGGCGAATGAGATCAGCCTAGTACGGCCGTCTCGTCCAACCGGGCGCTACCAAGAGTACCTTTCCCCGAAAGCCTCGATACGCCAACTAGTTGCCCTATGAGAGCCCAAAGGGAAAGGACAAGACAAAGACTTAAATGGGAGCTTACTGAGCCTCGACTTGGACGAACCATCAGCCGCCCCATTCCTCCACCAGAGAGATCTCCGGGTGAACCCCAAGGAAGCCAATAATATTAGCTAGCGCTCGAATTAAGCCATAATGCACATTTGCCACATAAAGCAAATCAGGCTCTAGTCGATTCAACTCCCTGATCCTTTCCTGTTCCAGGCAAGTAGACTGCCGTAAACACTGCGACCACTTGAAGCATGCTCTCGCCTCCCCAGGCTCCACAAATGGGAGCTTGTAAGGACAGAGCATTGCCCCCAACGATCGCTTCAGTGAACCATCTACTTTCCTATTTTGCACTAAAGAAGATTGCTAGGGCTCTCTTCCATACAGTGAATCCACACCCCCTGGTAGTGCAAGGCGTGCACCCACCCACGTCGTACCCAGGCCTGCCCCTGCTTAGCCTCAAAATGTCAAACAAGAACAGGCGAATTCAGTACAGCTGAACTTCCCCCCCCCCCCCCCCACAAAGACATCTCTTAACCAAAAATTCCTTCAGCATATGTTAAGAGACGCTCTTTCCATGCCAACAATATGAAGTAGAAAGAACTCCCAAACACAGGCATACTAATCTACGGCCTTCCTGCTAGAGTAACGCCCCATTCCGTCTGACTGCACAAAGATGGACTTTATATTTTAAGTTCAACTAGCACCTGGTGTTAGGAAATACAGCTCTCTCATTCCACAGTGGCAATCGAGCCAGCAATGAAGAAGCCGAGAAACTGCAGACAAGTTCCCATTATACCACCTGGTAAAGACTCCACTTTTAGACCACTGAAGCAAAAAAGCATGCGAGAGTACCTTGTGCCCTGCCAGTAGCTGATCAAATTGAAATGATTCAGTGTATGCAGGGCATTTTCCAGAGAACGCAAGGTCCCTCATCCAGGCTGACTCCACATTCACAGTCTAAACCGGCAGCCATCTTGGCTGATGCCAATCAGCGCGGAAGCCATCTTGTAAGCCCAGCATATGATGTATGCCTACTAGAATCTGAGCTGCTGCCATTGCTGCTAGAGAACTAGCCTGGCTGCGTGCTTCTGGCCCCCATTAAGGCATTCGCTGAACACTAGCAGAGAGAGACTCTCCGTACTGGAGAACCTCTGATAAATGGAATGGGAGCATAAATAGCTTCAAAGGCTAGAGTTCTATTTTGCAACCTCTCTCCGCTGAGCTGCCTTTTCCATATGTAAAATTAAACCACATATAGCCAAAATTAAGACATTACAAATCTACCGTAAAATCTTATAATTTGGGCAAAGCCAAACTAAACGGGAATATTTTCCATTAAGAAACCACACAACTATAAAACCCCTCTCATGACATAATGCTTATGGCAGAGCATTCCACATCTGTGGACTGGCTATGGCGCTCACCCAAGCACCTGTTACAACTGTCCAAGAGTTATCACCATAATAACTTGTAACTTGAATATGTTTACAGCGGATCGTAGTGCTATATCACAGCAGCTAAGCCAAAATATTACCCTGCCATATAAACCGACTAACGCGTTATAGGACCTTCTATGGATAGCGGAAGGAGATTCTTGTAAATCTTTTTTTTTTTCAAGTATAGGACTCCAAAAACCAAGTTACCGCCGACTCCAATGAAATCAAAGCAGATCAGCTAAATTACCCTAACTGCTCCTATAGCTTTGCAAGAAGCTACCAGCCCCCGCTGCACCCAGTTTTCCTTCCCCCCTTATCCTGAGGGATTCAGCATTGCAGGACGTGTTGCGCACCCCCCACTGCCAGGGAGCTGAAGAGCAAAATAGAAAGTAGAGCCCCTAGAAGCAAACAGTGTCCTGACCTTAGGGTTCAGGACGCAAAAGGCCACTGAATAAATCAACAGTGTTAGCTAAAAATGAACAAGGCTATCTCTCACTAAAGAGAGTTTCTTTTTCTTTTTGAAATCCCACCGAAGTCCGTGGGACCCAAGTTTTTGAACACAGCCCCTAACGCTGTGCATTAACCACAACCAGAGAAATGAAATGAAACCCTGCTCTAGAAATAGATGAGAATTTCCTGGGAAGGGCATGCGAAGTGGAGCTATGAAACACACAGGCACCCCCCTGATCTTCCTGCAGTCAGAGAAATAGCAGTGGAATACACCGACAACCTTGCAAATGGAGGTCTTAGAGGTTGCTGCCTGTGTGAACCTGATGAGTAATACGATTTTGTATTTTACCAGCCCCCCCCCCCCCCCAGGGATGGGGGCACTGAATACTATATGTGATTCATGAGCAGCGCTACCATCCGGTGGCCTTTAGGGCACCAGAGCCCGACAAACAATACAGAAGTTAAGAGCTTTAAATCTTGGTCATATAATCTTGATTTGCAGAACATTATTTATTTTATTTATTTACATTCTCTTATATACCGCGCTATTCTGCATCAGTGCGGTTTACATTGAACAAACTGAAATTACATTGAACAGGGCATTATAACTTGGAGATAACTTTTTTTTACAGGGAACATGGGCTATGGAGGGTTAAGTGGCTTGCCCAAGACCACAAGGAGCACCTGTGGGACTAGAAACCCCACATTACATTACAGCTGCTTGTGTAGTCACTAACCCCTGAGAGCCCATGAGGTGGCTCTGTGGGTATTTGTTCCCTGACTTGCAGAGAATGATCAATTTGAAAATGGCTGCATACCCACAGTCATAGAAAGGCACTATTGAGTGTACCAGCTGCCCTCTGGTAGCCATAGACCGTAGCACAGGCAGTTCTTGGTTGACAGTTTAACTGTCAGTCTATTTTTTTTATATCCTAAAGGTTTCCTAAACCTGTCCCTGTGAATTTTGGGCAACTTTCACTATAGAATACATAAAAAGCACACTTCCAGGCTGTCCCTCCTTACAACTACAAGTTAGGGCTCTGCTCTTGAACCTAAAAACTCGCAATTTGCCTAATATCCTGGGATTTAACATGCTCTTCAGAGACATGATTAGGAGGGAAAGAACATGTGGTATCAGGGATCAATGCCAAAAGTGCTGTCCTAGAAAACTAATGTGGCAGGCTATGGCCTATAATAGTCTGCAAATATGAAAGGCCTGTAAGGTAGGCCCTGATTCCAACCCCCATCTTAGTAAGAACTAAAAATCTGTAAAAGTCTGAGAAAGCTTTTTTAAACTGCTTAATAAGGAGTCTTCATGAATACATAAATCTTCCATTATTCTTCTGTGTTCTGATGATAGAAATGTTTCAATACATGCATTCCTAGAGCTAGAAACGACCTCGGAGCAGGATAGTATCAATGCCTAGAAACTGTACCTTTGTTAGAACAGTTTGGGAAGGGGGAGCAGGAAGCTAGGCCCAGAGAGGGTCCCTGATTGGACAAGTGCAGAGGGCGTTGAGACCAATAGAAAGTCTGCATGTATCAAACTGAAAAGGAATGTATAAAATGAATATGTTTCTGTAAGAGCTTTGCTCAGTCCTTTTTGAAGCTTTGACTAACTGGGCCTTGTGCACAATAAATTGGCTTGGATCTTTGAACGGACTCCTGGTATTATTTATTGCATGCTTATCAGCTGCTACATATTCTTGGAGCATTGGGCCGGGAATGTGTGGGTAGTGTGATGGTATTCAAGTGAATATATCACGACTTCTCGCCTCAAAGGTTTGGTCCGGTTGGAACCGTGTCTGTCCGACCGCAGGGGAATTCTCTGGCGCCACCGGTCTTATTGCATCAGAGAGGGTTCCGCCTTACCTCGCGGGCCACTGGGTCCAGCTGGCCAACACCTCCGAACCCGAGGGGAGTCCAGGATCCAACCCAAGAACTGGTTTGGTATCGGGAACCAGATCCGGTGAGTAGACATGTTCTTGTTTAATAGTCAGTGAAGCCTGGGGAAAAGTCTTGCATGAGTGCGCGAGACAAGAGAGCTTGATCACCTCTCATAAGGGCGGTCCTAGTACGCTCCGCATAAGGGTTAGCGGAAGCCGAAGCCATCGACCCTTTGGTTGGGAATAGTCAGTTAGTCAGAGAACCTTGGGCATTTGAAAAATAATTTCTTGTATTGATATGAGTGCCTGTGTGATTGAGAGGTCTTGAGACACAGACCGAGTGAGAGCGGACTCCTGAGTAGCACAGTTCCTGGCCAGGCGACTGCGCCCAGGTCACGAAAAGGAGGAAGCGTTTGGTGTTTGTCCGTCCTTACTGTTTGTTGTTTGTATCTGATTTTTGTTATCTGTTGAAACCACAGGTTTCACTTCTGGTATAATGTAAGGTTATTAATTAAGGAACAGTACTGAGAAAAGGGGAAAAAAAAACCCCACTCTGGAGTCACTTTAAGGAATTGAGTCTAAGCACAGCATAGCGAAGACAAGCTGTCTCTGTGATTTTATTTTTCTTCAGCACAGCGTGAGACTGGCAAGCAGAGAGAGAAGGGGCGTGTCTGTAGAAAGGAATGTTTAGTATCTTTTAACCCTGTGAAGGCTTATTTTCAACATTCTGCAGCCGGGTTAATTTGTGCTTATTTCAGGAAAATTGTACCTGTTTTATTCAATATGTTCTAATAGTGATGTTACTTCTGCTACGGTCATGTATTATATATCATTTAATAGGAATGTTTAGTCAGAATTTTGGATCCCGACTGTTTTGGGCTCAGCCTGGAAAGGGTTAAGTTCTTATTAACCCCTTTTTAGCTCCTCAACTGTTCTTGTAAATGATAGAGAAATTAAGGAAACTGCTTTTGTTTTTCCTTTGACCTACGAAGTAGAGGTTAAGAACCCTAACAGGACTATGAAGCATCCCGAGCCAGTAGCTACCAGATCGCGATTTGAAAGTGATTTAAATCCTGAGTGAATGAGGAGTTAATCGTGCTTGAATTCTAATTCCTGATATACTGCGGCAAGCACCTCATAGAGGACGTACTTATTGTTAATAAAAATAAAAAAGGAC
Organism: Ichthyophis bannanicus; assembly: GCA_033557465.1. Taxonomy (NCBI): domain Eukaryota; kingdom Metazoa; phylum Chordata; class Amphibia; order Gymnophiona; family Ichthyophiidae; genus Ichthyophis; species Ichthyophis bannanicus. The sequence goes on from CM066032.1 coordinate 142,763,947, forward strand.
GAAAAAGGGGTGTATTTATGTATTCCAAATATCCACCCACTTTATGAAAAAGTATCCGGAATGTCCTTTGAATATCTGCTTCCTAAACTGTAAGATTTAAAGTAACTTCTTTTGCAGAGACATTGTTCAGCTTAAATGTTGATTACGGCTGGCAGTTAGTTCCATGCTAAGTATTTTTATTCCAGTCATACGTAACAGATATGTGGCCGTCATGTTAGGAGCCATAGTTCTTTCTATTGGAATTGTTGTTATAACAACATGTTGCAAAATAAAGCACAGTTACTTACCTGTAACAGGTGATCTCTGGGAACAGCAGGAATAAGTCTTCACATATGGGTATCGTCGGTACCGACGGAGCCTGTGCGGGAACACTCCCCAGCGTCCAGAAAGAAAGCTTTTGGGAGCATCCCACAGCGCCTGCACATTGCCTTCCCGCCTTTCCTAACCGCCTCTCTCCAGTTCGAGTTTTAAAGCTGAGACAAAGAGAGAGTGAGGAAGGGAAAGACAGAAAGAGAGAAAGAGAGAGATACAACTCCTAGGGGAGGTGGGTGGGTTGTGAAGACTTATTCCTGCTGTTCCCAGAGATCACCTGTTACAGGTAAGTAACTGTGCTATCTCCAGGAACAAGCAGGAATGAGTCTTCACATATGGGGACTCCCCAGCTAGAGATGCCAGGGAGATCTCCAAGGTTGTGAGCCCCTGAGACGGGCTCTACCTCCCCCCATGGATCTCGGGCATCCAACCAGGGATGGTGGGTAGGAGTTGATTAGGTATGGAACAGGTGTTTGAGAACAGCCTGACCAAACAAGGCATCCCGGCAGGAGTCCTTGTCCAAGCAGTAATGGGCTGTAAAGGTATGAACCGAGGCCCAGGTGGCCGCTCGACAGATTTGGTCGATGGACACAGAGTTTAGATGAGCCATAGAGGCTGCCATGGCCCTCTCCAGAGAAAGGTTCTTACTCTGGTAGGCGGAGGAAATACACTGAGCAATCCAATTGGACAGAGTTCTCTTAGAGACTGGAAGTCCTAAATGAGAGGGATCAAAAGCAGCACATAGTTGAGAGGACGTTCTATGTTGCTGTGTCCTTTGTAAGTAAAAAGCAAGTGCTCTCTTATAATCCAGGGTATGAAGATTCCTCTCTGCACTTGATGCATGAGGTCCTGGAAAAAAAGACAGGAAAGTGTGGATTAGTCCTGAGGACTACCTTGTCATGATGGAACCTTGTATAAGGAGGATTAGCCACCAAGGCTTGCAACTCACTAATACGGCGAGCTGAGGTGACTGCAATGAGAAAAATAACCTTCCAGGAAAGGGATTTCAAGGAGGTAGTGGCTAAGGGTTCAAAGGGTGGCTTCATAAGCTGGCCAAGAACCAAATTCAAATCCCATGCCACTGGAGGTGGTCTAATGGGAGGTTTAGTTAAAAGAAGGCCTCTCATAAATCTTGCAATAAGAGGATGAGAGGAAATAGGATGTCCATTGAGAGGCTTAAGGGATGCTGCAATAGCACTCAAATGGACTCTTACTGAATTCGTTTTAAGGCCTGCATGGGATAAATGCAGCAAATACTCTAGTAAAGAATTCAGAGGTATTGCAAGAGGGTTAAGACCCTTCTCTGCACACCAAATGTATATAGTTTCCCTTACTACCAAGTTCAAATTCCTGTTACTTGTAAAATGCATTACAGTTTTTCTGTATGTATATGTTTGTTCCATGTAAACCGCGCTGATGGTAATAGTGCGGTATATAGAGATGTTAAATAAATAAATAAAAATAAAAAATTTAAAAGCATAGGAACGTCTAGTGGAAGGCTTTCTGGAAGCATGAAGGATATCCTTCCCCTGCTGAGAAAGATGCAAATCTTGAAGGTCTAGGCCTTCAGCAACCAGGCTCTGAGATGAAGAGACTGGGGATTTGGGTGCCACAACGTTCCCTGCTCCTGGGACAGGAGGTCTGGAGCAGATCCCAAGTCCAGGGAGGGAGCTTGAGAGAGAATGAAGAAGTAGAGGGTACCACACTTGGCGTGGACAACGTGGAGCTATGAGAATCATAGACCCCTTGTCTCTCTGAAGCTTGAACAGTGTCTTGGAAATTAGGGGAGTGGGTAGAAAGGCATAGAGGAAGTCTTGCCCCCAGTGGAGTAGGAAGGCATCCCTGGTCTGAACTCCCTGACACGGAATCCTGGAACAGAACCGGGGAAGTTTGGCATTCCACAGACTTGCAAACAGGTCTATGTCCGGGGTTCCCCAAATCCGAAAGATCCTGGCTGTCTGGTCCCCATGGAGGGGCCATTCGTGTGGAAGCAGAACTCAACTGAGTCTGTCTGCCCAAGAGTTTTGAACCCCTGGAAGATACACTGCCATGAGATGAATTTGATGCTCTCTGGCGAAGGCCCACAATCTCAAAGCTTCGTTGCAAAGCGACAGAGAGCCAGTCCCCCCCTGCTTGTTCACGTAGAACATGGCTACTTGGTTGTCCGTATGGATGAGGACTGTCTTGTAGCTGAGCAGGGTGTGGAAGACTGAGAGCTAGAAGAATCGCTCTGAGCTCTAAGAGGTTGATATGTAGAGATGTCTCCTGTGGAGACCAGATGCCCTGGGTGGAGAGATCTTGTAGATGAGCTCCCCAACCCCTTGGGGAGGCATCTGTTGTAAGGGTTGCTTGGGGTAGCAACTGTTGAAAGGGGGACCCCAGCAACAGATTTTGAGTGGACTTCCACCACTGGAGGGACCAAAAGAGGCGACTAGAGGTTGCTATTTTGTCTGACAGGCAACCTGATGCCTAGGTCCATTGGGTGGACAGAATCCACTGAGCTGCCCTCATGTGAAGGCAAGCGTAAGGAACCACGTGCACGGTGGATGCCATGTGGCCTAACAGTTGTAACATCTCTTGAGCAGTTAAATGGGACTTTAACTGAATTTGAGAGGCTAACTGCACCAAGCGTAGGCAACGGGCCTGGGGAAGATAGGCCCTTGCAGTTGTGGTATCCAGCAAGGCCCCTATGAACTCCAATGACTGAGTAGGGTGAGTTCTGATTTTGAGATGTTTATTACAAGTCCCAGATACTGAAGAACACGCCTTGTGCAGGCTAGGGAAGTCTGGGCCTCTGACTGGGATGGAGCTCGGATGAGCCAGTCGTCCAGATACGGGAATACAAATATTCCTAGAGTGCGTAGAAATGCAGCTACTACTGCCATGCATTTTGTGAACACTCTTGGAGCAGAGGCCAGACCGAAAGGAAGCACTCTGTATTGGTAGTGCTTTCCCTGATAAAGGAAGCAAAGGAACCTTCTGTGTGTTGGATGGATGAGGACATTGGTGTACGCATCCTTGAGATCTAGAGAACAAAGCCAATCCTGACTCTGAAGGTATGGAAGGAGAGCACCGAGAGAAATCATCTTGAATTTCTCCTTGCACAGAAACTTGTTCAATTCTCTGAGATTTAATATGGGTCTGTAGCTCCCTGTTTTCTTTGGGCTAAGAAAATAGGGGGAGTAGAACCCTGAACCTTGTTGAAGAAGGGGTACTTCTTCTATTGCCCTTTGGGCAAGAAGGGTAGCAATCTCCTGACCCAGAAGGTCGAGGAGAGATGTTGGAGAATTGAACTGTCTCACCATGGTGTGAGGAGGAAGGTTTAAGAAATGAAGATTGTACCCCTCCCTTATGATGGAGAGGGTCCATTGCTCTGCTGTGATTTGTTCCCATCTGGGAGCAAAGTAAGCTAACCTTCCTGGAATGGTGAGAGGCTCTGGATCTTCTAGAGCAAGAAAGGCTAAGTTCTCTAGTTGTAAGTCAAAGGCCCTGAGGAGGCTGAGGCTGTTAAGAACATAAGAACATAAGAACATAAGAAATGCCATACTGGGTCAGACCGAGGTCCATCAAGCCCAGTAACCTGTTTCCAACAGTGGCCAATCTAGGTCATACGTACCTAGCAGTTTCCCCAAAAGACACAGGTTCTGCAGTGCTTGTACTAGGCCAAGCATTGATATCCTGGGTCCCTTTTTAATAGTGATTTATGGACCTTTCCTCCAGGAACTTGTCCAAACCTTTTTTAAACCCAGCTATACTAACAGCCCTTACTACATCCTCCGGTAACAGATTCCAGAGTTTGATTACACGTTGAGTGAAGAAATATTTTCTCCTATTTGTCTTAAATAGTTTACCCTGTAGCTTCATTACATGTCCCCTAGTCCTTCTATATTCTGATAGCGTAAACAATTGATCCACATTTATCCGTTCCACTCCATTCATTAATTATACACCTCTATCATATCTCCCCTCAGCCGTCTCTTTTCTAGGTTAAAGAGCCCTAACCTTTTTAGCCTCTCTTCATAGGAGTAGCCTTCCATCCCCTTCACCAATTTGGTGGCTCTTCTCTGTACTTTTTCTAATAACTCTATGTCCTTTTTAAGATACGGTGACCAGAATTGCACACAATATTCAAGGTGCGGTCGTACCATGGAGCGATACAAAGGCATTATAATATCCTTTGTTTTATTCTCCATCCCTTTCCTTATGATACCTAGCATTCTATTTGCTTTCTTGGCCGCCGCTGCACACTGGGCGGAGGGTTTTAACATGTTATCCACGATGACTCCTAAATCTTTTTCCTGGGTGGTGGTTTCTAATGTGGAGCCTTGCATCGTGTAACTATAGTGTGGGTTGTTCTTTCCTAGGTGCATAACTTTGCACTTGTCCACATTAAATTTCATCTGCCATTTGGATGCCCAGTCTTCCAATTTATCCAGATCCTCCTGCAGTTTTCCACAATCCTCTTGGGTTTTAACAACTTTAAACAGTTTTGTGTCATCTGCAAATTTGATAACCTCACTAGTTATTCCCTTTTCCAGGTCATTTATGAATATGTCAAAAAGTAGCGGACCCAGTACAGATCCCTGGGGTACTCCACTATTCACCTTTTTCCATTGGGAATATTGGCCATTTAGCCCTACCCTCTGCTTTCTATCTTTTAACCAGTTCCCGATCCACAATAGTACACTGCCTCCTATCCCATGACTTTTTAGCTTCGCCAAAAGTCTCTGATGGGGGACCTTGTCAAAAGCTTTCTGAAAGTCCAGATACACTATATCAACCGACTCACCTTTGTCTACCTGTTTATGCACACCTTCAAAAAAAAACAGATCAGATTAGTAAGACAAGATCTTCCTTGTCTAAAGCCATGTTGGCTGTCTCCCATTAGGCCATGACTATCTACATGCTGTGTAATTTTGTTCTTTATGATGGTTTCTACCATTTTCCCTGGTACTGACGTCAGGCTCACCGGTCTGTAATTTCCCGGGTCACCCCTGGAACCTTTTTTAAAAATTGGTGTTACGTTGGCGACCCTCCAATCTTCAGGTATTACAGATGATTTTAATGAAAGTTCACAGATTACCAATAACAGGTCTGCAATCTCATATTTCAGTTCTTTCAACACTCTGGGATGTATACCATCCAGTCCAGGTGATTTGCTACTATTCAGTTTAACAAATAGTTGTAATATATCTTCCTGGTGTAGCGATATTTCTCTCAATTCCTCTGCAGTATCACCTTTAAATACCACTTCAGTCTTGGGTAACATCCCTACATCTTCCTCAGTAAAGACCGAAGCAAAGAATTCATTCAGTCTCTCTGCTATAGCCTTGTTGGGCCGTAGCAGTCCTTGTAGCCTTAGGCTTGGCTTGTTTAGGTTGTTGCTGACGCTTTGCAGCAAAACGACCTGCAGAAGATGCCTGGTGACCATAACCAGGATAATATTTCCCTTTTTTGGGAAAGAAAGCCTTTTTGAATAACCTTTTTCTAGCAGAAGCAGAAGTAGACTTTGAAAGTCTATCTAAGGCAGAATTTTCAGCATCCATCTGAGTGGCCTTTGCTTGCCAATCCTTGCCAAAAAGGTTTTCACCTGTACAAGGAAGATTTCCTAATCCATCCTGGACCCAGGGTTCCAAATCAGAAGCTTGTAACCAAGCAAGTCTGCGTGCACCTATGGCAATAGCAGAGGCTCTGCTGGCACACTCAAAAGAATCAAAGGCTGCACGGTTGGAAAATTTGTTAACATCCTGGGCATGTTTAAGCCAGGTGAGAAACTCCTCCCTTTTATCTTCTGAGATAGAAGGAGATAAAGTTAGCAGATGATCTGTAACTTCTTTTAGAAACATCCCCATATAGAGACTATAGGAGTTGATTCTGGCAGTAAGCATATTGGCCTGGAAAATTCTCCTGCCAAAAGCATCCAAGTTTCTGCATTCTCTTCCTGGAGGATTAAAGGAGTGTCTTTTTGCACTCTTTATCTTTTTCATAGCAGACTCCACCACAATAGAGTGGTGAGGAAGCTGAGTCTTATGAAAGCCTGGACAAGGAGGAACACGGTACATGGTGTCCAACCTGCGAGAATGAGGGGAAGTAGTAAGAGGTGTCTCCCATATGCCCAACCTGTGATCATAAAGGATCTCATGAATTGGTAAAGTAGCTGCCTCTTTAGGAGCCTTAGGATATTGTAAAATATCTAATTTCTTGGCTCTAGGCTCTGGTTCAGGAGCCACTGAAATAGAGAGGCCCCTGGCCACTTCCCTAATGAAGTCTTGAAAAGACAAGTCTTCTGGAGGAGACATTCTTCTTTTTGGAGAAGAGGGCTCCTGAGGAAGGAGTACCGCTGCTGCGACAGAAGCCTCTGATTCATCAGAGTCTTCGGAGGAATCAAAGTATCGCCTATCTGGATGCTCTTGCAGAGCCCGATATGCGTACCGAGTGGTATCGACATCGGGAGTGATCGGTACCGATTTGGTACCGATGGGCATCACAGGACCGAAGCCGATGTCGATGCAATCGGTACCGGCACCGGAACCGATATCGGTGCCGGAACTGGTACCGACAACGGAGTTTGTTGCGGCACCGGAGGCGTCGCAGCTTGTATGAATGCCGTGATGGCACGCTGCATGGTCAGAATATTCTGATCCATCGACGCAACCAATGTCTGGATGTCAGTACCAGTGGAAACCACCGGTACCCCAGAACATGGCAACAGGTTATCGGTCGAGGCCACACCATCGATGTCAACCTGTGACCCCATAGATGAAGCTTTGGAAGACGGAGCTTCCCGCCGGGGTAATATTGCCGGTGCAGGGTCCTCGAGAGCAAGCCCGGAGGCATCTTGATACTTAGAGGGAGATCTACCCTTCGAGGACCAGCTGGACTTATGTTTGGTTACCTGAGATCCATGGGAGGAAGAAGCAGCCCTGGAGGATGTCGATGCCACCGAAGCTGCATCAGAGGGAAACAGGGTACTGAGCTTTGCTGCTCGATTCTGTAGACCTCTTTTAGACATCATGAAACAGGACTCACAATCGGTGATGGAGTGGTCAGGACCCAAACATTTTAGACACCAGTCATGGGTGTCGGTGATAGAAGGAGTACCGCTGCACTTCGTGCACTTTTTAAACCCGGAAGCGGGCTTTTCCATGAGGAAATTTCTTCTAGGCCGAAGGCCCAAAAGGAAAAATAGCACAGAAGTGGGAAACGGTAGTTTTTGTTTTTTGGGTTTTTTTTTAAATAAAAGAACAGACCGGTGTTACCAGTCCGACATCGAAGAAGGCAGACGTGCGACCAAAGAAATAAAGAAAAATAAAGAACTTCTTCAGCGGTGACAGGAAGACCACCTGCTGGCTCCGCGGAAAAGAAGAACTGGAGAGAGGCGGTAAGGAAAGGCGGGAAGGCAGCACGCAGGCGCTGTGGGATGCTCCCAAAAGCTTTCTTTCTGGACGCTGGGGAGCGTTCCCGCGCAGGCTCCGTCGGTACCGCGACGATACCCATATGTGAAGACTCATTCCTGCTTGTTCCTGGAGATTAGTTTTATATTTTAAGGACTTTATCTAAATTGTTCCTATTTAGAATGAGCACACACATCCATTATGTTTAGTCCTCAGGAAAATGCAGCTTGACTGCCCGCCCCCTCTGTCTGTTGTCAAGTACGTCATCATGGGGGGGGTGGTCGGAGTCCACGCAGATTTTGTTGAAATGTACGACTAGGAATTTTAGCAAGGGATTTGCTGGAGACTATGGAATAGAATGTCTCCGTCCCGATTAGAAAGTCTCTGTGAAAGGGAGTGGCCAGTGTTAGGTACTTCATGGCCCCATGAGGGCACCTTTGATGTTAATGTAGTTTCCCGTGTTCATCAGATTGTGCAAAAAATGTTCCCTGATCAGTTTCTCTACATAGACTCCTGGTTAAATGTTTGTGGGGGGAAAAAAAAAACCCTCCTGGATAAAGCGTTGCTATGAGGAACAGTGTAGGAGATTGGTAGCAGCCACAAGGGGGGGGGGGGGGCGGAAGTCTGGAAAGGAAAAAAAAAAGCTGCCTGTTTATTCTGCCCCAGAATCTCCAGACATTCCACTCTCTCCGTCCCAGTATCTTTATAGGCCAGTCCCCTCAGCTCTGCCACCACCCCGGGCAAAGCCTGGGGCAGGGGGGGGGACACCTCCCTGCAGATGTACCCCAAGTAGTTCACCAGCCACCTCTGCAGCAGGAGGATGTGCACCCCCTCTTGACCGGAAGCCCCGGCTCAGTTTAAAGTACTCCGAGTGGGCCACAGTCCACCGATGATGCTACAAGCAGGGATTCATTTGCCAGTTCAGGGTCACTCACAGCCAGCGCCCAAGAACATGAAGTGGAACCCAGACAGTCCCGACTGCCGTATGCCTTCAGAAGTACAACTACCAGTAAAAGGGATGGTCACGTTATACCATTGCGCCAGATCCAGGGCCTACCCACCCTTAATACCGAAGGCCAGCCGACCAGCCTTGTTTATGTGCCTTTTTCCACCACTGATTTACTGAACTAACAGACGCATTATGCCTCCTACACTGAGAAGCCTTAGGATTTGATTGAATGAATGAACAGTATTATGCAGACCCATCAGCCTTGATGGCCCCAAGAGGGATCCAAATAGTGCAGGCAGCCCTCACTATATACCCCATGCGATCCAGCAGCCCAGGAGAATTTGCGTATGGTAAACGCAGCTTTTGTCAGTCAGTCCCAGAGAGATATAAAACAAAAATTACAGAAACTGGATGGATTTGCGGGTATGAATACAGCCCAGTTAATGTCAGCTGCTCAGAAAGCATTTGTGAATCGTGAAAATGAACGTGACAGAGAAAGTGAACGTAAAATGAAGAAGAAAGCAGATCTTCTTGCTGCTGCTTTAGTTGAATGACGTGGAGGTGGTTTTCCTAATCGAAGGAGCAGAGGAAGTGGAAGGGGTCGTGAAAATAATTGGACCCCACTGGGTGCAAATCAGTGCACCCATTGCAGAGAAGGACATTAGAGAAGTGAATGCCCGTATTTTGACTCCACCCCCAGGAGGGGAGGAGGGAGTACTTGGCAAACAGGAGGCCGATTTCAGAGTCATGGAAGAATGGATCGTGCACAGTTTCAGCGAGAAAGGGAAGAAGCTATTGAGGGAGTGGCAGTTGCAACGGGCTATGAGATGGATGAAGACTAGGTCAGACCAGACTCCAAGTTCACCCTGGGTCCCCAGGAGCCTATGGTCAGTTTGAAAATAAAGTCCATATATTGGTCCCCTATGGGGGATACAGGAGCAGAATACTAAAGCCAGTAGCCCCTTTGTCTTCTCGATGCATCACCATTGTCAGAGCTACTGGGGCTAAGGCCACTAAGCCTTTCCTGCAGAACCGCATGTGTGAACTAGGGGGACAGAAAATAACGCACCAGTTCCTGTATATGCCTGAATGCCCTATTCCACTTTTGGGCCGAGATATGCTTGCAAAGCTCCAGGCACAGATATCCTTTGCTGAAGGGGGAGAAATGCAAATGACTGTGAACCCAAAGCCAGCTGGATTGATGGTGCTGACTGTTCCCCAGCGTATCTCCAACCAAGCCAGCTAGTTCCTGTATACCCACCAACCTTATAGCCCCGCCTGAAGTATGGGCAGAAGATAATCCACCTGGCCTAGCGAAGAACATAGCCCCGTCATTGTCACCCTCAAGCCAGGAGTGGAACCAGTGCATGTGAAGCAGTATCCTCTTCCCCGACCAGCTAAAGAAACTATTGAAGTATGGACTTCAAGGAGTGCCAGTCACCTTGGAACACCCCCCTTCTCCCAGTCAAGAAACCTGGGACAAGGGATTACCGCCCAGTACAAGATCTGAGGCGAGTGAATGATGCAGCTGAAACTATACACCCAGTGGTACCAAAAACCTTATACTCTCTTGGAACTGATCCCCGCTGAGGCTACTCATTTCACCATCCTGGACCTGAAAGAGGCCTTCTTCTGTATACACCTAGCCCCCACCAGTCAACTTTTGCTTGCTTTTGAATGGCAAGACCCCACAACAGGAAGGCGGGGCCAACTCACCTGGACTCGATTACCTCAAGGATTCAAGAATTCACCTACCCTCTTTAGTGCTGCCCTGAATCAAGATCTTTCAAGTTATTCAGTGAACCCAGGACGAAGGGTTCTTCTTCAGTATGTGGACAACTTGCTCATAGCCACAAATTCAGAAAGTGAATGTCTACAAGCCACCAGTGAACTCTTGCACCTTTTAAATGAGGCTGGATACAAAGTCTCAAGAGTCAAGGCGCAATTATGTCAAACAAGTTAAATACCTAGGATTCCAGTTGTCTAGCGGAATACGACGCTTGGGACCAGAACACAAAGAAGCTGTATGCAGTATTCCTACTCCAACCACCAGGAGGCAAGTGAGAGCCTTCTTGGGTGCTGCAGGTTACTGTCGTATATGGATCCCCAATTTCGCTCTGCTGGCAAAACCCTTGTATCAAGCTACCAAAGGAAAGGGAAAATCTCCACTGGTGTGGGGACCTGAACAGGATGCAGCATTCCAATCTCTGAAAAGCGCTCTGATGTTATCACCAGCTCTGGGTCTATCAGATGTCCAGAAACATTTCTGTCTCTATGTCCATGAGTCACAAGGAAATGCTCTAGGGGTACTGACTCAATCTCTTGTATCTTGGCAATGGCCAGTAGCCTATTTGTCAAAACAATTGGATGTAGTTGCAAAAGGCTGGCCCCCTTGTTTGAGAGCTGTTGCAGTCACAGCCCTCCTCATGAGCGAAGCAGACAAACTCACTCTGGGACAAAATCTTCAAGTTACGGTGCCACATTCTGTTCTGACCCTCATGGAACACAAAGGAAGTTTCTGGCTCACAAATTCACGAATGTTGAAGTATCAGAGTATGTTGGGTGAAAACCCCCAGATACAATTGAAGGTCAGTCAAGCTCTGAATCCTGCTACGTTGCTCCCAGTTGGTCCTGGCCCCCCTGATCATGACTGTTTAGAAATTATGGACACTGTATTCTCAAGTCGCCTGGATTTGACTGATGTTCCTTTGGAGAACCCAGAACTGACTTTCTTTATGGAAGGAAGCAGTCTTGTCATCAATGGACATTGTTGTGCCGGGTATGCAGTGGTGACCCTTGATCTGGTAGTTGAGTCCACAGCTCTGGCCCCAGGAACGTCAGCACAGAAAGCTGAACTGATAACTCTCACTAGAGCACTGACAATAGGAAAAGGGCTCTGTCTAAGTGTGTACACAGATTCCAAGTATGCCCTTACAACCTTGCATGCACATGGGGCCCTGTACAAAGAATGGAGGGCTGATAACCTCAGGAAGCAAGTCCATTAAGTATGGCCCCGAGATATTTACATTATCAGATGCATACTGCCTACAGACCCCAGAATTTAGGAAAAGTAGAACGTATGAATAAAACCCTGAAATCTCAGTTGTCTAAACTTTGTCAAGAAATTCACCTGAAGTGGCCCCAGGTTCTTCCTATAGCCCTTCTTAGGATATACTTAGCCCCTACCAAGTCTTTAGGAGTTTTCCCCTTTTGAGATTCTGTATGGGCGACCCCTGCCTATTGTATAGGGAATAAAGGGAGATATGGAACAGATTAGATCTGAAATTACTAGACAAGAAACTATTGGTTTTAAGTTCTGTTTTGCAGAGTCTTCATACGTGGGTACAAGATCAGCTGCCCATCCATCTGGGGTTTCTAGTCCCACAGGTGCTCCTTGTGGTCTTGGGCAAGCCACTTAACCCTCCATAGCCCATGTTCCCTGTAAAATAGTTATCTCCAAGTTATAATGCCCTGTTCAATGTAATTTCAGTTTGTTCAATGTAAACCGCACTGATGCAGAATAGCACGGTATATAAGAGAATGTAAATAAATAAATAAATAAATCTAACAGAACCCCTGCATCCTCTCAAGCCTGGAGTCTCGGTGTGGATCAAAGAGTGGAGAAAGACATCGTTGGCACCGCATTGGAAGGGACCTTATGTTGTCATCTTATTAACTCCAACAGCAGTTAAAGTTGCAGAGCTTGAACCCTGAATTCATCACAGTCGAGTAAAGTCAGCAGCCGTTGATAGCATTGTAGAAAGGAAGGCAGCTACAAAAGTATTAGCTATGTGGCAATATTACCCTATACCCCAAAATGATGCTTTTAAGCAAGTATAATATGTGATTTAATTCTCACCCTTTCTCACTTGCGGGTGAGAATAATCAAAGGGGGGAATGTGGCAGGCTATGGCCTATAATAGTCTGCAAACATGAAATGCCTGTAAGTTAGGCCCTGATTCCAACCCCCATCTTAGTAAGAACTAAAAATTTGTAAAAGTCTGAGAAAGCTGTTTTAAACTGCTTAATAAGGAGTCTTCATGAATACATAAATCTTCCATTATTCTTCTGTGTTCTGATGATAGAAATGTTTCAATACATGCATTCCTAGAGCTAGAAACGACCTCGGAACAGGATAGTATCAATGCCTAGAAACTGTACCTTTGTTAGAACAGTTTGGGAAGGGGGAGCAGGGAGCTAGGCCAAGAGAGGGTCCCTGATTGGACAAGTGCAGGGGGCGTTGAGACCAATAGAAAGTCTGCATGTATCAAACTGAAAAGGAATGTATAAAATGAATATGTTTCTGTAAGAGCTTTGCTCAGTCCTTTTTGAAGCTTTGACTAACTGGGCCTTGTGCACAATAAATTGGCTTGGATCTTTGAACGGACTCCTGGTATTATTTATTGCATGCTTATCAGCTGCTACACTAAGAATAAACTTAAAAATAAAGAGGACTGACAACAGCCCCCCTTAAGGCTGAGGAACCCCCCCGAGCCTCAAAAAACCTACAAACAAAAGAAACACTAGGCCCAAAAATCTAGCTATTCTGCCTGTTTTCCTCACACAGGCAGCTCCCTGCAGCTCTCACCATGCGGTCCAAATACCTAGAGAGAAAATGGCCGCCCCTTCGCCAATGAATTTTGGCGCTAAGAACAACAGCCGCTGCAAAAAGGAGGCCTCAGTAAACCGACAGAGCCCGAAGGCCTTACCTGCAGGGCAGAAAGCCACACAGCCTGCTCCTACCACCTTGAATTCCTCCGATCCTCAAGCCGCGCTGATGCACCTGGCAGCCGCAGCAAGGATCGCTCAGCCGGTTCCATAGAGTAAAATTAAAATCCCGCAGCAATGGAGAGGCTCAGTCTCACACAGCTTCAGTGTGGCTGTACGGGTCCCGGAGCTCTCTCCCGTACCATCAAGGGAGAGAGATCCGCACCGGCAAATGCCTGTAGCAAGTGAAAATAACTGAGAAGGAGGGAAGGCGAGAGCTGCTACTAATTTAAAGAGCCAGGCTCAAATTTAAAATTACTGTAAATAAGGAAATTTGCTCCTATCTAAAGGGAACTAATCTCTGATTTCCAATTAACCAAAAGGTAACTGAATTAAAAGTAAAATTAAAAGTAAATTAAAGGTAAAAATCAAGAGTAAAATCAGAATAGAATTTGTCACACTAAATGCTCCTTATCTGTTCCCCCAAGTGAGCCCAGAAGTTAGGCTCACTATGTCCTGCTGCATGGAGACTGGACACATTGGAGGCTGATGGGAGATACCAGCAGGCTATATCCAGTGATGTCACGACTTTGACATGCCCCGTCTCCAAGCTGCAGGAAGAGGGGCACAACGCAGAGGTGGAGGACTAAACTGGAGGAACGATAAGGAAAAGACGACTGAGGAGACCAGGAGGGAAGGCAGGAAAGGCAGCCATGCATGGGTGAAGGAACGCTCCCCAATGCATTGCTATTGGATGCTGGGAGTGTTCTCGTGTCGGGCTCCATTGTTGCCGATGTCACCCATATGTGAAGACTGATTGTTGCTTGTTCCTGGAGATATTCACTGCTTGCCTAGGTACAAGCATTGTGGAACCTTGTGCCTTTTTGGGAACCTGCCAGGGACTTGTGACCTGGATTGGCTACTGTTGAAAAACAGGATACTGGGCTTGATGGACCTTGGTCTGATCCAGTATATGGCATTTATGTTCTTATGCAGATCACTGACCAAACCAGGAGTAGCTCACTGTATTTAAAGTCCTGGCACAACAGGACCTTGGGTTGAGGGACAGACTAAAGTTGTTGGCTTTCGACTGAAGAAGCTTTTGGTCTAGATTTAGTAGTATTTTGTGTTCGTTTCTTTTAAATTACTCAACAGCTCACTTTCCACCAGAAGTGAAGGAGTAGCCTAATGGTTAGAGCAGCAAACTGAGAATCAGGGAAGCCAGAGTTCAAATTCCAATACTCCTTGCAACCTTGCACAAGTTACTTAACCCTCCATTGCCTCAGGTACAAACTTAGACTGTAAGCCCTACAGGGATAGGGGAATAACCACTTCTCAACTTGAATGCAATATGCCTTGAGCTACTACTGAAGAGTTGTGAGCTAAAACCAGTTATTTGCCCTGCTGCAGGCAGAGCTAGAACAGAAGCAAAGATGTCCTCATCTGTTTGGGTTAAAGCTTTTAAATCAGTCTCATGACAGAACAACAAAATCTCCCTTATCTGTACTATCAAGATAACACATATATACTAATGTTCCCCCATGCTACAATGAGATGTTTTATATAATGTAAACTACTTTGAGGCCACCAGTGGGGTAATAAGGTGATGTATATAAGCCCGAGAACAGAACATCCCAACCAATTAATTACCTGGTGTTTTCTGCTGAATAGCCACGGATTTCAGTAATGGAGAACCAGTGAGCAACTTATAGATGAAAGACTCAACCTGCAAGCGGGATAGCATTGACGTATACAAGTGTAATGCCAATGTCTGATGCAGATGCTCCGATTTTAACTCAAACAACCTCTTAAGGTCCCCTAACACGGTTTCATTCATCTCCACTGTCTGGTAATGATGATAACCTGTCACTTTCGACTGGTCAGAACAGATACCCTATAAAAATAAAGCAAACATACTCAGAGAGAGCAATATCTTACCTCATGCTTTTGAAAATAACTTCATCATGTGCATGTTGTTCTTTGCATAAAGACAAAATCTGTAAATGGGTTGCAAATGTGCTTTTATAAAACTGCCTAAATTAAAAAGATCACATGACATAATGAGAATGTGTACTCCTTCAAAGTACCTCTAGTACCCAACAACATGTGTAGTACTCCTCCTAAAGGTTAGACTTGTATACTACTGGATTCCTCCTTCAGAATGGGCTTCTGAGGGGAGCCATCCCTGAAATGAACGTTATGTAGTGCACAACTTCTTTACCTAAGAACTAATAAATACACAACAGCAGCAGTTTAAAATTGAATTCAAATAGCTTTATAAAAAGGTAAAACACATCAAGAGGTAACTTTTATAAGGGATATTTTGTATGTATAAGCAAGTATATGCACACAAAAGGCCTCAAAATTACATCAGCATTCATAAAAGTATGTGTGGTGCAAATTAGATGCATAATGTCCACCTGGGGGAAGTGCTCTCACAAAAGGAAAAAAATTAATTCTGTCCAAAATTTTGAAAATTCTGTGTGCAGTATTTTAAGATTCTGCATGCTTTATTAGTAAACTTTTGTGCAGGATTCCCCCATCATAAAGCTTAGCTTCTCCTCTAGACCTGAAATTTCTCTTGCCTTTTTCCTCCTTAGCTCTCTTGCTCCGATCACAGTTCTTTCCCCAACCCATCCTTGACCTATTTTCTCTTCCTCTAGCCCCCAGCAATCTCCCCCAACTCACCAGCAGCCCCATCTGTAGCCCCCAGCCACCGCCCTACTCACCAGCAGCCCTTCTCCTGCCCCAGCCAGCCCCCAACTTGCCAGCAAACCCCTCTCACTACCAGCCCTTCTCCTGCCTCCAGCCCTGACGAAGTTTTACGAAACACGGCCTGTGTCGGGTTGGCATTTTTCAATAAAGGTTTTGGCTTTTCCACTATACCACGCCTCTGGACTGGTTTCTATACTTGGCACGGTATTTGCTCTCGTAGTGTTGTACCCTTCTCCTGCCTCCAGTCAACCCCCACCCCCCCCCCCCCACCCAGCTCACTACCAGCCCTTCTCCTGCCTCCAGACAGCTCCCCCACTCCGCTCACCTGCAGCCTCTCCGCCCCCCTCCTGATCAAAGTAACACAACCATGGGAGCACTTCCATTCGCTCTCACAGCTGTGCTAAAATGCCCCACGGCTGTGCTAGAGTCAGACGTCGGTGTAATTTAAAAAGGTATACTTCCAGTGTACCTTTCAAAATGCACTGGTGACTTTAGCACAGCTGCGGGAGCAAACAGAAGTGCTCTCGTGGCTGTGTTCCCTCACTGGCCGATGTCTGCTCAGAATTCTGCACAGGTGGGGAATTCTGTGCAAATTATACGTTGCACAGTTGTGCAAAATTTCCCCAGGAGTAATACTTAAATATGACTTGAATGCAAGCACGTTTAGAAGAGGAGTTCGAGCAAAGCAGGGAGTCTCAATTTACACCATAAACTTTCCCAGCTTCAATCTAGTTACTATTTCTACCAGGATTTCAGCCAGTGTTTTATAAAGACTAATAGGCAACTATGTATCATTTAAATATAGGTGTCTACAGGGCCTTGATACATAGGTGACCTATTATAAAATGACCCTCCAAATGCATAAGTCAGAGCTCGACAAATCCCAGGTGCCAGGATGCCATGGAAGCCATAAATTTGCAACCAGCAGCTGGGATTTCTTGCCCCTCGTTTGGCCACAACCCCTTATTCCATTTCCCGTGGGCAGAAAAGGACAGCACGGCAGAGAGATCCCTTCTGCCTGCCCGTGGAGATCAGATCTCCTGCAGGCAGAAGGGAAGGCCACAATTGTGGCCTGCAGCAACAAAAATATTATAGGTGGAGGGACAATGAGGTAGAGAAAGCAAGGAAAATTTAAAGGGACAGTGGGCTTATTAAAAAACAAAGGATGGAGGGGATTTTAAGGCAAGGGATGGAAGTGGTGGGGGGGAGGTGTTGGTGAAGGGGAGTAAGAGTCCGGAAGTGTAACAGAGTAGGGAGGGAAGAGTGCAACACACACACTGCAGCCCCACACCCCATCCACACAAAGGCACCCAGTCCTACATCCCACGCACACAACACACACACACTTAATATCTGAAGCTATAACTTATCTATGTTTGTGTCTAAAGACGATGTGTGGTATAGGAACTCTGGCACTGGTCTTGCGAGACTTGAGAACATGAGACTAGGGCAGAGAGGGATAGAGTGCAAGGTGGTCACAAGCATCGGCTCCTAAGATTTCGGCCTGGTTCCCAAAGCCACACAAAATCTGTCAAGGCTAGACATAAAAACAGGAATTTCACACAGCAGCATCACAAGAAAATGGTTATATGTCCTTTCCTCAAGGCCTGCTAGACCATCCAGACAAGAGGGTTGTGCTCCCCTGCTAGCAGATTGGTGGAACAAAGGACCAATGAAAAGCCCAGGTTTCAATTACATCACCCCGTGCCTCCATCTGGCTCAACCACCAGAGGTCCCTTCAGTATTCATCCCAAAGCATATGGGAGATATAGAAAAAAAGCCTCACACAGCCACAAATATGAGCAACAGTAGTGAACTAGGAACCAGAAAGTAGAAACAGAAGGCTGACAGCAGAAGATGAGCCTGTAGAGCCAAGTAAAAACTTATGGAAGACCCAAGGGTACTGCAGCAGAACAACAAAAACAGCAGCAACAGTTTCAGGGGCAGGCCCTGGACTGCCTTAATAGGACTCAAGGAAAGGACATTATCTAGTAAGTAAAATGTCACCTTCCATATCATCCTGCTAGACCAGTCCAGACAGGTGGGATGTACCAAAGCTACAACACCACAGGTAGAAAAGACAATGTTAAAAACCAAAAGGATTATTGGGAGCATAAGAAGAGGAATAGCCAGAAAGGAGAAGGCGCGATAGTGCATCTCTATAAGTCTCTGGCGAGACCTCATTTGGAGTTGTGTGCGCAATTCTGGAGAACACATCTTTAAAGGGATACAAACAGGATGGAGACTGAGCAGAGAGAGGAAACCAAGATGGTCAGTGGACTTTGTCATAAGACATATTTATTTATCTCTCAATATGTATACTTTGGAGGAAAGGCGGGAGAGAGGAGATATGATAGAGATATTTAAATCTCTTCATGGCATAAATGCACAGGAGGAGAGATTCTTTCAATTGTAAAAAAAACACACTCTGCATCTAGGGGGCAAAGGGTGAAGGTGAAAGAGGATAGACTCAGAAGAAAATATGCAGAAATATTTCTTTATAGAAAACTTAGTAGATGCATGGAATAGTCTCCAAGTGGAGGCAGCAGAGACCAGGACAGTATTTGAATTCAGGAAAGCATAAGACCAACACAGAAGATCTCTAACGGAAAAAAGGGACTATAGTAGCTGGTATGGCAGGGCAGGCTAGGCTGGATAGGCCATATGGTCTTTTTCTGCCATCATGTTTCTACAATAAGCGGTAGTAGTAAGAACAAATTAGCCCTGTGTTCAGTGCATGATCCAAATGGAGTACAATAATGCCTTCTACTTTGCAACAAAGATTCTTAGTCTATTAGCTAATGAAGGACAGGCAAGAAGCTGTGTGGAACATGAGCATAGCATTCTGCTAAATTTTTTCCATGTCTCCCTGAGGGTACCAAACAGTGGATTCTCATCCTCTTGGACTTTGTGAAAGCAGATGTGATTAACACTGACTGGAAAGAGTAGTTACTCACCTGTAACAGGTGTTTTCCAGGAGCAGCAAGAATCAGTCCTCACATATGGGTGTCATCGGAGCAGATGAAGCCCCAGCGGAGCATTTCCCCAGCTTTCTATGAAAGCCTTTGGGAATGCAGGCACGCATGAGCGGTTCCCTTCCCGCCTAAAGGTGCCATCTTACCTCAGTCAAATGACATAGCTAAGAACAGCACACAAAAATGAAAAAATGAACTATGTACAACTGCGACTCCAAGGGGAGGAGGGAGGGTTGTGAGGACTGATTCCTGCTGCTCCTGGAGAACACCTGTTACAGGTGAGTAACTACTCTTTCTCCAGGACCAAGCAGGAAGTCAGTCCTCACATATGGGTGACTCCCCAGCTCTGGGCTACCGAGGAACCCAGGCTGAACAAGAGAACTCCCTCTAGTCTCAGCAGCAAAGAAAGGCTTTTCAAGGACACAACCTCCACCAGTAGCCCAACAGAGGGCAGGAGGGCAGGAGTTGCCTAAACCTCAAAGAGATTCCGGAGTACTGCCTGGCCAAAAGCACTGTCCCTACAGGACTCCCTCTCCAGGCAGTAATGGGCTGCAAAAGTTTGGCTTGAAGACCAAGTTGCAGCCCTGCAGATGTCTACCAAGGGCACAGAGCGGAGAGGAGCCACTGAGGCAGCCATTACCCTGACACGATGGGCCGTGACCCTACCCTGCAAAGGAAGGTCAGCCGCCTTGTAAGCCCAGGTGATACAGTCAGCCACCCAGATGGACAAGGTACGCTTGGACACAGCCAACCCCAACTTATTGGGGTCAAAGGATACGAAGAGCTGAGTAGCCTTTCTATGCCCCTGCGTACGGTCATGGTAGAAGGATAAGGCCCTCCTACAGTCCAGGGTATGCAGGACTGCTTCAGCCTGGCTAGCATGAGGCCTAGGGAAGAATGTTGGAAGAACCAACTCCTCATTGAGGTGGAAAGAGGAGACAACATTAGGGAGGAACTTTGGATGAGTCCTGAGGACTACCCTCTTCCTATAAATTCTGGTGTAAGGCCTGTCACAGACCAGGGCCTGAAGCTCACTTACTCGCCTAGCCGAGATAAGGGCTATTAGGAAGAGTGTCTTCCAGGAGAGGAAGTGTAGTGGACAAGTAGCCATCGGCTCAAAAGGTGGGCGAGTCAGCTGCTGCAAGACCACATTCAGCTCCCACTCAGGGGCAGGAGGACGGATGGGAGGCTTGAGCAAAAGCAAGCCCCTGAGAAAGCGGGACACCAAGGGGTGACCAGATAGAGACTGCCCCTCTATCAATGAGTGGTGAGCTGCTAGAGCGGAGAGGTGGACCCAAACAGAATTGGACTTAAGTCCCTGATTGGATAAGTGCAGTAAGTACTGAAGCACCACTGGCACAGTACAGGAGAAAGGATCCTCTGTACGTAGGTGACACCACACAGAAAACCTCTTCCACTTGAGAGCATAGGTTTTCCTCGTGGACTGTTTCCTAGAGGCTAGGACAACCTCCTCAACTTCCTGAGGTAGGCCCCAGGGAGCCAAAACTACCATTGCAGCCTCCAGGCCATCAAATTGAAAGACTTGAGATTGGGGTGCAGAAGGGAACCCTGGTCTTGTGTGAGAAGGTCGGGTTGCAAACCCAGAGGTAGTGGAGGATCCACCGCCAGTTGAAGCAGAAGAGGAAACCAAGGCTGCCTCGGCCACCTGGGAGCTACCAGCAGGACCGAGGCTTTGTCCTGAAGAATCTTGAACAGGGTTCGGGCCACCAAGGGCGTGGGAGGAAACGCATAGAGGAGGCCCTGAGACCAAGATATCAGAAAAGCATCCGCTGCTATCCGCAGAGGATGTGGTTGCCTGGAGCAGAACTTTGGCAGTTGCTTGTTCAGTGGGCTGGCAAAAAGATCCATCAAAGGAAGACCCCATTTGAGAAAGATCTTCTGAACTATCGAAGGATGCAGCTGCCACTCGTGGGGCTGCAGAATCCTGCTTAACCTGTCCGCCAGGTAGTTGTCCTGGCCTGGAAGGTACACAGCCTTGAGGAGCATGTTGTGCTTGAGGGCAAAAGAACACAGGTCCCGGGCCTCCCGACAAAGGATCCTGGACCCGGTTCCGCCCTGTTTGTTCACATAAAACATGGCAACTTGGTTGTCTGTCTGGATCAGGACAGACTGGTGAGTCAGGGTAGGAGTGAAAGCTTTGAGTGCTAATCGAATAGCTCTCAGTTCGAGGAGATTGATCTGCTGTGCAGCTTCCCAGGGAGACCAGAGGCCCTGGGTGCACTTGCCCAGACAATGCGCTCCCCAGCCTTGCAGGGAGGCATCTGTGGTTAGTACCACTGTGTAACCTGGAATCTGAAAGGGCACCCCTTTCAGCAGATTGGGTGGGTGTAGCCACCAGTTGAGGGAGTGCAGAAATGGTCTGGACACCCTTATCCTATCTCTGAGGCTGCCTGTGGCCTGTGACCACTGAGTTCGAAGACACCATTGTGCAGGCCTCATATGGAGCCTGGCATTGGGGGGTCACATGCACTGTCGAAGCCATGTGGCCTATAAGTCTCAGGCAGAGTCTGGCGGAGACCAGGGACCTGCTGAGAAACTGACTTGCCATGGCCATCAACCTTTGGGCTCTGTTTTCTGGCAAGAATGCCTTTGCCAGGAGAGAGTCCAACCTTGCCCCTATGAACTCCAAGTTCTGGGAAGGGAGCAAAGTGGACTTTGCGAAGTTTATGACAAACCCCAGGCGTTGTAGAAGAGCAATGGTCCTGAGGGTGGCTTGGTTGGCCTCCTGACCTGTCTGACCCCTGATGAGCCAGTCGTCCAGATAGGGGAAGACAAAGATTCCCTGATTTCTCAGGAAGGCCGCCACCACTGCTAGGCACTTTGTGAAGACTCTGGGGGCGGAGGTGAGGCCGAAAGGCAGCACTCTGTACTGATAATGGTTTCCTCCCACAATGAACCTGAGGTACTTTCTGTGGTCTGGATGAATGAGGATGTGAGAGTGTACGCATCCTTTAGATCTAAGGAGCATAGCCAATCTCCCTGCTGGAGGTAGGGCAGAAGGGTTCCAAGAGTAAGCATCTTGAACTTTTCTTTCACTAGGAACTTGTTGAGGTTCCTGAGGTCCAGAATGGGACGAAGGGCACCGGTCCTTTTGGGCACCAGGAAATACCTAGAGTAGAATCTGTGACCTTGCAAGTGGGGAGGCACAGGCTCCACCGCCCTGTCCACCAACAGACCCTAAAGCTCCTGACGGAGAAGGTCTGTGTGCAGAGGAGGCCTTGGAGGCTCCCCTGGAAAGTATGGGGGTGGCAGTTGGTGGAAATGGAGGGCATAGCCCTTGTGGACTATCTCCAGCACCCAACTGTCCCCGGTGATAAGGGGCAACTGGTGGTCAAAGAGGGCGAGATGACCTCCTGTGCAGGGTTGGGAGAGCAGTGGAGGAAAGGCTATGCTCAAGGAGTCAAAAACCCCCACCCTGCTGAGTGGTAGCAGGGGCCTGAGGCTTGGGGATCCTCTGCCTACGGGGCCCATTACCCTGGCCCTTGGTTTGCTGACCCTGGGGGGCAGCTTGGGCAGCCTGATATTGAGGGTACTGTTGTAGGCAATGCCCTTCCTCGGGTAAAAGGGCTTTTTACCCGAGCCCTTCTTTTTATGAGAAGGGGCAGAGGTCTTCCTCGACGGCCTTGTCTGAGTGAGGTGCTCGGTCTCGAGCTGAGCGGCCTTCTCGGTCATGGGCTTGCCAAAAAGGTTTTCACCTCGGTAAGGGACATCGACCAACTTGTCCTGAACCCATGGCTCGAGGTCCGATGACTGCAGCCATGCCTGGCGTCGAGCCGCGATGCCGGCTGCCGCAACTCGGGCCGAAGCCTCGAAGCCATCGTAGGCGGCGCAGGACATGAACTTCGAGCAGTACCGAATCCCCGAGAACAAGGACTTAAATCTCTGCATGGGTTCCCCGGAGAGACCAGCAGAGAATCCGGCCAACTCCTTGGTCAGATCCCGCAAGTACATGCCCATGTACAGCTGGTAAGACTGGACACGGCAAGCAAGCATCGAGCCCTGAAAGCACTTTCTACTGACGCCATCGAGGTTTCGGGCCTCCCTGCCAGGAGGCACCGCGGAGTGCATCTTCTGGCTCTTCAGACAATGCATGGCCGATTCCACAACCATGGAATGGTGTGGTAGCTGTGCCTTCTGAAAGCCAGGGCTCTTCCGGAGCCGATAGATCGAATTGAATCGCTTGCTAAGAACCGGCGCTGAGGCCGGTGCCTCCCACATACGGAAGAGGAGCCGTTCCAGCATCGGAGGAACAGGGACAGTAAAGGCCTCCTTCGGAGGAGAGTCATACTGCAGCGCCTCGAGCTCTTCAGCTCGAGGCTCTTCCTCAGGGTCCGCCGGAATAGCCAAAGCAGTGGCCATATCCCGGACGAACTCCGAGAACCGGGTGTCCTCCGGAGGGGACCTACTCCGGGGCTCAGACTGCGGTGAGTCCGAAGGGACGCACCGAGTCTTAAAGGTATCAGGGGACTCCTCGTCCTCCGTCTCCCAAGCCGACTCGTCCGAGGAAGAGTCGGAGTCCGAGCCTGCGGGGCCCTGGAGCACCCGCCCCGACGCCAGAAGCACCGGCATCGACGCCCTCGGTCCCAAATGGGAGGTCGAGGGAGACCGCGACCGAGGTCGACTCCAAGCCACAATGGACTCAAGTATCGGCAGGGTCTCCGGGGTCGACTTCGACGTCGATGTCCCGGTGGTCGGGGCAGATGCGCCAGACAGGCTGGCCATCAGTGCCCGCTGCTGCTCCATGAAGGCAGACATTCTGCTCTCCAAGGCTGTCATCCTGAGACTCAGCTCGGGAGACGCAGCAGCCACCGACTCGGGCCCCGGCGGTGCAGGACCTGACGTCGGCTCCCTGGGAGGAGAGTCCACGAGGACTACGGGGCTTACGTGTTCAGCAGACTCCGGCTCCACACGAGGAACTTTGGCAGGCTTCTCCGGTTCCACAGGCCCGGGACAACGTTCGGGGGTCTTAGACCTGGCCCTCGTGGAGCCAGGGACCTCCGACGACGACGCCCTCACGAGCCGTTTCTTCCTCTTGCGTTCCCAGTCGGGGGACCCCCTGTCCGAGGAGCTTTGACAGCGCTCGGGATCGGAATCTCAAGATGTCGAGGCCTCAGAAGAGGTCCGGGCCCGGCCGGAGGCTGAGTCCGAGAAAAGCCTTTCCTTTTGCTGCTGGCGACTTCTTAGTGCCTTGGAAGACATTTTCCCCACAGGCCCCGCATGACTTAGGATCGTGGTCGGGGCCGAGGCACCGAAGGCAGCAGTCGTGTGTGTCGGTGAGAGACATTCGTTTCTTACACCGATCACACTTTTTAAAACTGCTGGAAGCCATCGGGGAAAAAAAAGAGTCCCCGCGAGGTCAAAGGACCGGCCTTCCAGGGAAAAAGAGAAAAAAGGGCGCGAACGCCAGCCACGAAGGGCAAAAACCGAAAAAGAAGAATCGAGCTAGATACCGGTGTACCGAACCCGGCGGGAGGGGAACCGGCGTCGAAACGGTAGAAAAAAAAAGAGCAAAAATCGCTGAAAAATCTAATTTTAACCGGGAAAAACTGGACACATGTCCGGTGGGCTTCACGGAAAAAAAAGAGACTGAGGTAAGATGGCACCTTTAGACGGGAAGGGAAAGCATGCCTGCATTCCCAAAGGCTTTCATAGAAAGCTGGGGAAATGCTCCGCTGGGGCTTCATCGGCGCCGATGACACCCATATGTGAGGACTGACTTCCTGCTTGGTCCTGGAGAATAGGAACATTTTTTTAAAAATAAAGTCCAGGAGCCTACTGAACTCGGATTCACGCAATATCGGCATAAAGGCAGCCAGCACCAAAGCTGAAGAACCTCCATGGGGCACTGTCAGCATTCTGGCTCCTGGTCAAGCATTAGTCTTGAGAATGGGCTGCACAGGTGCAGATGCAAGTAAATGAGGCAGGCATCGACACAACATTCTCAGTCCCCTTTCAAGTACTGCCAGGGATGAGACATGGGGGCCTACAGCAGTGAAGTCATCCTCCTGCATCAGCTAAGGAGAATGAATAGCGTGAACTAGGGCCTTTGAAAGCTGGCACACCACCCATGGCATTGAGGAGGATGAGCAATCCCCTGCACAGGGATATTTCAACGGAGTAATGGCAGCAGTCAGTTTTGCCATGCTCCCTGCATTGTTCTCTGTTAAGCATCAATGCCAGTGCTCCCTAGTCTGCGCTCAATGCACAGCTTCAGTATTCTCCAATGCCAGTACCAAAAAAATCATCAGAGTCCCTCAATTGTCTACAGGTGGGAATTTGTCTATGGACTGTCACAATAACCTCTACTTACACTAGATCTGGAGGGTGATCTATATACTCTCAATGCCAATCCATCCCTGGGGTTCATATGAGTCAATGTCTCCAGTGCAGATGTGCCTGGACTGGACTTACTGGAACCAAAGAGCTCCTTCCTTTTTTATTTTTCTTATATATTGCAGTTTGAGAAGTGTACAATCCAGACACAGTACAAAATAAAAACACATCTAATTCTCTCTCTAGCATCTTTCATAGCAATCACAAGTTCATATCCATGTATCATGTAACGGAGAAAAAAAAATAGTGAAGAAATTCCAAAGGCATGGGATAAATACTGAAGATCTGTCCATAGCAAGAAGATGGAACCAAAATAGAGAGAATTTCTGCTCAAAAGCAGAACTTACATATTTTAAAAAAGGCATGGGGGGGGGAGAGGGGAACCTGCACAAAGCAGCAGTTACAACCCCAAACAAAGGCAAAGAGAGGAGGTAACCTACAAGAATAGGCAGTTATAACCCAAAGCAAAGGCAGAGAGGCAGAAACAACCTACTGGGCAGGCTGAATGGCCCATGCTGGTCTTTATCTGTCATCATTTATGATGTTACTATTTAAGAGTTTTCTGGTTTACCCCCTCATTCAATCCCCCCACCCCAATTCCCATCAATTTATTCACTGGGATATCAGCATCCATTACCACCTTTGAATATTTCACTTTTAAATTGGTATCATAATTGCTTACAGCATCCATTCTGCTGTGGTGTGAGCTCTTCTGACCTCTCTTGTAAAAAGTCATTTTACGCACAAGACTGGTTCAGTGCTCAAAGGAGGGCTCCTTCTCACCCAAATTTTTAAAAATTACTTCTCTGATCAGTAGAATTGCTGCTTTTATAAAACTTCCTCTTTGCCTGCTGCAATTTTTGTCTCTCAATGGCCATTCATTCCCCATCATTAACAAGTTGTACAACTACACCACTGTTGATTCTGTAGCATCCTTCATTGCCTCTAGCATGCTTGACCATAAATCTTTTAGCTTAATTAGTTTTGGATTGCTTCAACGGGTCAGTACTTCATCTACACTTCAGCCAACCAGACAGACATTCATTCTCATACAGCTTCATCTTCTCTTTCTTTCCACGGGTCCTGTACAGCCTCTTCTACTGTATTTCCTGAAAGTTCCCATTTGATATCTGAGCTCTGTCCCCAAATACTGTGCTAAATCTGTGGGTGCAGCATCCTCTTCTACTTCTCCAGCTCATGTCATTGCCAAGGATCATTCAGGGCTTCCCTAACTATTTTATACCATATTGCTATCTTATTCAATCTCTGGGTCATCTTTATGAATACTGTCTCATGTACTGATCTGTAAACCCTCCCCCTCCCAGAGTCTTTAGCTTCCTGTGTTCCACAATAGTTTGCAACAGTACAGGTGGAGGAAAAATGTAGCAAATTTGAGAGAACATATTTGAGGGGAGGGTTCCAGGACATGGAAGAGTGTGGGGCGTGTGCAGGTATAGTAAAGTGCACATGTACTGAGTGCAGATAGTGTGAGAAGGCATGAGATGACTTAATGAGGTACAAGAGAGCAAGGTTATAAAGGGAATGTGAGAGAGAACTGGAGGAAAGGGGAACCAAAAGGTGTGAGGGCTAGCAGAGGAGATAAGAAGGGCTGCACAAGAGCCACAGGAGGAAGGGGAACATTTCTGGAGGGCTTATGAGCTACCTGGGGGAGCAGATAGCATAAAGGGCCAGGGGACTGAGGACTTACAAAATATATCAATAAAAATAACTAACTTTTAAATAAAATATGCTGTCAAAAAAAATAGTTGCCATGCATTTCTACCACCATACACCTTACAAATGCATTATTTGAAGGCCCATTACACTATAGTATTTCAATGTATTATCCAGGTGTTCAAGGCTCTCAATCCATCCACTCTGGGTATGCATCAAAAGCCTTTGAAACCTTAGTGTGCTTCCTCCATGATCTGTGCTATAATGTGACCGTCATAAAATGACTGTGGCAAATTAAACAATCTGTGGGACTGTGGACTGAAATTTCTATACACTGATATTTCTTATCTAAAAAAGATAAAAATTATCAACAGGAAATCCCATTACCTGCACAGTTAAATGTTCATCCTTGAAACTCCAGAGTCTACTTTTGGCATTTTTGCAGTCAGAGATCATAGACTGCAGCTCTGAATCTGCTAGCAGAAGTTGTTTCCTGCATCGCCAGTAATTCATAAGCAGCTCGTGAAGCTCATGTCTATCCTGATAAGCAATACACTCAAATTCTTCAAGGTAGGAATCAACATTCTCAAGCCAAGAGCAGGGCTCAAATATTTTCAGCTGTTCCTTGGTAAATGGCACTAGTTCCAGCTGAGAAGGAATTGTAGGATATAAGCTTTCTCTGTGAAGCAATGGTTTCACTGAAACAATTCTTTTCACCTCCAATTGTTCAGTTCGTAACTCTGGGTAAAGTGGTTTCAAGCACAGCCGACTATGAAAAACCTCTTTGGCCTCAGGACAGTGTGGCAAACTAATGAGATCCAGCTCCTCTAATGAAAGGACTGAGGGGTTACAGACTTCCAGCACTCTTGCAGTTTCTTGGCTTTGTAAAGTACTTGCTCCTTCATGACTACAGGAAACGCTAGATTCAGTAGTGCTCTCCGATATTTCACAGTGTGTCATACTTTCATCTAGCTCAACAGCAGCTTTTTCTATCAAGCCTACATGTTTTTCCATTTTGGTTCCTAGGCAAGCTTCAGCAGTGCATTCTTCTTGCTTTATTGCTCCAAACGGGTGACTCTCTTTAATGTCTTCCTTTTCTACCATTGGCTCAGTAATCCTTTCTGGATGTGTGCTATTTACTAATGTTAAAGACGTTTGTGAGATATTGCGTGTTTCATTTGCGTTTCTTGCAAGGATCTCATCATTCAGCTCTATCTCTGTAAAGTTTTCAGGGCATTCTAGCCTGCTTTCATGTCCCTGAGAAGAGGATGTGACCTGGTCTCCGGCTGTAGTAAACAGCAGGTCTTTATCAGATGCTGCCACATGACATGTATCTTGCCTCAATTCTTCACTAGACTTTTTTTTTCTCTGTTCAAAAGAAAAGAAAACATAAAACTGAACAATGCTTCACAAGTAGCATATTGAAGATTCTAGTAAAATTACAATTCAAACCCCTTTTATAAAATCAGATGAGTTTTCCTAACATCTTGGATTTTCAAGAGAGTGCGGCACAGCTATGGCTATGTTTCCTGTCCAGAATGATTGTTCAAGAGTTGTATTTATGTGCAGTCTTCATTAAACCAAACGTTCAACCAAGGCAGTTTACAAAAGTAATCAAATATACAAAAAATATATAATATTCACATGAGAGTAGCACTTGGGTCTCAAAAAGGTAACAAGAGACCTACTGCAGGAAAAGTTGTTGGTGGTGGGGAAAAAACAGGAAGGGAGGAAAAAGAAGAAAGAGAGAGAATGGAAAAATAATGATTTATTTAAAACATGATATCATGCCCTTTCAAAATACCCCAGGGAGGGTTGTAAAAAATGCACTTCTCAATAGGTTATATATAGAAATAAAGCTAAATAAACATAGAGCTCACCTCAAACATTTTTAACTGAGACAAAGCTGAACTGAAACATGAAAAAAATTAAATAGTCTAAATAAAAAGAATGCTAATAATATCCCCTTCCTTGGCTCTTCACGTCTCCTCCCCCCCCCCCCCCCTTTATCGCTTATCTTCCAAATGAAGTATTTTAGTGCTGCCTACTCTTCAGTATCCTCACAGAAACTCTCACCTCCGCAGACAGCATGGAAGTAGTGTTTGTTCTCTTTAATAGTCCCAAAAACAAGAACCATGACTAGGATGGAGGGTGAAGCCCAAGAGAGAACCCACAGTGTGGCTATAGAGTGAAAAGGTCAAAGGTTGAAAAAGTGTGGTTGTTACACCGCTCTTAAGTTCTGCAGCCTTGTTCTCTTACCCTTCCATCCCCTCTACCTGCCAAACCATCCTACAGTCCGTCTTCCCCACCATCCACTCTGACCCCACCTTACCTCCTTCTTATATATTCTAAATCCTCTTCTATCTTTTCTTACTCTCCTCCTTCTCCAGGTCAAAAATGAAAAAAAAAATGAGATGCCCTCCTGCAGTTAGCAAGGAGCCCTGCACTGGTAATGTGGCCCACAACAGGACTTAATAAAAATGCCCCTAACTGCATAAACAATGCAAAAATACAGGAAGCCCATCAAGTTCAGCTTTCTTCAAACTTCCCAGGCCTAGACAGTGGTTTACGCTGCGCCACCAAAAATCAAATATGAAAAGGGGCATCATTTTTATAATTATGAGGTCATAATATGAATCATTCACAAGGATGGTAAAACACCTGAATAGATGTCCTAGTGGAATACTTCTAAGTGAGAAGAAATATCCATGGAATGGTACCTACAGTTAACAAGTATCCTTCCCTTCCCCTTCTGCAGTTCAATGGCAGCCTGATCTGACCACATCACGTTACACAGGAGATTCAAAAATGGAGTCTCCTGCACAACCAACCACAGTGCTGGACCATCTTATTTTGCTCCAAGACAACCACTGCCCAACCACTACTAGCACAAGTAAGACAACTTTGGTAAACACTGTTGGCTAAACATTTGTATGAAGCCCTATAAAACACTAGTCTGGTGTAAAACTAGATCTCAAAACACCAGGTAAGCTGACATTGAACTGCACACAAAAATATAATGCTGTTAAGTATTGTCATGCACCTTTGCTTATTCCATCAGTTCTGCACCAATGCAAAAAGGTTCCCACAATACCAATGGTTAATTGATGCTGAAAATACAAAGGATTAAAGCTAAACAAAGAAATTATGGTGTACCAAATTTGGCTTCAAACTTCTCACCAACCTATAAACACCTACCAATTTACTGATCAATGTATTGACATATTTGCTCATGAAACTGAAACTATGGAAAAGGTCATATATCCTTATTTTACATGGCAAAATACCTTAAGAACATAAGATGTACCATATTGGGTCAGACCCCCCCTCCCCCAGCATCCTGCCTCTGACAGGTGCATGTTTACTAAAATACACTACCAGGTAGCATGAGGTTTAGTGCATGTCAAATGCATACTGCAGGGCTGCAATAAAATCGAACGTGCATGATAAAAATCCCGCACTATCCAAATACTGTGCAAATAGGTAGGATTAGCGCAGTGACAGAGTGGAGAGTGGGTGTGGAAAACTGCACACGGCTAGTGCAGCACTTTAGTGGTGCCCCCGAATGCTAAAGGTATGGAGTGGAGGAGTAGCCTAATAGTTAGAGCACTAGTTTGGGAACCAAGAGACCAGGGTTCGATTCCCACTAGCGCTCCTTGTGGCTTTGTAGTCACTTAACCCTCCATTGCCTCAGAAGCATCCAAGTTATCAATGTCTCTGTTTAATGTACATTACCAAGTTTAAGTCACAATGTAAACCACTTTGACTGAAATGATAAAGCCGTATAAAAAAAAATGCTAAATAAAAGGCAGGCATGGGTGTAGATAATGCCTGCCTCTGATCAGGTGCTGGCTGCACCTACTGTGCCAGCGCAGTGCCAATACACAGCACGATTTCCATGGAACACCCTGCCCTGAGCCATCTCCCACACACGCCATCCCACAGAACAGATGCACGGCCACACCCATGGACCAGCCCATAAACCGTTTGCAGCACGACAGATGATAGCACAAACCTTTGTGGCAAAACAGACAGCAGAGTGAGGGGCACCAGTAGAGCACATGAAACAAAGGGGGCACGCTCCCCCACCAGATTGGTAACAGCAGCTGCCATGAAGGTTGCAGTGTCTCTGGAGAAGGGAAGCACCAGACCACCCCTGGTGCATTCAGCATCCCAGGTGAAAATAAAATGGGATCAATAGCATTGATTTTGCTGTATAAATCCCATGACTTGAGATGCCAAATAGGTGTGTGCTGGACAAGCCAAGCCAGCAAAGGCCTACATATCCTTTGACGTGCATCTGTGGACGCAGCTACCTCCATGGCTCCCTCAAGGTACTACCACTATCCATGCCTGGGGCATCACCAGCCTACCTCCTGCCACTGCTGACAGGAAGCCAAGTTCCTCTGGATAAAGATCCTGGCAAATGGCAAAACACTGGCACCCTCAATGCCATGTACAATCCCATATACAGAAGACAGCAAACACAGTGCTAGCAGAGTTGGAACCACTTGTGTCCGTCCCCCCACCCCCACACACACACAACCTCTCATTGAGGTCAGGATCACATCACTCTAAAAAGCATCACGGTGAGGACTATCCCTGTGAATGTGTGGGTCAAGGGAAACAATAAATTGCAGCCGAGTGATGCAGACAGCATGTGCCTAGAAGTCAAGGCTGGCGCAAACTTTAGGTAAAACTATGAAGTTGCCTAGGTCACCAGCCAGCAAAGAGAAGCAGTAGCCAAAGCAAAAAACAGATATCCTAACAGCTCTACAAACTCAAAGAGCCATCTAAACAAAGAATATAAGAAATGCCATAATGGGTCGACCATGGTCCATCAAGCCCAGTATCCTGTCTCTAAAAGTGGCCAATCCAGGTCAAAAGTACCTGGCAGGTTCACAAAGAGGCACACAGGTTCCACAATGCTTGTTTCGGGGTAAGCAGTGGATTTCCCAGGTCCTCGTTAATAATGGTTTATGGACCTTTCCACCAGCAATTTGTCCAAATCTTTTTTAAACTCAGCTACACTAACAGCTTTTACTATATCCTCTGGTAACAAATTCCAGAGTTTAATTACACGTTGAGTGAAAAAATACTTTCTCTTATTAGTCTTACATGTGTTACACTGTGGCTTCACTGCATATCCCCTAGTCTTTCTACTTTTTTAATGGCATAAACAACCGATCTATGTTTAGCCATTCCACGCCATTCATTATTTTATAGACCTCTATCATAGTTCCCTCTGCCGTGATCTGCAGGGAGAGTGCCCGCATACAGGTATTAAATATGCCAGTTATAGATCTGCACAGGACTGGTACAGGAGTCATGACTTCTGAGCTTGCTAACATCACTCTGTAGGAGAGGAGATGGTAAGGCTAAAGGCATGCCAAAGGTACCCCATACCCTTCCATCAGTCCTGCTGGACACATATACTCTAGGAGGCAAGCACTTGTTCTTACAAATCTGATATAGTAGGTATGCAAAACATCTGCAAGACTGACGTTGCTGCCCACCATGCACCTATGTAGTTGCTTGGACAACGTCCTCTGCATGCCATGCAGAGAACTCTAGAGACTGGCAACCCACATGATAGTAACTAAGGGAAGCACAGTCTCTATGCCAGGCCTTGACAAATTTTGTGTGGATTTAGGAGCTAGGCCAAAGTCTTAGGAGCAGATGCTTGTTTCCTCCTTGTGCCTCCTACCCCACCCCCAGTTGTCTCTTGCGCTGGTCTCATGTTCTCAAGTCTCATGAGACCAGCGCCAGAGTTCCTACACTGCACGTCATCTTTAGATAACAGCAGTTATAGCTTCAGATAGCAAGTGTCTATAGGGGTGCACGGTGCAATGGTGGTGTGCCCATCTGTGTGTGGGATGTGGCAGCAAGTGCCTTTGTGTGGGTGGAGTTCAGGGCTGCGGTGCATATATGTATGTGTTCTGCAGAGCTGGGGATCCCGTTTCTGTTTATGCGGTGTGGAGGCAAGGTGCCTATTATGTGTGCACATGTGTACATAGTAGGGAGCTGCGATGCATATCTGTCTTATGGAGATGAGGGGAGGGGGGGGGTGCTTGCATGTGTTCTGGGGGAAGGGAAATGCACCTTTCAGCAAATACGCATTGTGCTCTTTTGCACTCATGATTTCATCCCTTCCCCCCTCCAATACCTCCCCAATTTGTTCTCCTTCCAGACCTTCTTTCCTTCTCCCTCCCCACTAGCACTCCCATTCTCCTATCCTAAATTCCCCCACCCTCTTTCCTTTGTTTTTGTTATTGGTTCTTTAAGTATTTGCAGTTTTACACCATCCCAACCCTCCCATCAAACTTCTTTGTTTTGTTTTCTTAAAATGTCCACCCCCATCAGCTCTCTTTTTCTGCCTTCCAGGCTGCGATCTTGGTTTTCCCCACCTGTTCTGCCTGTTGGGATCTAATCTCCCATGGGCAGAAGAGAAGGGGATGGCTGCGATCGTGGCCCCAATTCAAGATGTCGACCCACAGGGATCCAATCTCCTGTGGGCAGACAACTTGCATCAGGGCCACAAACGCAGCCATCCCCTTCTCTTCTGCCTGCAGGGATCGATCTCCCTCAAGCAGACAGAAGGGTTCTTGCTCCATGATCGTGATTGTTTTTTTAAGGGGGGCCCTCCCCAAGTAAATCCCAGGCACCAGAAGCACATTTCTGGTCACCATGGTGACTTGGCACCAGGAATTTGTCGAGCCTTGCTCTATGCAGAATGGTAAGTCCAACTGTGTTGCCTGAACAATTCCCTGCAAGCAGAGCAGACAGGATACAGATGTGCTGCATCAGGACATGCAAATTGTAGATCCATGTCAACTGCAGGCTCCGAGCCACTAACTGGTTTTGTATACACCCACAGCATGATAACAAGGGTGGGTATGCAAACTTGGCCAGAAACCTGGTCCATGAGCTACACCGTGCCCAAGCATGAACCTGGTGACTATCCATTTTGGCAGATCAGTCTAGTGTTACCACACTGTCCAGCCACTTGCAATACCTGTGGTACATGAGGAATTATACAGCCATGAACTGTGAACCAATTACAGCTCCTGGACTCCGATATTAGATAATGTTATTGCAACCTGTAGGGACCTCTCCACATAGCCAGTCCAGCATGAGGGGGGGGGGAGTGTTGTTGGCTGTTAGGAGTGTTTGTGGCCATGGGATACCATTGATGGTCATGTACATAGGCATGCTGTGTGTGGCACTATCCAACATGATGTGATCCCCGATGGCTACTGTGAGTGACCCATCTAAGGGTCTGAAAGAATACACAAAGAAACCTAAGATCTGGGTCAACAATATAAAGCCAAAAAACCAAATACCCAATCTCATATGATAATCGACTCAGCACAATGCTATTACCATAATATAAATTTGCTTTGTTGAAAGTTTCTTCATTAAAAATGGACGGGCCACAGCGGTGAGGGAAACTGTTTCTACTTACTGAGCTGGCATTGTCCGACAAAAAATTTATATTATGGTAATAGCATTGTGCTGAGTCGATTATCATATGAGATTGGGTATTTGGTTTTTTGGCCATCTAAGGGTCTGGCATGTGTGGAGAAAACACTGGAGCATACAATGCTGGTATGCCACAGTGTAGCATGTGATGCTTTCCCCCAACTAAATTTCATGTGTAGCCCATTCCATCCAGGATCCCACACTGCTACTGTTGTCAAGGCCATGGGCTCCCCTTTCAATAAGGGGGCCCATC
Organism: Ichthyophis bannanicus; assembly: GCA_033557465.1. Lineage (NCBI taxonomy): Eukaryota > Metazoa > Chordata > Amphibia > Gymnophiona > Ichthyophiidae > Ichthyophis > Ichthyophis bannanicus. The sequence continues at coordinate 142,798,762 of CM066032.1, forward strand.
TCTCCCCCAAACAAATCTGGTGGCTACCTACTTGCCAAAAGCCAGCAGCAGCACCGAGGTGTGGGCAAATGGCTCCCTTTCCACTCCAATGATTGTACATGGATTGATGGGGCTCTACCCCCCCCCCCTTATGGACACGAGTGCAGCCTGAGGATGGCATGCACCACATATGCCATGTGCGTGTGGACAGCCAGTGCTGGCAAGATGGGAGATAAAACCTCTCTCAGAAACAAAAACTGAGATGAGCCATATAGGCAAGTTTTGAAGAGGGCTGAGCACAGCAGGGGATAAGGCATGCAAATAAGGTGTTGCAACTACTGGCCACTGTATGCACAGAACACAATTCTGCCATTCAAAACACCTTCTTTGCCTCATTGGGGTCCTCTTATAGGTGCATATGTTCACCTGAGGGAATATGCTGGTGCTATGACCTTTGTTTCTGGGTGCACATGACCCCCTCACCCTAATCATGGGAGGGGATGTCTGTGGCCCTGAAGATCATAGGAAATAGTTATACCACTGAAGGAGGGCTTGTTCATCCGTAGCTCCTAAGTCACTGACACCCCGCTCCCCGGCATGTTGCCTAGGGGGAAAAAAAAAAAAGTGTCCTTCACACATGAGGAGCAATTGTTGGCTCCCTAGTGCTCTGGAGCCCTGCTTACCAAAAGCTGATTTATGTATTTTATTTATTTGTTTTTATATACCATGCTATTACAGATCAGTGCGATTTACATGAAACATATGAACGTGTTTTACAAATAACATTTGAGCAAGGTTTACATATAACATAATAAACTAGATTAGATGGTTTCCATATATCATGTTAACTAGATGATATTGAACAGGTTACATATGACAATTTGCAACAAGTTGGTACAACTATGAACATATTTACATATGTCCCAGAGCTGGAGGACGGATGGGAATGTTCTCTTCTATGGTGGTATGTATGTTTATTAGGGAGTGCCACCTGAGCCCTCAACTTGTGAGGAGCATAGCTGCCCCCAAAAAGGTTAAATCCTAGTGGCTACTGTGGATCACCTCCTTCCCCCCAAGCAGCTGTATGGCCATAAGGGCACGTATCCACTTCCTGGGGTACCTCAGGGCAGAAACTGTGTTACATGGGTGCTGGTTCCCAATATGCCTCCTTAGGTTTCCTTCTGACTTGGAGGCTAAGTCTGGTCAACCAGGACCCTCATTTGCAGGAGTAGTTGGAGGCAGCGGTCACCAGTCATTTGTTTCAAATTCATTTGTTGTGGAGATCTGCTGTTCCAACACGGAGACATCAGGACACTGCTACCCCCCCCCCCCCCCACCCCTTCACTCACATGATCAGGTCTCTCCCTCTCCACTGGCAAGGATATTATACCAGGTTGATACGGGGCGATAAGGAAAGAGCCTGTTAACCTAGGGTACAATAGACAGGTTGTCATACTTCACTCTGATAGTGCAGACACATTGCTGTAGCTGCATTAGAAGGGGGGCTCCGGTTGGTGAAGGCATTCTTATTCTGACACCTAACAGACACAGGTGGAGCCCAGTCTCTAGCCATGTATGTGTCCTACCCCCTCATAATGGCCCCACACATCAGAGCTGCATGCCACGGTACACATATACTCCGGGTCAGCCTTCTCATGCTTTTACTGACCACATGCACAATGGACTGTTGGCGTCAATGGTGACCATATATTTCTGAGAGTTCTCTCATGAGGTGTGGTGGGCTGCTTCCACACATACCATTGCTCTTGCTCCTCTTGCTACATTGTATGGTATTGATTCGGTTGGTGTTGCATATCCTTAGAAGCCTCCTGCTGGGCCAGTGTGGGTATCTCCCCATTTTGCCACCTATGGCACGCCATATGGGCACATGGGGATTACAGACAGCTAATAGGACAGTAGTTCCTGTGTGTGCAACTGCACCCACAAACTGATGCCCACACAGTGTCATGTTGATAGGGTGGCACTTCAGTGCTCCTGAGCCCCGACCCAGTCACAGCGTCACTTTGGGGGGGGGGGGGGGGAGAGGGTAACCGAACATGCACATCTTCCTAGCTCAAGCAGGGGGCTTGTGTGGACCCCCCCTTGTACTGCAGCTACTCCCTGGAGTTACATGCCCAACATATATGTTGTCAGGACCCTCTGGGTACATGGCATGTGGCAACTAACTGCATGTGTCCTCTCTTCCTGCTGGCATCTACCAAGTGCTCTCAACCTTCTATACAGCACAGAGATGTGACCCCAGAGACATACACCTGAATACACAGTTGACACATGGTCATAAGTACTGCGTGTCTGACAGTGCTTAGCATACCAGTGCTTCCCTACTGCTTTTGGCATGCCTGCTCCACCCGTTATGCTAGTAAAACTCAATTAAGATGCATCTGATCTGCGCTCCTTAGTGTGCTTTAGTAAACATGCCCCACAGTGACAAATCTGTGTCATTATTTTATTTATTTAACATCTCTTTTAAACCGCCATTACCCTGTGGATCTCAAAGAGTAGATACATTACCCAATGCTTACTCCCAAGGATAAGTAGTGGATTTCGTCAAATCAATCTGGCTAATAATTGTTTTAGAAAATTTCTTCCAATTTAAATCCAGTTATGTTAGATATCTTAACCACATTCTTAGTTAGTGACTACTCCTGCATCCTTCAGAAGCTAAAGTTCAAGTTGTAATGTCTAAACCCTACAAACATTTATTCATGTGTTGTATAAGATCTGGTTTGACATACTTGTGACTCAGATTTAAAGTTACTCCAGATACCCAGAAACAATACCTTCCATTAGTGTTCCTAATAAGGAGCATTGTGAAACAAAGGTCTCTCCATAACAAGATTTTCTTGTAGGCAAAGGAAGCGACTTTTTTTTTCCTTTTAAAGAAAGGAATGAAAGGCTGATGAACAAAAATGGAACACAATATGGTCCTATATGTCATTCTTATTATATAGAAGGACTATGCTTGTAAGAAGAGCCACAATTCCATAGTTTTTAAGAAAGCTACTTCATCCGAAACACTATTTTATTTTTTTTATTTACATTCTCTTATATACCGCGCTATTCTGCATCAGTGCGGTTTACATTGAACAAACTGAAATTACATTGAATAGGGCATTATAACTTGGAGATAACTATTTTACAGGGAACATGGGCTATGGAGGGTTAAGTGGCTTGCCCAAGACCACAAGGAGCACCTGTGGGACTAGAAACCCCAGTCCTTCCGGCCCAAGGTTGCTGTCCTCTAGTGGGATTTGAACCCCTGACCTTCCAGCCTGAAGTACCTTGCCCCAACCACTAGGCCACTCCTCCACACTGAAGCTTTTGTATGCTGTGATACCTTTCAAAGGACTAAACAAACAAAAAAAAGCGTTGGGGGTATATGACCTCACACAAGCCTCTTCTGAAGGAAAATTTCACAGGCTACATAAACTCCAATTTCCTACCAGACTAATACAGTTGGTACCAGACAGTTATAAAATGGCTGTGATTAGATAGCCACTTAAAGGAAAGCGGCAAGCCTCACACTGTAAAGGGCAATACTAACAAAGAATAACATTCAGCATCTGGGCATAGGGCTCGAGAGCTCCAGCCTGAAGAGTGGGTCGCTTTCTGTAACTCTGAACCCCCGACTTCAGGCGAAGCAGCGTCGGGCGCCATTGCTGGTCTGATCTGTCGCTGTGGTGCTCTCTCGCTCCCAAGCGTTTGGCCTCACTGATAACACGAGAGCTCCGGCAAGGCCTGAGACCCACTTTCGGTTTCTCTTGCCCCGGCACGGGATTGCTGCGCGAGACGAGGAGCAGGGAGGAAGCACGAGCCAATGAGAAGAGGAGAAAAGACGAGCAGCGCGAGCCTCCGAGAGCCGTTGGATTGCGGCGCTCGCTCAGCGCCCGGCTGCGGTCCTACCTGAACTTTGGTCCTGTTCGGCTTGGTCTTGGCCGTCCGCGACCGGACCGCCTCCGCCATCCCTAAAAACAGTCTCGATTTCCCGTTAGCCGATCAGGCGCAATTTGTTGTCGATAAGGAAAAACCATGGGACTTTGTGAGTCAGATGATCACATGCTCCACCAATCCCCGATGATAGATCCTGTCAAACTCTTCTACGGGGGCCAGCTTGGAACAAACTACTTTAGAAGGCAAAGTGTGCCGTAGTGATATAGAGGTTGGCGAAAATCGCAAGAGATATATTGATTATATCTTACTTGGCCGCAGTTCATTTTAAATTGCACACACTGTCCTTTCAGTGGCTGGTTGATGTACCTACACTTCGACTGCAGACCTTGCCAAAGCTTTTAATGAGAATAGTCTTAAGATAAATGTAATATGCAGTGCAACCACTAGGATGAATGAGAGTGATTCTATTTCTTTCAATGCATAAGGGCTGGCTTGCTTATTTATTTAATTTGTTTGTTTGTTTATTTATCTATCTATCTGGTTTTCATATACCGCCTTTGTTCCAAGGCGGTTTACAATGAACAGCAGCACATAACCTCACAAAATTTGTTTTACATTAAACAAAGGGGTAAACAACTTGGAGTTAAATATGGGGATTATGAATGAGTCAACAAATCAGAGGTGTTATTAGGCCCAAAGTGTTCTATGAATAGGTGTGTTTTAAGTAGTTTCTTCATATCTTGAGTAGATTGAGCAGATAGCGTAGTTACTCACCTGTAACAGGTGTTCTCCAGGAGCAGCAGGAATCAGTCCTCACTTATGGGTGACGTCGGCGCCGACGGAGCCCTCGCGGAGCAATTTTCCCCAGCTTTCAAAGAAAGCCTTTGGGAATTGCAGCGCGCATGCGCGGTCCTCTTCCCGCCCAAGGGTGCCATCTTAGCCAGTCAGATGACATAGCTAAAAAAGACAGCATAAAAATTTGCAAAAAAAATAAAGCAGACGATTGCAACTCCAAGGGGAGGAGGGAGGGTTGTGAGGACTGATTCCTGCTGCTCCTGGAGAACACCTGTTACAGGTGAGTAACTACGCTTCTCCAGGACCAAGCAGGAAGTCAGTCCTCACTTATGGGACTCCCAAGCTCAAGGCTACCGGAGACCCTAAGCACAAAAATGAGCTCCCTCTAGCTCAGCAGCACAGAAGGAAAGAATCTTCGCTGAATTATTACCCACCGGTAGCCCACATCCGGGATGGAGGGTAGGAGTTGCTCAGACCTCGAAGAGATTACGGAGGACTGCCTGTCCGAAAGCACTGTCCCTGCGGGACTCCCTCTCGAGACAGTAATGGACCGCAAAAGTCTGGCTCGAAGACCAAGTAGCGGCCCGGCAGATGTCTGCCAGCGGAACAGAGCAGAGGTAAGCCACTGACGTGGCCTTTGCCCGAACGCAGTGAGCCGTGACTCGACCTTCCAAGGAGAGTCCGGCTGCCCCATAAGCCCAAGTGATACAGTCCGCAACCCATATGGACAGAGTAAGCTTGGATACCGGTAGCACCAATTTATTGGGGTCGAAAGATACAAAAAGCTGAGCAGCTTTACGGTGCTCCCGCGTACGGTCAAGGTAGAAGTTCAGAGCCCTTCTACAGTCCAGGGTATGGAGGACCGTTTCAGCTCGGCTGGAGTGTGGTCTGGGAAAGAAGGTTGGAAGTACCACCTCCTGATTGATATGAAAAGGGGAGACCACCTTTGGAAGAAATTTTGGGTGAGTCCGTAGGACTACCCTATTTTTGTAGAACCGAGTGTAAGGGGGATCAGACACGAGGGCCTGCAATTCACTTACGCGTCTAGCGGAAGTGAGGGCTATCAAGAACAGTGTTTTCCAAGAAAGAAAACGGAGAGAACAGGTAGCCATAGGTTCAAAAGGCGGACAGGTGATCCGCTGCAAAACCACGTTCAGGTCCCAGTCAGGCGCTGGCGGGCGCAGAGGTGGTTTAAGTAGAAGAAGACCTCGGAGAAACCTCGCTACAAGAGGGTCGCTGGAAAGAGGTCTGCCGTCCACCGGCACATGATGTGCTGAAAGAGCACTGAGGTGAACTTTGACGGAGTTGGACTTAAGTCCCAGATTAGAGAGGTATAACAAGTACTGCAGGATCACCGACACCGGGCAGGAGAAGGGATCCTGAGACTGTTGGGCACACCAAACGGAAAAGCGACGCCATTTAAGGGCGTAGCATTTGCGGGTAGAAGGTCGTCGCGAAGCTAGGACGACCTCCTCCACCTCCGCCGGCAGGAGAAGGGGAGCGAGGACTACCCTCTCAGCAGCCAGGCCATGAGGTTGAGAGACCTGAGGTTGGGGTGTAGCAGAGACCCCTGATCCTGAGTGAGGAGATCCGGTTGTAACCCCAGAGGGAATGGATCCTCCACCGCTAATTGCAGCAGGAGCGGAAACCACGGCTGCCTGGGCCAGCGAGGGGCCACCAGGATCATGAGGGCTTTGTCCCGGAGAACCTTGAAAAGAGTCCGAGAGACTAGCGGGATGGGGAGGGAAAGCGTTACAGAAGGCTCCCCGACCATGAGAGTAGAAAAAGCGTCCGCCGCCACCCGAAGGGGGTGTGGCTGACGAGAGCAGAAGCGAGGAAGTTGCCGGTTGTGAGGACTGGCAAAGAGATCCATCGTGGGGAGTCCCCACTTTAGAAAGAGCTTCTGAACTACCAAGGGATCCAGACGCCACTCGTGTGGCTGGAGGATCCTGCTGAGTTTGTCGGCCAGGTAATTCTCTTGGCCTGGGAGATAAACTGCCTTGAGGAGAATGCCGTGACTGACGGCCCAAGAGCAGAGCTTCTGTGCCTCCCGACAGAGGAGGAAGGAGCCCGTGCCCCCCTGCTTGTTCACGTAGAACATGGCAACTTGATTGTCCGTCTGGACAAGGACGGACTGGTGAGAAGTCAGGTGGGAGAAGGCCTTGAGAGCCAGGCGGATCGCCCTGAGCTCCAGGAAGTTGATCTGCTGAGCAGACTCCCACGTGGTCCAGAGGCCCTGAGTGCGTGCCCCTTGGCAATGCGCTCCCCAGCCCAGGAGGGATGCATCTGTTGTCAGCACCCGGGCCGGCTGAGGAGACTGGAAAGGCATTCCGCAGATCAGGTTCGACTGCTGAAGCCACCACCGGAGAGACGAGATCAGCGGCTCGGAGACGCGCACTAGGTCTGCCAGGCCGCCTGTGGCTTGTCGCCACTGCTGGCGGAGACACCACTGAGCAGGCCGCATATGCAGGCGGGCATTGGGGGTCACATGGACGGTGGAAGCCATATGGCCGAGCAGTCTCAGGAAGCGCCTGGCGGAGACCAGGGGCTGGCTGCGAAAACGGTCGGCTAGGTCCATGAGCCGTTGAGCCCTGTCGAGCGGTAGGTACGCTCGTGCCTGAGGAGTGTGCAGTCTTGCGCCGATGAACTCGAGATCCTGTGAGGGGAGCAAAGTGGACTTTGCGAAGTTTATAACAAAGCCCAAGTGCTGCAGAAGAGTCACCGTGCGGCGCGTGGCGTTGGTGACCTCCAGAGCGGACGCTGCTCTGATGAGCCAGTCGTCGAGGTACGGAAAGACATAGAGGCCGTGAAGCCGGAGATGGGCCGCCACCACCGCGAGACATTTTGTGAAGACTCGCGGTGCGGAGGACAGGCCAAAGGGCAGTACTCTGTACTGGTAATGATTTCCTGCCACCACAAACCTTAGGTATTGTCGGTGGTTTGGGTGGATGAGGATGTGCGTGTAGGCATCCTTTAGATCCAAGGAGCATAGCCAATCTCCCTGCTGGAGGTAGGGCAGAAGGATTCCAAGGGTAAGCATCTTGAACTTCTCTCGCACGAGGAACTTGTTGAGGTTGCGCAGGTCCAGGATGGGTCTGAGGCCTCCTGTTCTCTTTGGTATCAGAAAATACCTGGAGTAAAAGCCTTGACCTTTCAGGTGGTGGGGCACCGGTTCCACCGCCTGTTCCTGTAGAAGACCTGCTAACTCCCGAAGGAGTAACTCCCTGTGCAGAGGGGGTCGTGGAGGTTCCCCCGGAAAAAAGGAGGGAGGGACCTGGTGGAAGTGGAGAAGATAGCCTTCTCGCACGACTTGAAGCACCCAGGCATCTGAGGTGATGCTGGACCACCTGTGGGCGAAGTGAACCAGCCGGCCTCCGGTGCTGGGAGGAACCAGCGGGGGGGGAGAGGCTATGCTTAGTGAGTCAAAAACCCCCACCCTGCTGAGCAGGGGCTGGTGGTGCAGGCTTGGGGGCTTGCTGCCTACGGGACCCGTTACCCCGTCCCTTGGCCTGCTGGCCCTGTTGGGGAGCTGCAGGGGCCTGATAATGGGGGTATTGTTTGTAGGCAGCCGCCTTCCTCGGGTAAAAGGACTTCTTTCCCGAGCCCTTCTTTTTCTGGGAAGGGGCGGAGGTCTTCCTAGAAAGCCTAGTCCTGGTGAGAGTCTCCGTCTCAATTTGTGCAGCCTTTTCAGCCATGGGCTTGCCAAAGAGGTTTTCGCCTCGGCAGGGGACATCGACCAACTTGTCCTGCACCCAGGGCTCGAGGTCAGATGACTGAAGCCAAGCCTGTCGGCGGGCACCGATGCCGGCTGCGGCCACACGAGCCGATGCTTCAAAGCCATCGTAGGCTGCTCGGGATATGAATTTCGAGCATTCCTGAATACCAGTGGACAAGGCCAGGAACCTCCGCAAGGGTTCCTCGGACAAACCAGCGGAGAAGCCGGCTAGCTCTTTAGCCAGGTCTCGGAGATACATGCCCATGTACAGCTGGTAGGTCTGGACACGACACGCAAGCATAGAGCCCTGGAAACACTTCTTGCCAAGGCCATCCAGGTTACGGGCCTCCCTGCCAGGAGGCACCGAGGAGTGCATCTTCTGGCTCTTAAGCCTATGCATGGCCGATTCCACTACCATGGAATGGTGTGGCAGCTGTGCTTTTTGGAAGCCAGGGCTCTTGCGGACTCGATAGATAGAATCGACCCGCTTGCTCAGGACCGACGAGGTGGCCGGACTCTCCCACATGCGGAAGAGTAGTCGTTCCAGCATGGGAGGAACCGGTACAGTAAAGTGTTCCCTTGCGGGAGAGTCATACTGGAGGGCGTCGAGCTCTTCGGCTCGAGGCTCCTCCTCGGGGTCCGCAGGGAAGGCCAAAGCCTTGGCCATATCCCTGACGAAGTCCGAGAACCGGGCATCCTCCGGAGGGGACTGCTTCCGAGGCTCGGACTCCGGTGAGTCCGAGGGGACACACCGAGTCCGGAAAGAATCAGGCGACTCTTCCTCTTCAGACTCCCAGACCAACTCCGACGAGGACTCGGTGGGGTCGGCCCGGGCAGTGCGCGGCGCCTGCCGCCCCGACGCCGAGGGAGTCGGCGTCGGCGACCTCGGTCCCGAACGGGAGGCCGAGGGTGACCTCGACCGAGGATCGACTCGAGTTCGCATCGACTCAAGGATCGGCTCGGTCTCCGGGGTCGACTTGGACGTCGACGTCCCCGGCGGTCGGGGCAGCGGCGCCAGCGAAGCCAGCGAGCAGTGCCCGCTGCTGGTCCATGAAGGCAGACAATCTGCTCTCCAAGGCCGTCAACCTGAGTCCGAGCTCAGGTGACCCAGCAGCCCCCGACTCGGGCCCCAACGGCGTCGGGCCCGACGTCGGCTGTCTCGGAGGCGAGTCCAGGAGGACCACAGGACTTACCCGAGCAGGCAGCTCCGACTCCAGGCGAGGGCGCTTCGTGAGATGCTCCTTCTCCAAGGACCCGGGACGGCTATCGGGGCTATGCGACCTGGCCCTCGCGGAGCCAGGAGCGTCCACCGACGCCGCCCTCGCGGGTTTCACCTTACGACGATGGTCCCCGGAGGGAGAACCCCTGTCGGAGGAACTCCGGCGACGGTCCGAGCTGGAACCTTTGGACGCGGAGGCCTCCGACGAGGTCCGGGTACGGCTGGGGTCAGCGAAGATCCTATCCCGCTGATGCCGCCGACTTCTCAACGCTTTGGAGGACATTTTGCCACAGGGCCCACAGATCAGTTCTTCATGATCCGGGCCCAGGCAGCAGAGGCAAAAGTCGTGTGTGTCAGTTAGTGACATATTTCGGTCACACTGACCACACCGCTTGAAACCACTGGCAGCCATCGGGGGAAAAAGGGCCCCCGCGAGGTCAAAGGACCGGGCTGCCTGGGAAAAAACCGAAACGAAAAACTGACTAAGTCAGAAAAACCGAAAAATAAGAAGAGGACTCGAGACCGGCGTCGCGAGTCCGGCGGGAAAAAGACCGGCGTCGAACCGAATGGAAAAAAAGAGAAATACTGAAGAAAAATCAACTTTTTCGCGGGGACACGACGGGTACGTCTGTAGGGCTCCGCGGAAAAAAGAAGACTGGCTAAGATGGCACCCTTGGGCGGGAAGAGGACCGCGCATGCGCGCTGCAATTCCCAAAGGCTTTCTTTGAAAGCTGGGGAAAATTGCTCCGCGAGGGCTCCGTCGGCGCCGACGTCACCCATAAGTGAGGACTGACTTCCTGCTTGGTCCTGGAGAACTGATGGTTTCAGGTAGCTCCAGATCGTGGGGGTATATAGCGAAAAGGCCCTGCTGCTTGTCTGTTATGTACATTTGAGTCTGGAGAGGAGGGATAGTCTGGTAATTTCTGGTTTGCTGACCTTGGTCTTATTGTGGATGCTTTTGTGATTTGATCATTGAGGCAGGGAGCGGAGGGAGACGTTATGAAGGATTTTGAAGGTGGTAGTTATGGATTTGTGTTTAGGCCGTTGAGCAATTGGAAGCCAGTGCAAACCTTTTAGGATTGGCGTTATGTGTTGTCAATTTGGTCTGCCTGTTAGGATTCTAGCGGCAGTGTTTTGTACTAGCTGGAGTGTGTATAGTGCCTGTTTGGACAGCCCTTGATAGAGGATATTACCGTAATCAAGGTGAGGTGTAATGATGGCTTGAAAACCAGATCTGAAGTCATTGTCTTGTAGAAGAGGGCATAGAGGTTTGAGGAGCCTGTTTCCAGAATGCTGTATGTGCTGCATTCTTGATGTTTGCAAGCATGTTGAGGCTGCTGTCAGTAGTTATACCAAGGTACTTGATTTCACTTTTTATGGTAATTTCAACATCAGTTTGACTGGTGGTTTGAAGTTTTGGTCTCTGAATATTAGTAGTGCTTCAGTTTTGTTTTTGTTCACTGCAAGATTAAGATCAGCAAGAAGGTTTGTGATAGCGGAGAAGACATCAGATATGATTGTGAAGTCAGGATTGAGGGTATTGAATGGCATATAGAACATGATATCATCTGCATAGAGGTGAAAATGTATATTCCATTTTCTTAATAGGTTACAGATGGGTTGTACATAGATGTTAATATTAAGAGAGAAGGAACGATAGGTTCTCATAACATTGTCTGGGAGAAACAAGGAAGCTTTATAGAGGATCCAAGTTACTCAGTTCCAAGAGGGAGATTCACAGCCATCCTGGATTTCAGACAATCTAATCATGATGTACTATGAATATGCTGCAGCAAAGTGCAATCAATGAATAAATCCAGGAGTCAATTGACAGGGTCCAAGCCAGTTTATTGTGCACAGGCCCAGTCAGTCAAAGCTTCAAAAGGAACTGGGCAAAGGTTTTACAGAGACATAACCATTTATACCTCTTTTTCAGTTTGTTACTTGAGAACTTTCTATTGGTTCTAGCTCGATACATACAAACTTCTCATTGGTTCTACGCTCCCTGCACCTGTCCAATCAGAAATCCCTCCGGGGCCTAGCAACCAGCCCCCTCCCTTAGGATTGTTCTAACAATGGTGCAGTTCTTGATTTTGATACTTCTCTACTGCAAGGTTATCCCTAGCTTCAGGAATGCATGTATTGAAACATTTCTTTCTTTTGCACACAAGAGAATAATGAAAGACTTATGAATTCATGTAAAACTTCTTATTAAGCATTTTTAAACAGTTTTCTAATTTTTCACAGATTTTTGGTTCTTTTCTAGCTATAATGGGAGTTAGGATCCAGGCCTAACTTACAGGCCTTTCATAGTAGCAGGCCATGCTAGGCCATAGCCTGCCACATTCCCCCCTTTGATTATTCTCACCCGCAAGTGAGAAAGGGTGAGAATTAAATCACTCATTAGTCATTTAACACATTATACTGGTGTAATAGCATCATCGTGGGGTATAGGGTAATATTGCCACATAGCTAATACCTTCGCAGCTGCCTTCCGCTCTATAGTGTTATCAATTGCTGAAGTTACCATGCGTAAGCAAAGGGGTAGGAGACAAGGGAGCAATAAGCACATTGCTAATATGAATAATACAATAAACATAAGGGCTTTCAGACCTCCAATCCATAAAAATAGTGAACCAAACCACCCATCCAGCTTCAAACTGTGCCAGGTCTGGACAGGCACAAATGTCTGCTCTCTCATCTGGGTGGCTAGATCTTCAACTACATGCCCATTATTATCAATCTGTAAACAACAATTACTTAAGTTTAACTTTCCACATACCCCACCCTCAGCTGCTAACAAATAATCTAAAGCTAAACGATTTTGATAAATGGCTGTGCGCATTTGCGTACTCTGCTTTGCCAGAAGGGTTAGTGCTTTACTAGTTTCATTAGTTATTATTTCAACAACAGCTTGCAAACGTATTATTCGATTAATCATATAAACAGGAGTACGATATCCCCATGTCCCATCCTGCTCCCAAGTAGCAGGTCCATAGTATGAGATAATTCTCTCAGGTGGCCATTCTTCAGATGTCGCATCCCATTTGTCCCATTGGCCTATCTTCAAGGCCTCCTTCAGCTGTCGACTTCTGTACACAGGATATCCCAGTTGTTCTCCATGCGTGGTAGGCAAAAGGAAAAAGGAAGGACGTATGGTTCCCAATACACATGCGCCTCCCCAGTGATGAGGGAGCCTAGCATATGCTCGGGTTCCGCAAATCCAGCACAGTCCAGGTGGTGCTTGCCAGGAATTATATGCTGCTAAGTTTGTCCAGATACTGGCAAGTTTGGGGAAACGAACTAGAAGATTGGAAGGTTCAGTAGCGTTGACTCCTGACCACCAAGTCGTCTTCTTAGTGGTACTGTTGTAGAACTTCTGATTGAGACAGACCAGCTGCCCCACTTCCATATTAAACAATGGTCCATAACGAGCAAAACATAAGTTACCCACAATGAAGTGGGCCAATACCCATTCACTCGTTGTATTGTGTATATCAGTCTGATTATATGGAACAGAATAGTTCAGTTCTTGTGCCTCCCAAGGCCATTGGTCTCCCATCGTAGTTCCTCCACAAAATAAACAGTCTGAAACGTGGAGACTAGATGCAACTGCTCCCGCTAGCTCAAGGAACAAGTTCTGGGAGGTAGGAGGAATTTCAAACTCTGCTTTCATGGCCTCGTAGAAGGAGTGATGTATACGATAGGGTGAGGATACATGGGCCTTGGTGTTCAATTGCAGATACAGGATAGTCCTAGGATCTATACCTCCTCCTGCTATACGCAACCCAAATTTGTATCCTTGCTTCCATTGGCTGGGGTTGACTATGAGGAGTTGCAGGGGATTACAGGCACCTTTCTGGCATTTCTTGGGCTCAGGTAATCTGATCTTCGTCAGACTGCCTTTGCGATTATCACCATCTCGTCCCATAGGTGCATTCTTCCATGTAGCAAAGTATACACAGTCCTATTTTGGGCAGAAATAATCATGTTTGGAGGCAGTGGTGTAAGTGGTGGCTGCAGAGTTCTTTCCTGTACACCGTCCCCATCCGTAGGCTCCTTCTGGACACATATATTTATCATCATGGTAGTATGCTCGCTCCCATGACCCACATCTGTGGTAAGCATTTCTGTTAATTGCATCACAAGCATCAAAGTCCAAGATAATAGATTTTGTGGGGTTTGCAAGGGGTTTTGTCGCATTTAGGATGTCTCCATCTTCATCATTCCAGCATATCTCAAATGTATAATATGAGGGGTTTTGCCGGGGGTTATAACAAGTCTTACTTTTCCCCTTTGTGCAAATATTCAGTTCGGTGCCATTATAAATACACCCAAATGTATACACCCCAAGGAATCAACTCACAAAATCCCAAAAACAAATCGTGATTCCACTCGTAGCACCTTATGGAACTATTGCTTCATAGATAAACTCAGATGTTCACCTTCCCATAAAACTCAATGCCTATTCTATGAGTGCAAAAAGTCTCTTATAATTTTTGTCGGATCGCTCACCTTGAAAGGGAATTATCCCATTCTCGGAGTGAGCCCTCCATTTTAATCAATTTTAAAGCATGCCACCCCTGGGCTATTAAAACCTGACTCCACGACACCAGTCGCCGTCAGTGCCCACTTGTAAAAGTTAATGGGAATGAGGAAACTTATTTATGCTGATAATTCACAGTCATAATCAGTCCATTTCTTGTTCAACTTGTTTAACGACTGACTTAAAGTAGAGGAACAAATACTTAACTTCCTCCAAGAAGAAAGGGAAGGCTACAACGATTCGGCTGGAGCGCAGCAAACTTTCAACTGCTCATCCAAACAAACGGGTACAGCTCCAATGCCGAAAAAAACTCCCTCCCAATATCGAATGTCAGGGGTCCTCGCAACACTAGTAGTGTTTCAAGCCGCGTCTTCCTTCAGCTCTTCATCAGGCTTTTGAACCCCTCCTCCCAAAGTTCCAATAAATGCCATAACAATGTGACGTCAGAGGAAATCCAACGCGTAGATCCTTCACTAACTTTATTGTACAGACAAACCCCACCAGTCAATCTCCACATTCATTCCCTGCGGTGACATAGAGGCCAATTGATAAATCCAATATTGTTCCCGCAGATGGAGACGGGCCCGACGGTCACCTCCACGATGGGGGGCTGGGACCACCTCCAACACTCGCCATCGTAAATCTATGAAATAATGTCCCAACTGTTGGCAATGTAGTACCCCAGGGGCCCCCTCTTGTCGCCGATTAATTCGAGAGCGATGTTCTTGCAGTCGTTTCCTCACAGGTCGAACTGTACTACCCACATATAAGAAAGTGCAAGGACAAACTAGTACATAAATCACAAACTCCGTGTAACAATCGGAAGCTTGTTGCGAACGATATTGTACACCCGTATGAGGGTCAGCCCACATTAGTCCCTCCACCGTGGTGGCACAAAAATCACAATGGCCACAGGCATAATGGCCCCGAGGACTGTTAATATTATCAGACCCCACACCACTAAGGGCGGACGTTTGCATGAGCCAATTGCCCACAGTGCGAGACCGTCGATAAGCTATCATCAAAGGTTTCTGAAAACACGGATGCAAGGATAGTACTGCCCAATGCTTTTTCAAAATGTGGAGAATACCCGGAGCCTTAGGTACAAAAGGAAGCACCCCTATTATTACATCCTTACGAGTACCCCTCAATGATGTACTATCCTCACCCTCCCACCAAACTGGGTGGTTGTAAAGAGCCCGTTTAAAAGCTGTCCGCACTAGGCTCTCCGGATAACCCTTGTCCAACAACCGTTTGCTCAAAGCTTGTGCATGTTGACGATATTGATCGGTTGAAGAACACAGGCGGCGAATGCGAAGAAATTGCCCAAAGGGTAAATTACGCTTAAGAGGAGAGGGGTGAAAAACTCGAGTAGTGTAGTAGCACATTCTTCTGGATAGGTTTCCGATACAGCGTACTCATCAGGGAAGTGCCCTGTGTATATAACTGCAAATCCAAAAATTCAATTGTTTGACTATGATATGTAGGGGTGAACTGAAGATTGGCATCAAACGTATTTAAAGTAGCCAAAAATTGCTGTAAACAAGCCTCCGTTCCAGTCCATATAAAAAAGATGTCATCGAGAAACCTTCGCCATACTAAGACGTTCTGAAAATCCCCCGAGGGGTACACATACTGCTCCTCAAAATTGGCCACATATAAGGACGCTACCGATGGCGCTACAGTTGCCCCCATCGCGACTCCAAATTGTTGGTGATAAAATATTCCCGCATAGATAAAATAATTGGACTCCAATACCAACTTCAACAACCGCAACACAAAGTGACGAGGCAACCGTGGAGGAGGTTGCCAAGCCAAACCGGAGATAAATACACCGGCTGACTGTACCAGTGCAAGTACAGTAGGAGTGATAGAGTAAAGTCTGAGTAATCTTTTGTCCCGTTCGGGTGGTGGTTATGCAGGCTGCACAAGGGGGCAGGGCAAAAGTCTTTTCCAGGATTCCCAGGATCACCACTCCCACAAGGCAATAGTGGAAGAACATTATGATTACAGTTTTTGGAGGTCAACTGGAAAGTTGGGTATGATGAACTTGTTGAGTCTTCTTCTGTTTCTGCTGGGATGGTCACTCTCGCGTGATGAAGGTAGATTCTGAAGATTCTCTATAGCGCCGGCTGTCTCCTCAAGGTGAGTCGCAATGGAGTCTCGGGATCATTCACTGACGTCCATTGGTCAGGATCAGGAGCAGCTGCCAGCTTCACTCGACTGTGGTGGATCCAGGGTTCGAATTCTTCAACTTTTACTGCAGTGGGGGTTGACAGAATGACAACGTATGGTCCCTTCCAATGCGGCGCCAATGGGGTCTTTCTCCACTCTTTCACCCACACGGACGTTCCTGGCTTGAAGGGATGCAGAGGCTCGGTCAGGTTGATGGGTAGTCGATCTTGCACCCACGTTTGGAGATTCTGCAAGACAGAACCTAAAGCTAATATTTCTTGTCTAGTTATTTCAGATCCTATCTGTCTCATGTCTCCCTTTATTCCCTGCACAAGGGGTGGAGGTCGCCCATACAAGATCTCAAAAGGGGAGACTCCTAGGTACTTGGTGGGAGCTGAACGTATCCTAAGAAGGGCTATAGGGAGAACTTGAAGCCACTTTAGGTGTGTTTCTTGGCAAAGCTTGGATAACTGAATTTTCAAGGTTCTATTCATACGTTCTACTTTTCCTGAGCTCTGGGGTCTGTAAGCAGTGTGTAACTTCCATTGTATTTGCAGAGCTCAAGATAACTGTTGGGTCACTTGGGATACAAATGATGGACCATTATCTGACCCTATAGCTGATGGTATTCCGAACCGGGGAATGATCTCATGAAGCAATACCCTAGTGACTTCTCGGGCTTTCTCAGTTCGGGTAGGATAGGCTTCTACCCATCCCGAAAATGTGCAGACTAACACTAACATATAGTGATACCCATTTGCACGGGGCATTTCAGCAAAGTCTACCTGTATATCACTCTTTGGGGTCACCCCTACTGACTGAATTCTTAGGGGTGGAATGGGACCTGGCTTAGCATTACACAGGTACACTACCAAAAAACTGCCTCCAGTTTTGCAACTGATTCCTATAGATTTTGGGGTGCTGAATCCAGGAAAAATAGCCAAAATGTTCCATCACGTCACGTTTTCTTGCAAAATTAGATTTCTTACCCATATAAGGAATGTTCACATAATTTCTTTTTAGCCGACTGCAGTTTATTTTCTTGGCCCAAAATAGAGGTTGTAATGGTTAACTAACTAGAAACACTCCCTCGTGATATTTTAGAGTGTTTTGTATTCATTTTATACATTAACAGGACAATTGGGAGGCGGGGGGCTAAATCCAGTACTCGCGCTGGCGCATGTTCTTTCCTGTTCGCCTCGCCTCATTCGCTCGCTCAAACACGGTGGTTGCGACATGAACGTTCCTGTCAAATTTCAGTTTCTTGCAAGTTCATTATTACCTTTTGTTTGCTCAGTCGTAATCCAGCTTTATTCCGAAGTGGTTCACTACAGTTGTAGTTTGCAGTGCTGTGTATTTGTGATGGCTCACAGAGCCAGAGGTTGCGTCAACTCTCCGGACAGTTTTTGTTTTATTTGTGGGGAATATACCGTGAAAAAGCGGCAGAGGAACATTTCTGCATTTATTAAAAAAGTATATTTCGCCTATTTCGGTTTGAAGTGAGGCGATCAAGACAAACCGTGGGCTCCTCACAAAGTGTGCAAGACATGTGAGGAAGATCTACGCTTATGGATGAAAGGTAAAAACAAGCATTTCATTTCGGAATACCTATGATGTGGCGTGAACAAAGAGACCACAGCAGTGACTGCTATTTTTGCTCTTGCATTGTGAAGGGATACAACTTAAAAAATAAGAACGTAATAAGTTACCCCAACCTTCCCTCAGCAATTAGGCCTATGCCTCATAGCAACGAAGTACCTGTGCCTGAACCACCAAAATCTTTGGATCATATTTGTGTGGACGGTTCTGATCATGATGAGACTCATCAGATGGCTTTTCCCGATGAGTCAAGTACTTCCGAGTTTGAAACTGAACCAGATCCGAAACCTGAACTTTTCTCTCAAGCTGAATTGAATGATTTAGTCCGGGATTTAGGACTCCCAAAAGATGCTGCCCAACTGCTAGGTTCTCGGCTTAAACAGAAAAATCTATTGTCACCAGGAACAACTTTTTATTGGTACCGCAACCGCGAGACACAATTTTTGAAGTATTTCAGCAAAGAGGAAGATTTGGTATTTTGCAACGATATATACGGAGTGATGGAAAAGTTTAAACTCAAGTATGATCCTGCTGAATGGCGGCTGTTCATTGATTTGTCAAAAGACAGCATAAAAGGTGTTCTTCTTCATAATGGCAACACATTCGCTTCAGTTCCTATTGCTCACTCTGTTATTCTCCAAGAAAAATACGAGAATTTGGCCCTGATTCTTCAGAAGATTCGTTATGATGAGCATAAGTGGATGATTTGTGGAGACTTTAAAATTCTATCCATGCTATTAGGGCAGCAATCCGGTTTCACCAAATATCCCTGCTTCCTTTGCTTGTGGGATAGCCGGGCCCGCGACCTACACTGGGGGAAAAAAGACTGGCCAATTCGGGAGTATTTGAGACCCGGTGAGAAAAATGTTCTTCTGAGAGCTTGGTACCACCTCGTGATAAATTCTATTACCACCTCTCCACATTAAGTTGGGTCTCATTAAGCAATTCATCAAGTCCCTTCCAAAAGATGGTGAGTGCTTTCGGTACCTTTGCTCAAAGTTCCCCCGACTTTCTGAAGCAAAGCTAAAGGAAGGAGTGTTTGTTGGCCCTGATATAAGGAAACTCATTTCAGATGGAGCATTCGCTGAAACGATGTCTGAGAAGGAAAAAGAAGCCTGGGATTCCTTCAAGGATGTTGTTCTCAAATTCTTGGGGAACAGGCGGGATGAGAACTATAAGGATATTGTTGCCAGGATGCTCAATGCCTTCAAAGAACAAGGCTGTAACATGAGCCTGAAAGTCCATTTCTTGCACTCCCATGTGAACTACTTTCCCGAAAACTTGGGGGCGTACAGTGAAGAACAAGGTGAAAGGTTTCACCAGGACATCAAGGACGCAGCGAGAAGGTACCAAGGAAGATGGAACACCACTATGATGGCTGATTTCTGCTGGTTGCTGCTGCGGGAAACCCCAGATGAAAAATACGCCAAGCAGCGCACCAAGAGAAGCATTCGGGGGAAGAAGAAACGGGCCCACCAGGAGATTGATTGACCCAAGAATGACTTTAAAATCTAAACTGTGTTGACAAATATCGTGTTTTTACTAAACTTTGAAATAAAAATTTGCTAGTTATTACCACAGTGTCGGATCTCATTTATTAGAATTTTATTTTCACACCATCGGGTGTTTGGCTTCATGGATTGCAATGGTGCGGTTTGCGTTTTCTATTCTTACATACATACCTGTACAACATTTTTTGCACATTTCTTTGCTTTGCTTTGTGTCTAACCTCGCTCTTATATGCTCAATGTTTGTTGTGCACATGTATGTGGCTGTTTTAAGTGCAGACAATTTTGCTACCATCACAGTGTGTTTTTGTTGACATTACTCTATTCTTATGTGCTGCCTTGTTACAATTTTCTTTATTCTTATTTGAATAACTACTAAACAATTAGTATAAAGAATTCATCCAAGAAACTTTTATCTCGATCGCACTCAATCTGAAACGTTCACCTCAAACTGCTAACCCAATGTAGCAAAAAATCTGTACGTGATGGAGCAAATTGGTTACCAGATTTGGATTCAGCGCACCAAAAAACGTAAAAATCAATCGAAACATTAGAGGCAGTTTAAAAAAAATTTGTTTTAGTGTACCTGTGTTATTTTTGGCACATATCAGACATTGCTGTGCCACCGAGGCGGTCAGGGATCCTAGCAGTGAAATACAGAAATGGGGTCTCAGGACTTTTTCCATAGCTGTTTTTCCATAGTGGGTGGCTTGGTGAAAAGCTTGAACAAAGGCTGGCCCTAATGCTTCAGGGATGACTGTAGGACCTGGAGATGGACTACCTTCTGGGGGTGGCAACACTATCCAACCTTGTTCTGTCAAGACTCCTCCCTCCTTTTCACAATAATAGTCTATCGGGGTGCCCAGGAACTGAGGGGCACAGGGAATAGGGCTGCTTGCATTACAGTATCTTGGGTCCTAACTTGTCCTGTGGTGGCTGCCTTCCGGGCTGTGGCATCTGCAAATCTATTCCCTCGGGTGACTTCTCCTGCTCCTGCCTGATGACTTTGGCAGTGCATGACTGCCACTTGTTTGGGGGCCCACACAGCATCTAATAACATCAATATCTCGGACCCATACCTAATGGCCTTACCCCCTGAGGTGATCAACCCTCGCTCTTTATACAAGGCTCCATGTGCATGCAAAGTGGTGAAAGCATATTTGGAATCTGTGTACACATTTATGCGGAGTCCTTCTCCTAATGTCAAGGCTCTGGTGAGGGCTATCAATTCAGCTCTCTGTGCAGGAGTTCCTGGGGTCAGGGCTGAGGACTCAACTACCAGATCAAGGGTCACCACTGCATATCCAGCACGATGTCCATTGATGACCAAACTGCTTCCATCCACAAAGAAAGTTCGTTCAGGGTCTTCTAGAGGGACATCGGTCAAATCAGGGCGACTTGAAAATACAGTGTCCATGTTTTCTAAACAATTGTGATCATGGAGCCCAGGACCAATTGGAAACAATGTAGCAGGGTTCAAAGCTTGACTGACTTTCAACTGTATCTGGGGGGTTTCGCACAGCATGCCCTGATATTTCAACATTCGTGCATTGGTCAGCCAGAAGTTTCCTTTGTGTTCCATGAGGGTTAGAACAGAGTGTGGTACGGTGACTTGAAGAGTTTGCCCCAGTGTGAGCTTATCTGCTTCGCCCACTAGGAGGGCTGTTGCTGCAACAGCTCTCAAACAAGGGGGCCATCCTTTTGCAACTACATCCAATTGTTTTGACAGATAGGCTACTGGTCGTTGCCAAGATCCAAGAGATAGAGTAAATACTCCCAACGCATTTCCTTGTGACTCATGGACAAAAAGATGGAAAGGCTTCTGAACATCTGGAAGACCTAGAGCTGGGGATGACATCAGAGCATTTTTCAGAGACTGGAATGCTGCATCTTGTTCAGGTCCCCATTCTAGTGGAGATTTTTCCATTCCTTTGGTGACTTGGTACAATGGTTTTGCAATCAGCGCAAAGTTGGGGATTGTGATGAAGAAGCCCCATTCTCTACCTTAAAAGCACAAGAGTCACGGCATTTTAGTCCTGAAGCTGACAGGCAAGCAGGCCATGTGAGCAGCTGTTGTCAGGGACAACAGAAACAAATGCAGCCACGAGGTCTGAAAAAACACTCAGCTGAGAAACATTCCCTAGTTCCTGATAGCGTGCACCTGAGAAGGGGAAGAGCTTACAGCCCTTATAAGGACAGTACAGGGAACACAGGGTTAGAACTAGGAGAACTAGCAGGACAGCGAGAACTGTTAGAACAACGTGAGCAAAGAGAACAGGCTGTCTTACCTGAAGCAGCTGGCCGAGAGGAAGCAGAAGGAGTTTCCTACTTTGACCCAGGAAGTGAGTCAGAGTTAGAGCCAGGAAGAATTCACCCGAGTAACTACCCAGAGTCCTACAGGAGGAAGCAGCTAGCAAGAGCAGAGAACAGGTGTGAATGTTCTGCTGATTGCAAACACTTCGGAGCACGGAGGCTACGTTCTAGCCGGAGTGAGTGGAAGCCAAAAGCAAAACTGTATGTATCAGGAAGCTGTGACCTGAGGAATGATTATAGTGGGAAGTTAAAGTATGTGAATGATAGAAATTCCTACAGTGTGAATGCAGAGCAACCTCGTGCAGGAAATCCAAGGTGGGGGCAGGGCTGTAACTCCCAGCCGAGGGATTTGAGCAGAGAGCTGAGCAAAGAGCAATTGAAACCTCTAGAGAAAGAAAGATATTACCCAGAGGACGTGTGCATGTCTGAAGATGACCTTATAGAAGTTCCTAAGCCTCAGAGAAAACCCCGCAGGCTAAAACCTGATATTAAGAGGGGAGAAGGACATTATCTATCCCAACCTGAGGATAGAACTAATAAGCTCTCCAGGGGTGGAACCTCCTATAGGAAGGGAGTTTATAAGAACCCTGAGTGGTGGCTTCCCTCTCTCCCAGACACAAGAGGCTACGAGAGCAGTTATTCTAGCCATAGAGCGAGTGCTACTGAGAGACACTGTGACGGCACGGCACAGGGGAACTTACAAGCATATTTTAATAAGGAGAGTTCTGAAGGCGTGCAAGAACCAATGATTATTGACACACTCAGTGAGTGTTCTTCTAACAGTGACCCAATGGACTGCACACTGATTTTGTCAGATAAAATAATGTCTTTGTGCTAGTCAGAGCTGAGCATAGTGTGAAAGGAAAACACTACAACTACTGAATGCTGGTTTCCACACAGTGAGACTGGGTGCTGAAGTTGAATGCCTAACTTTATACTTTACTTTGAAGCAAGAAGAAATTGTTCTATTGTTCCTTTATGTTTTTGCCAGAAAGCATGGCTCATTTCTTTTGAGTACTTGTGTTCTGTTATTTGAATAATCCGACCCCGGGAGGGGAATAAATCCTCTTTTTGCCTTCAACCACTCGTGTCGTGCAACTACATTCTTTACCATCAGACGCAGGCCTGCTAGCCAGGAGGCAGTCTGCCCACCTGGTGGTGACAGGATCCATATGCGACTGTATCTCGCGGCCCCCAGGAATGCTCTTACTTGCCTCCTAGTGGTTGGAGTAGGGATACTACATACAGCTTCTTTGCGTTCTGGTCCCAGACGTCGGATCCCAATGGACAACTGGAATCCTAGATACTTGACTTCAGTTTGGCATAGTTGCGCTTTGGCTCTTGAGACTTTGTATCCAGCCTCTTTGAGAAGGTACAAGAGTTCACTAGTGGCTTGTAGGCATTCACTTTCTGAGTTGGTGGCTATGAGCAAGTCATCTACATACTGAAGAAGAACCCTCTTTCCTGGGTCCACTGGGTAACTTGAAAGATCTTGATTCAGGGCAGCACTGAAGAGAGTAGGTGAATTCTTGAATCCTTGGGGTGAGCTGGCCCCGCCTTCCTGTTGTGGGGTCTTGCCATTCAAAAGCGAACAAAAGTTGACTGGTGGGGGCTAGGTGTACGCAGAAAAAGGCATCTTTCAGGTCCAGGACGGTGAAGTGAGTAGCCTCAGCGGGGATCAGTCCCAAGAGAGTATAAGGGTTTGGTACTACAGGGTGTATAGTTTCAACTGCATCATTCACTCGCCTTAGGTCTTGTACTGGGCGGTAGTCCCCTGTCCCAGGTTTCTTAACTGGGAGAAGGGGGGTATTCCAAGGTGACTGGCATTCCTTGAGAAGTCCATACTTCAGCAGTTTCATCAAATGGCAGTGGATTCCTTCAATGGCTGGTCGAGGGAGAGGATACTGCTTCACATGCACTGGTTCCACTCCTGGCTTGAGGGTGACAATGACAGGGGCTATGTTCTTCGCTAGGCCAGGTGCATTATCTTCTGCCCATACTTCGGGTGGGGCTATGAGGTTGGTAGGTATACAGGGACTGGCTGACTTTATTGGAGGTGCACTATAGAACCGCCACTCTTCTTCTCGGGGAACAGTAAGCACCATCAATCCAGGAGGCTTTGGGTTCACAGTCATTTTCATTTCTCCCCCTTCAGCAAAGGATATTTGTGCCTGGAGCTTAGCAAGCATGTCTCGGCCCAGTAGTGGGATAGGGCCCTCAGGCATATACAAGAACTGGTGCGTTATTTTCTGTCCCCCTAGTTCACACATGCGGTTCTGTAAGAATGACTTTGTGGCTTTATTTCCAGTGGCTCCAACAATAGTAACAGATCGAGAGGAAAGAGGAGCTACTGGCTTGGCTACTACTGAATGTTCTGCTCCTGTATCTACCATAAATTCCATATATTGGTCCCCTATCTTTAAACTGACCATAGGCTCCTGGGGACCCAGGGTGAACTTGGAGCCCGGTCTGGCCTAGTCTTCATCCACGTCATCCAGGTCATAGCCCGTTGCTACTGCCACTCCCTCAATGGCTTCCTCCCTCTCTTGCTGGAACTGTGCTCGATTCATTCCTCCCCTCCTTCGAAATCATCCTCCTGGCCTCCAGGGACTCCCTCCTCCCCTCGCGGGGGCGGAGTCCAGATGTGGGCATTCACTTCTCCAATGTCCTTCTTCCTTGCAGTAGGCGCATTGATTCGCACCCAATTGAGGCCTTTCACTTCTGCGGCCTCTTCCACGTCCTCTGGTCCTTTGATTAGGAAAACCTCCTCCACGTCGTTCGGTTATGGCAGCAGCAAGAAGATCTGCCTTCTTCTTCATCTTTCGTTCACTTTCTCTGTCTTGTTCATTTTCACGATTCACAAATTCTTTCTGAGCGACTTCCATTAACTGTGCTGTATTCATGCCCGCAAATCCGTCCAATTTCTGCAATTTTCGTTTTATGTCTCTCTGGGACTGACTAACAAAGGCCGCATTTACCATGCGTAAATTTTCCTGAGCGGCGGGATCATATGGGGTATACAATCTATAAGCTTCAGACAACCGCTCATAAAAGGCCGCTGGGCTCTCATCTGGACCCTGGAGAACTTCCGATACCTTCCCGATATTCATGGCCCTCTGGCCTCCCTTCTTCAAGCCCTGCAATAAGGCCTGGCGAAATCTGGTTAGGGCCACCGCCCCCTTTCATCATTTGGGTCCCACCCGGGATCTTCATTTGGGTATTCTGCAGCAGCTGCTTGTGGGGGGTTTATTCCTCCCCCTTCTACAGGGTTCTCTTCTAACCAACGGAGGGCTACTTGCCCGATTCGCCCTCGCTCCTCAGTAGTAAAGAGGGTGGACAGGAGCTGGCGACAATCGGCTCAAGTAGGCTGATGGGTTTGCATAATGCTAGACATTAATTCTGTTAATTCCTGAGGCTTGGCTGTGTAGGATGCATAATGCGTTTTCCAGTTTAATAAATCAGTGGTGGAAAAGGGTACATAGACTAAGCTGGTTGGTCCTGGCGCCATCTGGCCCTGATCATTTAAAACAGGTATTCCAGGCACTTGGCGTAATGGCATTAGGTGCCCCGCTTTCTCCTTCTTCTTCTTGGGAGTTATGCTTCTTAAATCATAAGGCTCCCGGGCACCAATCTCCTTGGTGGGTGACCGTGAACTGGCAGGAGAGCCTCCGCTTTCTACCTCGTCAGAGGACTCGAGTCCCCCCGATGTGCTTGGGCCTGACTCGGGACTATCACTCGGGGTTGGGCGCTTCTTAGGCTGTTGCAGCGGTGTTTTCTGGGGCTCCTCATCTGGCTCCACTTCAGGCCGTGGTGCTGGGGGAACTAACTTCTGTGGGTACTGGGGTAACCTAGCCAGGATATCTGGGGACTCTGGGGCAGAATACACAGGCGGCTTCTCCTCCTTAACTTTTCTGGTTCCCCTAGTGGTAGCTACAAATATTTTACAGCGCTCCTCATAGCAGCGCTTCATCCATGAGGGTTGCTGTTCACAAGCACTTAACCAGGAATCTATATAGGGGAACTGGTCAGGATACACTCTTTGTATAAGCTGATGAACTTGAAAAACTGTTTCTAAATCGAAGGTGCCCCCACGGGGCCATGAAGCAGCTAACGCGGGCCACTCCCTTTCACATAACATTTTTAATCTAGACGGAGTCATTTTCATACCATAATCACCCGAAAATCCTTTACGGAAATTCTTGATCATGCATTCCAACGGAGTTTGCGTGGACTCCACCCCTCCCATAATCTGAACGTAACTACGTACACTAACTACGTACTCTACGTACACGTAATGATGTACAAGACAACGAACAATAAGGATAGGTAGTATGGCTGTAGGTAAGGGGTCCGTACAGCCCACAGAACACTGGGGGGGGACAAACACCACTCGCTTCCTCCTTTTCGCGACCTGGGCGCGGTCGCCCGGCCAGGAACTGCGCTACTTAGGAGTCCGCTCTCGCTCGGTCTGTATTTCAAGACCTCTCAATCACACAAACAAGCATATTTCAACAAGAAATCATTTTTCAAGTGCCCAGGTTTTCTGACTGACTATTTCAAACAAGAAGGGTCGATGGCTTCGGCTTCCGCTTTCTCTTACGCGGAGCTTACTAGGACCGCCCTTATGGGAGGTGATCAGGCTCCCTTGTCTCGCACACACTCATGCGAGATTTTCCCAGTTAGTGTATACCAAATATACCGAATCAGTCCTGCGCATGCAAGACGTTGTCCCAGGCTGTACTTTCCAACTATCAAATCACAAAAATGTCTACTCACCGGATCCGGTCCCCAATACTACACCAGCTCCTGAGTTGGAACCTGGACTCCCCCCCGGGTCGGAGGTGTTGGCCAGCTGGACCCGATGGCCCGCCGAGGCAGGCGGAACCCTCTCTGGCACAAGAGGGCCGATGGCGCCTGAGGTCTCCCCCGCGGTCGGACAGACACGGTTCCAACCGGACCAAACCTCGAGGCAAATTTCGTGGATTATTCACTTGAATACCATTTACTGCTCGCACTTCCTGGCCAATGCACCAAGAATATGCTGCAGCAAAGTGCAATCAATGAATAAATCCAGGAGTCAATTGACAGGGTCCAAGCCAGTTTATTGTGCACAGGCCCAGTCAGTCAATGCTTCAAAAGGAACTGAGCAAAGTTTTTACAGAGACATAACCATTTATACCTCTTTTTCAGTTTGTTACATGAGAACTTTCTATTGGTTCTAGCTCGATACATGCAAACTTCTCATTGGTTGTACGCTCCCTGCACCTGTCCAATCAGAAATCCCTCCGGGGCCTAGCAACCAGCCCCCTCCCTTAGGATTGTTCTAACAATGGTGCAGTTCTTGATTTTGATACTTCTCTACTGCAAGGTTATCCCTAGCTTCAGGAATGCATGTATTGAAACATTTCTTTCTTTTGCACACAAGAGAATAATGAAAGACTTATGAATTCATGTAAAACTTCTTATTAAGCATTTTAAAACAGTTTTCTCATTTTTAACAGATTTTTGGTTCTTTTCTAGCTATAATGGGAGTTAGGATCCAGGCCTAACTTACAGGCCTTTCATAGTAGCAGGCCATGCTAGGCCATAGCCTGCCACACTATGGGACCTGCAGTGCTGATCTCAATGGGTAGAATCAACAACTACAAATACAACACTACGCTGGGAATGTAAGTTCACAACCGGGAATGGTTCAAAAGTCTCCCTCCTGAAACCAGGTAACTCAGCAGCTCTGAAGAAAGAGGCATTAAGCAAGGCACTTTCCCACGCAAAAGCTAGGTTCCAATCTGACATCCCCAATTTTTGAGGATTGCCCCTAATTTTACAGCTGTTTCCCTGACTCGCATCTGTTTGGCAGCCTCCTGTCCCTGATTCCAGCAAGTGGGACAGAGGGGGGGTTGAAAAAAATATTTTCAATTTAGTGATTTGAATATGTCCGTTTTTAGAATTTATATCTATTATATTTATATTTTGCACAGGATGGGGGAAATGCATCACTATTTATATTTCTCTTTTGATTTGTTACTTGGGAGTGATGTTGGTGTTGTCTTGGGATGAACAGGTGGGCAGGCAAGGTAATGACTTCATATTCCACAATATCCCAATAGTTCAGAGCAGATAACATAAAATAAAATCCAAAGCAGTACAATAATATTACAATAAAGCTATATAAAATGAATTTCATTAAACATAAACAAACTATAATATATAAACTTTTCCAATGAACCAAAAAATCTTTGAAGAGCACGATGGAGGTAGATGAGAGTTAGTGAAAGAGTGGGAAGTAAAGCTGAGGAAGGAGATAGATAAGTGCAGTAAAAAAAAAAATAGGGAAACAAACATGGCAGATAAAGACCATAAGGCCTATCCAGTCTGCCCTTTCACACTAATTACTATAGTTCCTTTTTTCCCTTTAGAGATCTTCTGTATTTGTCCCATGCTTTCTTGAATTCAGATATTGTCTTTGTCTCTACTACCTCCACTGGGAGACTATTCTATGCATCTACCGCTCTTTCCATAAATAAATATTTCCACATATTATTCCTGAATCTATTCCCTTTCACCTGCATCCTATGCCCTCTTGTTGCAGAGCTCTCTTTCAATTGAAAGAGGCTCCCCTCCTGTGCATTTATGCCACGGAGGTATTTAAATGTTTCTATCATATTGTGCCCCACCCCCACCCCTCCTGCCTTTCCTCCAAAGTATACATATTGAGATCTTTAAAACTGTCCGCATATGCCTTACTATGAAGCCCACAGATCATCTTGGTAGCCACCCTCTGCACTGACTTCATCATGTTTATATCCTTTTGAAGGTGTAATTTCCAGAATTGCACATAATACTCCAAATGAGGTCTTACCAAAGGTTTATGTTGTTGTGGTTAAGTGCTGTTGAGTCAATGTTAACTCATGGCAACCCTCTGAATAGTTGTCCTAAACTGTGTTCGGTCTTCCAACAGGTGGCTCATAGTTAATAGAATAACAGCCGCTATGGATGCCACTCTATCAATCCATCTCATTGCTGGCCATCCTCTTTTGCATTGACCTTCAACCTTGCTAAGCATAATGTCTTTCTCTAATGATCTCTATCTTCGCATGATGTGTCCAAAGTATGAAAGTTGAAGTCTTGTCACCTGAGCTTCTAAAGAAAGTTTAGGTTTGATCTCTAGTACCGACTGATTAGTTCTTTGAGCAGTCCATGGTATACACAGTATTCTTCGCCAGCACTATAATCCAAAGGCATCAATTTTCTTCCTGTCTGTCGTTTTCACTGTCCAACGTTTGCATCCATGACGTTATTGAAAATACCATGTCTTGGATAAGTCAAATCTTTGTATGGAGAGAAACAGCTCTGCTCTTGAGAATTTTGTCTAGGTCCTTCATAGCCATTCTGCCAAGAGCAATGCGTTGTTGAATTTTTTGACTGCTTGTTGTTTCCTTACTGATTATGATCCAAGCAGGTTAAAGTTGTCTACTATTTCAATTTCTTTTCATCAACAATGAACTTATTGATTTGCTAGTTGTCAGGATCTTTGTTTTCTTTATGTTAAGGTGCAGGCCCGTGTTAAGATTATGTTCCCTGATCTTGAGAAGCAAATGTTTCAGATCGTTTTCACTTTCAGTCAGTATGGTGGTGTCATCAGCATAGCAAAAGTTGTTGATGATTCTTCCACCAATCTTCACACCTCAATTGTCTTCATACAGTCCTGCTTCTCTGATGTTTTGTTCAGCATATAAATTAAACAGATAGGGGGAAAGTACAGTATGTAGCCTTATTTGTACACCTTTGTGATTTTAAAACATTCTGTTTCTCCTTGCTCCATTCAAACTGTTGCTTCTTGATCAATCTAAAGGTTGTGCAAAGATCAGGTGTTCTGGTATACCCATGCTTCTTAATGTGGCCGAGTTTCTCATGGTTTACACAATCAAAAGCCTTGCTGTAGTCAATAAAACACATATAGTCAATAAAACACAGGAGTGGAGGAGTGGCCTAGTGGATGGGGCAAGGTACTTCAGGCCGGAAGGTCGGGGGTTCAAATCCCACTAGAGGACAGCAACCTTGGGCCGGAAGGACTGGGGTTTCTAGTCCCACAGGTGCTCCTTGTGGTCTTGGGCAAGCCACTTAACCCTCCATAGCCCATGTTCCCTGTAAAATAGTTATCTCCAAGTTATAATGCCCTGTTCAATGTAATTTCAGTTTGTTCAATGTAAACCGCACTGATGCTGAATAGCGCGGTATATAAGAGAATGTAAATAAATAAATAAATATAGATATCCTTTTGTCTTTTCAAGGCTCCATTTCACATCCGCAATGATGTCTCTTGTTCCTCGCCCTTTCCTGAACCCTGCTTGCACTTCAGGTAGTTCTCAACCCAGGTATGGTTATAATCTCTGCTGACTGGAGTAGAATCTTGCTGGCATGTGGGATCAGAACGATTGTGCGTTAATTTCCACAGTCAGATCATCTTTCTTCAGTATTGGTATAAACACAGATCTTTTCCAGTCAGTTGGCCATGATGTTATCTTCCAAATTTCCTGGCAGAGCCTTGTAAATATGGCAGCAGCCACATCCGATTGCTGTAATACTTCAAGGAGAATGCCATCAATGCCCGGTGCATTGTTCTTTGATAATGTTTTCAATGCTGCTTCGACTTCTTCTTTCATCACCAATGTTTCCAGATCATAAGGTACAAGTTGACACGGCTATTGGTCCACTTGATCTTTATGGTATGACGACTCTATAATTCTTTCCACCTTTTCTAATTCAAGGATGGAATTTTCTCTTTAATTCTTGTAGCTTTAGGAAAGCTGATTTTATTCTTCCTTTAATAATCTCTGATTCCTATTCGCTTCTCCGGGCCAGTCCAGGGACAGGTAGGGCCAGTCCAGGGACAGGTAGGGTTGTCAATCCTCTATAGCCACTGAGGACTGATCTCAAGTTTTGATGAGATGTGAAGCCACTCCCCAGAGGGTTACCCAGCAGTCTTTCAGTCCTCAGCAGCTACAGAGGATCGACTCTCTGCTTCTCCCTCAGTTTGCTATCTGCCATTTGGTTACTTTATTGTTTTCCTGCTTTATATTAGCTCTAGCAGGGCTGATATTTTCTTGTGTCCTTGGGTCCAAATTTTCAAGCGCTGCCCCTTTAACAGCTGTGGAGACGTCGAGTGAGTCATTCTCCCGGTGAGAGACAGAGCCTGTCTCCCTTCACCGGCTCCGTCTCCGTCGGCAGAGAAGTATTTCTGGGAGCCCCAGTGGATACCTCTGCCGCGAGCGCCGCTCGAGTAGGCAGTTTCCCGCTAGCTGCAGGACTACCTGCTTGACTCTGCCGGTTTTTCAAGGTCGGTGAGTTTCTGTATTTCTTCTTTTGGGCGCCCGTGCCGGCTCTGGCTTCCGTGTCCTGTTTGCGGCGCTTCTCCAACGTCAGCGCACAGCTTTCTTTCTTTCTTTATTTTTTCTGGACCTTATCCCCTCGTTTTTCGGCATGGCCGACAAGACCGAACAGAAATTAGAGGGCCCTTCATTTCCCGCTGAAAAGGCGGGAAAGTCGGCCATTTTGGCGGCGCCTGTCACCTCTCCGACGGAGCAGCCCCGGCCACACAAACGAAAAGCCAAGTCCTCTAAGGACCCTCTGCCTGTTAGTCAGCCTGCACAGCCCTCTTTAATGGCTCAGGGGGCTGTGTCTTCTTTTTTCTCGCCCGAATTTATTCTTGCTATGCACAGGGCGTTCTTACTGAAGTCGGCTCAGCCTGAACAGGCTACAGCGTGTCCCACTATGGAGTTCCTTCCCCATGGACTACAGGGTGCAGAAGATCCTGGAGAAGGGTCTTCTAAGCCTAAAGAGGGTCTAGCTGATCCTTTGGGCTCTTTTTTGCCTCAGGAATCTTTACTACTGGGTCAGGCTGTCTCAGAGGAGGTAGCAGATCTCTCTTTGGATCCAGATACTGAAGAGTTAGAGGAGGGGGAGATATTGTTTATTGTTTACATTGCATTTACTATACCGCCTCCCATAACATCGAGGCGGTTTACAAATAAAATCAAGGTTTAACAGAAAGAAAAGAAATTACAATAATTAATAGCACAGAGAAGAGTCAAGGCAGAGAACACACAGACAGAAAAACAGAGAAGAGGTTATCAGGGGGGGAAAGCTAGTGAAAAAAAATGAGTTTTGAGAAGGGAACGGAACTTGGGATAGGATTCTTCTGTACGGAGGTGGGTAGGGAGAGAGTTCCATAGGGAGGGTCCTAAATAATAAAATGCAGATTTTCTGGTGGATTGTAAGTGAGCTTTGGAAGGTGCTGGAAGGTGAAGACGGTTAATGTGGATAGACCGAAGACTACGGGAGGGGTTGTGGTAAGTCAATAAATCTGAAAGGTAAGCAGGAGTTGAGTGATAAATGGCTTTGTGAGTTAGAGTGAGAAGTTTAAATGGTATCCGATAGTCTAGTGGCAACCAGTGGAGATGATAAAGTAAGGGGGTAACATGGTCACGTGGGGAAGCGTGGAGAATCATGCGAGCAGCCGTGTTTTGGATCAATTGAAGACGATGTTTTTGGGATTGAGGAAGACCAGCGAAAATAGTGTTACAAAAGTCTAATCTTGTGATAACCAAGGAAAGGAAAAGAGTAGTGAGGGCCTGGGTGGACAGAAAGGGACGAACGGCACGAATTTGCCGAAGACAAAGAAAAGAACACCGAGAGAAACGTGAGAAATGTGTTCGTGAAAGCTAAGAGCGCTGTCAAGAAACACCCCAAGGTAGCGAAGCTTAGGTACTACAGTAATGGTGGCACCTGCAAGGGATGGAGCAAGAGACGGGGCAGGAGAGGCATGTGGGAACCAGATTGCAGCTGTTTTACTAACATTAAGCACCAAACAGTTAGAAGAAAGCCAAGAAGAGATAGTAGATAAACAGTTTTCCAGAGGTGATATTTCGGGGTGGGACGAGGAAGTATGATGCAACAGAAGAATATCGTCTGCATAGAAGTAGCTAGAGATCCCGGCTTGCTGAATGATTAGCGCCAGTGGGGCAAGGAAAATGTTAAATAGTAAAGGAGCCAGGATGGAGCCCTGAGGGACACCACAAGGGAGTGAAAGACGACTAGAAAGTGAGTGGGAGGAGGAGACAGCAAAAGACCGATGACAGAGAAATGAATGAAACCAGTGATAGACTGAACCACGAATACCCGCATCCCGAAGACGAGAAAGAAGAAGAGCGTGATCCACCAGATCAAAAGCCGCCGAAAGATCAAGTGATACTGCTAGGGTAATGTGACCCTGATCGTGAGAAGTATGGATTTCATTCAAGACAGCAGTGATTGTGGACTCGACACTAAAACCAGGTCTGAAGCCGGATTGTCTAGGATGCAAGAACAGTGTGGAAGCAAGATAGTGAGAAAGTTGTGAAAAGACCACCTTTTCTAAGAGTTTGGAAGAGAAAGGGAGATTGGATACTGGGCGATAGTGAGCAGGGACGGAGGGATCCAGGGTAGGTTGTTTTATGAGTGGACGAACTGTTGCATGTTTCCAAGGAGTAGGGAAAGAACCCGAGGACAAACTGGAATTAATGATGGTCAGCAGGGGTTGAAGCAGGGAGGCAGGGGGATCAGAGAACCAAGCAGAAGGAATAGGATCCAAGACACAGGTTGTTTTCCGGGTGTTAGACAATAGGTGAAGCAATTCTGATGAGGAAATAGGTGAGAAAGTAGACCAGGCGTGAGAAAGGCATGGAGAAGACGGGGGAGAGACAGGAGGGGGGGAAGACAGAGCTTGGGGGCAGTAAGGGAGAGAGGAACGAAGATTTTGAACTTTATCAGAAAAGAAGGTCGCCAAAGTGGTAGGGCTAGGAGCTATATCTAGATGCGAAGATCGCGGGGCAGTGGAGGACTGTATGCTAGAAAGAGTATTCAAGGTTGCAAAGAGCTGACGGGACCTATTAGGAGCAGCGAGGATCATGGAAGAGTAGAAAGAACATTTTGCCTTAAGAATTGCAGAACGATAATGAGCGTGACAGGATTTGAATTTGTGATACGAGTCAGCAGAGGGAGCCTTGCGCCAAAGACGCTCAGCTCTACATAATTGAGAACGAAGTAGAGAGAGCCCGGCGTGGTACCAAGATTGATGAGTACCGCGCCGGGGTTTAATAAGTCTAGTAGGAGCAACTTGATCAAGGGTGCGGGACAGCTCGGCATTCCATGTTGTGACCTGAGAGGAGGGTGAGCAAGAAGAAAAATCAGACGGTAGGGGAGGAAGAGCTATAGAGAAGGCCTGCTTAGTGGATGGGTTGAGTCGTCGAGAAGGAAGGGCAGGTGGAGAGAGGGGGAGGGGAGTCAAGGGAGGGGCCTGAAGAGTGAACAGAAGGTAGGAATGATCTGACCAGGGTATGGGGACAGCTGAGGGAGCTGAGATAGTATACAGAGAGGATACTGGAGAAATAATTAAGTCTAGAATATGACCTGCAGCATGAGTGGGTGTAGAGACGTGCTGAAATAGAGAGAGGTCCTGGAGGAGGGAAGAGAAGGCAGCATCCCTGGTTGAAGTAGGGGAGTCAAAATGGACATTGAAGTCGCCCAGCAAATGTAGTCGAGGAAACTGAAGGACCAAGTCAGAAACAGAGGCTAGAAAAGAATCCCAGACATGCGAGGAAGAAGAAGGGGGCAGATAAATGAGAAGAAATTGAAGAGCGGGTAGACTGTTTAGTTGAAGTAAAAGAGACTCAGGGTACGTTAATGATATAGAGGAGATCTTGGAGAGGGGTAGCGAGGAGCGATAGATGACCGCAACCCCGCCACCGGACCGGGCAATGCGCGGGACGGATATAGCATCATAACTAGGCGGGAGACAACGCTGGAGGAGAGACTCCTCTCCCTCCTTAAGCCAGGTCTCAACTAAGAAAAGAGCATCAAGGTGCTCGCGCTCAATAAGGTCATAGATCAACGTAGATTTAGACCGCAAGGACCGACAATTAAGTAAACTGAAACGGAGGTGTGCTGGTGAAGAGGGCCTAGAAAGTAACGCGGAGGGAGACTGAGCAGAGCCTCTAAAGGGAGAGGCTAATACCACCGGGCGCAAATGAGCACGAAGCGGGGCTTCAAAATGGGAAGATGATGCAAAAGAGGGCAAAGGACGGTGACCCCACAGCACTGGGATGGTTGACATAGCTAATGAAGACAGTAAGAGCAACCAAATCACGAGGCAGGTAATGAAATAAACAGAAAGATACTCACCACTGCGAGCAACAGAATGAATAGCAGCAGAAACACGAAATAAAGAGGTGAGGGCCCTACGTAATAAGAGAGACTCGTCGCCCTCACCCACGGCGCGCGACGCCACGGCGCGGGACGCCGCGGACAGCGTCTTAAAGCAGGAAATGCTGGTTGTTACGCAATCGCGTTGTACGCGATTGCGTCGTGCTCAGGGGGAGATAGCTCCGGGAGAAGATCCCAATCTGTTCAGAGTCTTCCGTAAGGAAGAGCTCGCTGCTCTTATTGCACAATCTTTGGCGGCTCTCCATCTGGTTCCTCCTTCCTCCTCTCAAGAACCTTTAGAGGATCCCTTGTTGCAGGGCTTTAAGTCTCAGTAGCGCTGTTTTCCCATGCATCGGGTAATTCGGCAGATGATTGATTCGGAATGGGACTGTCCTGAGGCTACTCTGAGAGGGGGGCGCGCTTTGTCACGCTTGTACCCCCTTCCACAAGAAGACCGGGATTTATTCAGTATGCCTAAAGTAGATGCTTTAGTGTCAGCGGTCACTAAAAAGACTACCATCCCTGTGGAGGGCGCAGCAGCGCTTAAAGATCTGCAGGATAGGAAATTGGAGGTGCTCCTCAAGCAAGCTTTTGAGGCTAGTGCTTTAGCACTGCAAGCAGCGGTTTGTGGGGCCTATGTTTCTCGGGCTTCTATTCGCTGGCTGCAGGGGGACGCAGCGGGGGAGTCCGCTTCGGAAGTTCCCGATGCCGCAAAGTTGGAATCGGCTGCAGCTTATGCGGCGGATGCTTTTTATGATTTGGTACGGATTGCGGCCAAGACCATGGCCTCTATGGTAGCGGCCAGGCGTTTCCTGTGGTTACGTAACTGGTCTGCGGATGTGTCATCAAAGGTTCGCCTTAGTAAGTTGCCCTTTAAGGGCAGGTTGCTTTTTGGGGAAGCCTTGGAGAAGATTGTGAAAGATTTAGGGGACTCCAAGGGCGGGCGTTTGCCGGAGGATCGGCCCAAGCCACTGCGTGGTGTGGGAGCTGTTCGAGGCTCTGCCCGTGAGTCCCGCAGATTTCGCGGTGCCCACTTCGCGCCTTATTCTAGGGGGCGCTCCGGTTTTCGTGGTTCGTCCTTTCGAGGAGCCAGAGGTTTCGGCCGATCTTTCAGGACGGCCTCTCAATCTTCCGTTAAGAAGCCGCAATGAAGGTTTGCAGGTCCAGCCGTTAGTTCCTGTAGGCGGGCGTTTACAGAGTTTTCTGACGGCCTGGACCGCAATTACTTCCGACAAATGGCTTCTGGAAGTCATTCAGAGAGGCTATGCACTGGACTTCGCTTGCCCGTTGCAACCCGCTTTCGTACTTTCCCCTTGTGCACCCGGGAAGAAGATGCGAGCCATTTCCGACACGCTCGTTCGCCTTTTGCAACTGCAGGCGATTGTTCCCGTGCCATTGGACCAGTGCAGCTGCGGTCGATACTCAATCTATTTTGTGGTTCCCAAAAAAGAGGATTCTTTTCATCCCGTACTAGATCTCAAAGGTGTAAACCGTACTTTGCGGGTTCCGCACTTTCGCATGGAAACCTTGCGTACAGTGATTCGAGCGGTTCAACCGGGAGAATTTCTCTCGTCCATAGATCTCACAGAGGCGTATCTTCATATTCCCATCAGACTGTCTCATCAGCGCTATTTACGTTTCGCGCTTCCCATGGGACATTTCCAATTTTGCGCCTTACCGTTCGGTCTCGCGACGGCTCCGCGTACCTTCACAAAGCTGATGGTGGTCGTGGCGGCGGCACTTCGGAAAGAAGGTATTCGAGTACACCCATATCTCGACGATTGGTTGATCCGGGCCGATTCTCGGGAAGCATCTCTGGCGGTGACAGCGCGGGTAGTTCAACTGCTCGAGCAGCTCGGTTGGGTGATCAATCACTCCAAGAGCCGATTGATACCGCGGCAACAGTTGACATCTCGGGGCCTGCTTCGACACGGAGCGGGGGAACGTTTCGTTGCCCAGTCTGCGGGTGCAAAAACTTATGCAACAGATTCAAACCTTCCTATCTCTTCAAGCTCCGTCGGCATGGACCTATTTGCTGGTCTTGGGGTCCATGGCGGCGGCGCTGGATCTGGTTCCCTGGGCCAGAGCTCACATGCGCCCTTTGCAGCAGGCGCTTCTTTCCCGGTGGTCACCACAACTTCACCCACTCGCGCAGCGCCTTCCCTGTCCAGATCAGGTGAGCCGCAGTCTTCAGTGGTGGTTACTTCCCGAGCATCTTACGGCAGGGGTTCCTTTAGAGGAGCCCTCCTGGGTCTTGGTTACCACCGATGCCAGTCTTTCCGGCTGGGGAGCGCATTGTCAAACACAGGTCGCTCAGGGTTCCTGGTCTCCAGAGGAGAGTTCGTGGTCGATCAACCGTCTGGAGCTGCGAGCAGCTCGTCTAGCCTTGCTGCGCTTCACGGGGGTGCTCACCGGCAAGGCGGTCAAGATTTTCTCGGACAATGCGGTGACCGTCGCTTACATCAATCGTCAAGGAGGCACCAAGTCTCCCGTTCTCCTCGCCGAATGTCAGGAGTTGATGGATTGGGCGGAATCACATCTCACAGCAATCTCCGCAGCACATGTCGCTGGCAAGGACAATGTCCAGGCCGATTATCTCAGCCGCAATGTTCTAGATCCCGGGGAATGGGAACTGAACGCGGCCGTTTATCACGATCTGACGCTCCATTGGGGTTCTCCGGTGATGGACTTGATGGCAACGTTTGCCAATGCCAAAGTCGGCCGTTTTTTCAGCAGACGCCGAGAGCACATGTCGGAAGGACTCGATGCTCTCGTTCAGCCATGGCCGCCAGACTCCCTCTTGTACGTTTTTCCTCCTTGGCCGATGTTGAGTCGGGTCATTCAGCGGATTGCGCATCACCCCGGCCGAGTGATTCTCATCGCTCCGGATTGGCCTCGTCGTCCCTGGTATGCCGATCTCATTCGACTTCTCATAGCTCTGCCTTGGCCTCTTCCAGCTCGTATCAATTTATTGCATCAAGGGCCGATTCTCATGCCCAAGGTGGATCGCTTCTTGCTTACAGCTTGGCTCTTGAGAGGGCTCGGTTAAAGCGTCGGGGTTATGCGGATTGCGTAATTGCCACATTGCTTCAGTCTAAAAGGCCAACGACTTCTCTGGCATATGTGCGAGTTTGGCGTCTGTTTGAGTCGTGGTGTGCTCAACATAAGGTTGTTCCTATGTCGTCTACCTTGCCTCAGCTTTTCCTTTTTCTTCAACATGGCTTCGACAAGGGTCTGGCTCTCAGTACCCTTAAGGTTCAGGTAGCGGCGCTTGCTTGTTTTCGAGGTTACGTTCGCCATCGGCGTCTTTCGGCACTTCCAGATGTCCAATGTTTTTTACGGGCGGCGCGGATTCTCCGTCCTCCAGTGCGTCCCTTAGTTCCACCTTGGGATTTAAATGTGGTTTTGGATGCTTTTTCTCAATCATCTTTAGCTTCTCTCAGTTTTCGGGAGATCCGCGAGTGTTCTTGGAAAACGGCCTTTTTGGTCGCCTTGTGTTCAGCTCGCCGGATTTCCGATTTACAGGCCTTGTCTTGCAGAGAGCCTTATCTTCAGTTTTTGCCGGAGCATGTGCTCCTACGGACAGTGCCGTCCTATTTGCCTAAGGTGGTCTCGGTTTTCCATGTTAATCAAACAGTGGCTTTGCCCGTGTTTCCTGATTCTTCCAATTCGCCGATGGATCGGGCTCTCAAGCGGTTGGATCTTGCACGAGTTTTGCGGACGTACCTTCGGGTTTCCAAGACCTTTCGAAAAACGGATAGACTGTTTGTCCAATACGCCGGATCTCGTAAGGGGCAACCGGCATCCAAATCCACCATAGCGCGGTGGGTTCGCAGTGCTATTGTTGCAGCTTACGCGGCTAAAGGGCTTTCTCCGCCGCTGGGTTTACGGGCTCACTCTACTCGAGCTCTCACCACTTCTTGGGCGGAGTTTGCGTTGGTTCCACCTATAGACATCTGCCGAGCGGCTACTTGGTCTTCCTTGCATTCTTTTACTAAGCATTATCGCTTGGATCTTCAAGCCCGGGACGATGCAAAAGTGGGGTCCGCGGCTATTATCGCAGGCCTCGCGGGTCCCTCCCGTCATTAGGTACTGCTTTGGTACTGCCCTACCTGTCCCTGGACTGGCCCGGAGAAGCGAATAGGAATAAGAAATTAGTTCTTACCTGCTAATTACACAGGTACACTACCAAAAAACTGCCTCCAGTTTTGCAACTGATTCCTATAGATTTTGGGGTGCTGAATCCAGGAAAAATAGCCAAAATGTTCCATCACGTCACGTTTTCTTGCAAAATTAGATTTCTTACCCATATAAGGAATGTTCACATAATTTCTTTTTAGCCGACTGCAGTTTATTTTCTTGGCCCAAAATAGAGGTTGTAATGGTTAACTAACTAGAAACACTCCCTCATGATATTTTAGAGAGTTTTGTATTCATTTTATACATTAACAGGACAATTGGGAGGCGGGGGGCTAAATCCAGTACTTGCGCTGGCGCATGTTCTTTCCTGTTCGCCTCGCCTCGT
Organism: Ichthyophis bannanicus; assembly: GCA_033557465.1. Classification (NCBI taxonomy): domain Eukaryota; kingdom Metazoa; phylum Chordata; class Amphibia; order Gymnophiona; family Ichthyophiidae; genus Ichthyophis; species Ichthyophis bannanicus. Next base: position 142,838,287 of record CM066032.1, read on the forward strand.
TCGCTCGCTCAAACACGGTGGTTGCGACATGAACGTTCCTGTCAAATTTCAGTTTCTTGCAAGTTCATTATTACCTTTTGTTTGCTCAGTCGTAATCCAGCTTTATTCCGAAGTGGTTCACTACAGTTGTAGTTTGCAGTGCTGTGTATTTGAGATGGCTCACAGAGCCAGAGGTTGCGTCAACTCTCCAGACAGTTTTTGTTTTATTTGTGGGGAATATACCGTGAAAAAGCGGCAGAGGAACATTTCTGCATTTATTAAAAAAGTATATTTCGCCTATTTCGGTTTGAAGTTAGGCGATCAAGACAAACCGTGGGCTCCTCACAAAGTGTGAAAGACATGTGAGGAAGATCTACGCTTATGGATGAAAGGCAAAAAAACAAGCATTTCGTTTCGGAATACCTATGATGTGGCGTGAACAAAGAGACCACAGCAGTGACTGCTATTTTTGCTCTTGCATTGTGAAGGGATACAACTTAAAAAATAAGAACGTAATAAGTTACCCCAACCTTCCCTCAGCAATTAGGCCTATGCCTCATAGCAACGAAGTACCTGTGCCTAAACCACCAAAATCTTTGGATCATATTTGTGTGGACGGTTCTGATCATGATGAGACTCATCAGATGGCTTTTCCCGATGAGTCCAGTACTTCCGAGTTTGAAACTGAACCAGATCCGAAACCTGAACTTCTCTCAAGCTGAATTGAATGATTTAGTCCGGGATTTAGGACTCCCAAAAGATGCTGCCCAACTGCTAGGTTCTCGGCTTAAACAGAAAAATCTATTGTCACCAGGAACAACTTTTTATTGGTACCGCAACCGCGAGACACAATTTTTGAAGTATTTCAGCAAAGAGGAAGATTTGGTATTTTGCAACGATATATCGGAGTGATGGAAAAGTTTAAACTCAAGTATGATCCTGCTGAATGGCGGCTGTTCATTGATTCGTCAAAAGACAGCATAAAAGGTGTTCTTCATAATGGCAACACATTCGCTTCAGTTCCTATTGCTCACTCTGTTATTCTCCAAGAAAAATACGAGAATTTGGCCCTGATTCTTCAGAAGATTCGTTATGATGAGCATAAGTGGATGATTTGTGGAGATGATTTGTGCACATGTATGTGGCTGTTTTAAGTACAGACAATTTTGCTACCATCACAGTGTGTTTTGTTGACATTACTCTATTCTTATGTGCTGCCTTGTTACAATTTTCTTTATTCTTATTTGAATAACTACTAAACAATTAGTATAAAGAATTCATCCAAGAAACTTCTATCTCGATCGCACTCAATCTGAAACGTTCACCTCAAACTGCTAACCCAATGTAGCAAAAACTCTGTACGTGATGGAGCAAATTGGTTACCAGATTTGGATTCAGCGCACCAAAAAACGTAAAAATCAATCGAAACATTAGAGGCAGTTTAAAAAAAAATTTTTTTAGTGTACCTGTGTTATCTTTCCTGGAGCTTTCTCCGGGCCAGTCCAGGGTCCCACCTCTGTCTGGTTATAAGGTTTTTTGTTCATCTCCTAACCGGCGGGCAACTTTCTGTCATTCATCCGTATCAGGGGTCTTCATTGGGGCTTTCCGATTTCCTTCAGTGTAGACTAGTGTGAAGTTTTAATCGTGTGTTTGAAAAAAAAAAAATAGAAATTATTTTAAATTCCATTTTAAAAGCCTATTTCATGGCCTCTACAGTTTGCAAGGACTATAGAAAGTTATCAGTGTTTCAAGGGTTCTCGGTTTCTTTCAGTTCTTCCTTTTAGTTGCTTTGTCATGAGTAGACTGCTGGGTAACCCTCTGGGGGAGTGGCTTCACATCTCATCAAAACTTGAGATCAGTCCTCAGTGGCTATAGAGGATTGACAACCCTACCTGTCCCTGGACTGGCCCTACCTGTCCCTGGACTGGCCCGGAGAAAGCTCCAGGAAAGATAATTAGCAGGTAAGAACTAATTTCTTATTATATTTCCTTGCATGCGTCATTGTAGTACTTCTCTTTGTCTCATCTTGCTGCATGTTATTATGGTGGAATCTGGTGTACGGCGGGTGAGCCAGCAAAGCCTGGAGCTCACTCACACAGCGTGCCGAAGTGACTGCCACAAGAACAAGACCTTCCAGGTCAGGAATTTTAGAGGGCAGGACGGGAGCTTTTAAAGGGTGCTGACAAGAGCTGTGCCAGAACCACATTAAGTTCCCACGCCATCGGCAGGGGCTTGACCAGAAGTTTAGAAAGGAGTAAGCCCCACATGAAGCGAGCCACCAGGGGCTGAGCTGAGATGAGCTTCCCCTCCGAGCTACAATGATAGGCCCCAATTGTGCTCAAGTGGACTCTGACTGAATTGGACTTGAGACCAGAGTCCGGGGAGGTGCAGGAAGTACTCCAGCAACCTGTCCATAAAGCAGGAGAAGGGATCCAGAGCCCAATCTGCGCACCAGGAGGAGAACCTCCACCACTTGAATGAGTAGAAATCCTGCGGGAGGCTAGAAGAACTTCCTGAACATTCTCAGGGAGGTTGAGCTCTGAAAGGACTACCCATTCAGTTCTCAACATCCACGCCATGAGGGTCAGGGTTCAGAGGTTGGGATGCAGGTCCCGTCTTCCTGCGATATGAAATCCGAGGCAGAGCCCAGCCACAGAGGCTCCCTCTGAGAGAACTGCAAGGGGAAACATGGCTGCCGCGGTCAATACGAGACAATGAGAATCATCCTGCCCTTGTCGGCCTGAAGCTTCTGCAAGGTCTTCGCCATGAGAGGAATGGGAGGATAGGTGTACAGCAAGCCCACTCCCCAGTGAATGAGAAAGGCATCCGATGCCAGCCAATCATAGGATGTGACTCTGGAGCAGAAATGAGCCACCTGGGTGTTGTGTGGGTTGGAAAAGAGATCTATTGTGGGAGTACCCCTCTCCAGAAAGATCCACACCACAACTCTGCTGTCTGGTCTGCCAGAGAATTGAGGTCCCTGGGCAGATAAGTTGTCCTGAACTCCATTCCGTGAGCAATGACAAACTTCCACAAACAGACCACTTCCCAGCACAGGAGGTACGACCCCGTGCCATCCTGCTTGTCAACGTAATTCATCCCCATCTGATTGTCTGGATCAGCACAGATTGGTTGGCCAAATTAACCTGGAATGTACAGAGGGCATTTGCTATGGCCTGGAGTTCCAAGAAATTGATCTGGTGTAGGCTCGCCTGTTCAGACCACAGGCCTGCATGATGAGGTGTCCAGATGAGGCCCCCAGCCCTCTTGGATACATCTATCATCAGCGTCTGCAGGGGAGGGGCAATATCTGAAATGGGAGACTTCTGAGAAAGTTCTGCGGCTCCAGCCACTGGTGCAGGGACTGCACAAGAGATCCGGTAACTGCTTCTTGGTCCCAGAGGCAGCCCATGGCTTGTTTCCACTGCATGCTCAGAGTCAACTCAGCCCCAGAAAGCCAGGGGAGTAACATGAACAGTCAAGGCCATATGGCTAAGCACTTTCAGCATACCCTGGGCTGTCACCTGATGCCTCTGCTGGGTACTGCGGACTAAGGCTGTCAGCCTCTGCAGGCAATCCATCAGGAGAAAGGCCCAAGCCCGGAAGGTGTTGAGGAAGGCCCCTATGAATTCCAGCTGTTGGGAGGGCTGGAGGTGAGACTTGAGGTAGTTGACTATGAACTGCAACCACTTGAGCAGTTGGATGGTCAATTGAGCTGACTGATGGACACCATCCAGAATGGAACTCCTTATGTGGAGGGATTCAGCCGGTTCGTGCAAACCAGTTCCTGCCACAGGCCGTGTTCGCCAAACCGGGCTGAAAATGGTGTCCCAATGCTGGCACAGCATTAGCGGGAATCCCCCCACCTGCTAGTGGTTTGATGGCATCGGGGGACCACATCATCAGGGGAAGCCCCTGATGCCATCAAACCACTGGCAGGTGGGGGGGATTGGGCCACTAGGTCACCAGGGAGTTGCTCCCCTGCGGTGGCTGCCAGCAGCCTGAGTGTGCAGTGCCGGAAATGCAAATGCATGCCATACTGCCACCTGCTTGGTTCTGTCAATGGCAGGATTGATCCAAACTGGTTCCTGTCGGATCGAATCCCGCCACTGACGAATACCCCCAGAGTCTGCAGGTAAGCGGCCACCACCGCCAGACACTTCATGAAGACTCAGGGTGCTGATGCCAGTCCAAAGGGAAGAACCTGGTACTGGAAGTGCTGGTCTCCTAGGACAAACCTGAGGTATTTCCTATGAGTGGGGTGGATCATAATCTGCGTATACACATCCTTGAGATCCAGGAAGCATAGCCAATTGTCCTTTAGGAGGTACGAGAGCAGGGTCCCCAGTGAGACCATCTTGAACTTTCCTCGTATTAGGTAGGTGTTAAGGTCTCGTAGGTCTAGGATGGGCCAAAACCTCCCCCTCCACCCCTCCTCCCCATTTGGAGCCAGGAAGTACCTGGAATAGAACCCCTGCCCGACCTGAGCTGGTGGCACTGGCTCAATGGTGAGATCAGCGAGCAAGGTGGAGACCTCTCCCCTTAACAGATTGAAATGCAGGGGGTCCAGCGGAAATTCCCTTGGGGGGAAAGGGGGCAGCAGCTCAGCAAAATGCAGCATATAGACTATCTGCAGGAGCCACGCGTCTGTGGTGATGAGAAGCCACCTGTAGGCAAACAGGACGAGCCGCTTCCCCTACTGGATGGCTGTCCCCTGTGGAGACTGGCAGATTGGCTACACTCCAGAAAAAACAAACAATCAAAACCCTGCCCTGGTTTGGGTTGCAGGGCTGGCTGGGCCTTCTGCAAACTCTCACAACCCTGCTGACAAGGGGCCTGTGCTCTTGGCTGGTAGTTCTGTGGACTCAGGAGGTACCAGTGTTTACACTGAAAGTAGATCTTCTTGACCCAATACTTCTTACGAGATGGATTGGCCATCTTCCTCAAAAACCTGGAGAGGGTGGCATGCTGCATCTCAGTGTCACCAGCTTTAGCCTCCACCTGCTTCCCAAAGAGGTTCTTGCCTTGGCACATCACGTTGGTCAGCTTATCCTGAATCCACTGCTCCAGGTCCGAGGATGAAGCCAGGCGAGTCGGCGAGCTCTGATGCCCACTGCCCACTGACTTAAAGGCATCATACGTCGCCCGGACCAGGAATGTGGAACAGTCCCCTGCCATGGCCCACCAGGGCGTGAAAGGTGTCCAGGTGCTCAGATGGAAGGAGCAGCACAAGCTCAGCCAGATCACACATGATATCCTTGAGGAACATGCCATGCACACAGGGATAGCCTATCCACTCAGCAAGCTAGGTGGCCGCCTAGGGCAGCCAACCTGAGTGGGCATCTTTGTGCCATGGTTTCATTGCCTACAGCAGGCCATGTGCTTCGGCACATATGACCTGCTGCTTCTGATCCCCCTCCAATGCTATTTACTGTCAGAGGGGGTTAGAAGTGGCAGGCCATGTGTGCTGAGACACATGGCCTGCTGCAGGCAAGAAAGTAGTGGTACATAGCCGCCGCTTTTAAAATACTGCCGCCACTACCACTCCCCCCCCCAAGACTGAATCAGTGACAGCGGGGGGGTTATACCGGGGTGGCAGAAACCCTTGGGCTGCTCTATATGTACAACTGGTGTGAAAGGAATCTGGCCACCAGCATGGTGCTCTGGAAGCACTGCCTGCCAAAGGAGTCCAAGCTCCTTGCCTCCGGGGGCATCAAGGAGTGTGTCTTGTTGCTCTTGATCCTTTTCATGGCTGACTCCACCACCAGGGAGTGGTGTGGGAGCTGAAGCTTCTCAAACCCTGGGGCCTTCTGGACGCGGTAGATAAAGTCCAGCCATCTGCTGACTACTGGCACCATGAGGGGGTTCTCCCACATACTCATTTGCAGCTGCTGCAGGATCTGGTGCACCAGCACTGGCATCGCCTTCTTGGGGCCAAAGGATACTGGAGTATCTCCAATTCCTCTGCCCTGAGCTTGTCCTTCAGCTCCAGGGAGAAGGGAATGGCCTTGGCCATATCCCGCATAAAGTCCTGGAAGAACATATCCTCCAGGGGAGAATTCTGCTGTTCGTGAGGAGAAGAAGGATCTAAGGGGAGCTCGAGAAATCTGCTCCCAGACACCTCTGATTCCACTTTGGTCTCCCAACCATCAGAGTCCAACTCTGAGAGGATGTTAAAGTAATGTCAGGTCTCGTCCTGGCGTCAACTAAGGCTGTGAAGAGCGGAAGAGTGCCTCTGAAACCAATGGTGCAGCGAGTGCTTCCATGGCCTTGGACCCTGATACACTCGATAGGAAAATGACCAAAGGAAGCGGTGTCAATTCTGATATGCCTGCATCGGCGGGCAGTGCATGGGTTTCGAGGATCAGCTGTACTGCCTGCGATGGCGATGCCCGAGACACTGAGGGGCCTATCAGTTGCCATATGGGCCTCGAGGGCCCAAAGGCATTCCTCCAGGACTGCCGTCTCCAGACATCTGGGCTGGAATTACAACTTCAGCCACCGGCTCCGGTGCCCCTGTAGGTGAATCTATGATGGTGGGGATATCAATGGATTCTTGTCGCCCCTCCGGTACGCTGGATTATGACTCCTCTCTTGGGGGGTACTTTAGTGGACCGCTCCCGACCATCGCTGTCCACACCACGTTGGGAAGTGCTCTGATGCCAGTGCACGTGGATCTTGGCCCAGTACTCGGGCGCCCCCTTCAATGATGACGGGGTCGATGAAGTCAATTCTGGGCAAAGGTCGACAGAGATCCTTCACTCTGTGGTCCCATGGCCCCTCGGCTCTGTTCGCTCGGGCTCTTCTCGATTCGATTCTTCCGCGGGTGCTCGAAGACACTGGGGTTGATGCCAGACTTGAAGATGCAGAATCCGTCGGCCCAAAGGACTCCCACTGCTTCTCCCAACCCTTCAGGCCCCTTCTGGTCATCTGCAAGAACAGGTTACACGAGGCGGGCTGGTGGTTGAGACCCAGGCATTGCAGGTGCCAGTTGTGCTGGTCCATGATCAAGATGGTCTGGGAACACTTGGTGCATTATTTAAACCCACTTCGCTAGCTTCTCGAACATGTCCAAGAACACGGCTATGGATGGTGTTGCTACCAATGACAGACGATGAAAAAACACTAAAAGAGGACCCCGAAAAGGCAAAAATGAAAATACTTTTTCCGAAGGTGCAGGAACACATCCTAGGGGGCTTGTGACGCGGGGGCCGGGCGGAGTGTGCGCGCGCGTGTGCCAGCACCCCCTGGTGGCGGCGTAGTAGTTCCACCGAAGGGTGGGTTCCACGGGGCGCCGCCGTTAGCTGGTCCGCTGTCACCAAGAAGGTTGGATTGGGGTTGGCCAGGTGCGAGGGTCAAGGGTACCAGCCTTGTGCCGGCCTCGTTACCAAACTCCCAAAGAGAAAAATAATTATACTCTTGCACAAAGTGGAGGAAAAATGAAAAAGGCTTTTATTCCCCTTTTTGCACTAAGGGTTCAAATCATACGCACAACACACTGGTAAACATAACAGAAAAAGTCTTTGCAACGGATTTTCCAAACAGGGCATGAACTGACCCAAAAAGTGCTGTTAACTTCACAGTATAAAAAAATGTTCAAACAGTAATGCTTCATTCACTGCCAGACCTATGGAATGATTCAATTTCATCCACAACACAATAGGTACATTCCATTGGGCTATCCAAATCCTCAGATGTAGATTCCACTTGCATGGCCTCCTCCTCTGACTGCTCTGGGGAAACCGAATAAGTGTCCTTCCCTGGAGTATGTTCTGGTGCTTCCCAGGGCTTAGTCAAATGTTTGGGCCTAGGTTTCTGCAAGGTGGAATACCACAGTGGCAGCTCTTTTTCTAAATGTTTAAAAACATTTTCTTGGTAATGTTTTCCTCTGCCAGTTCTTTGCTTATAACAGCTGTCTTTTAACTTGTATTTCTGTCCTTGTTTATGATAAGGAGAGTCACCTTCCCAGGATTCTTCTCTAGGCAAACTATAACGAATTTTAAAAGCTTTACCTCTTGCTTATCTCCTGGTACTTTGGGACAAAGCTGGAGGCTCTCTTGGCTACTGCCTTCCGTGTCAGTGCTCTCTGGTGCGTTCCTTCGGCTCTCCCACTCTTCTCTCCTTTGGTTTTTATGGCTAGTTTTCTTTCCGGCTTCAGAGCCTAATCTAGTCAGGCTTCGGCCTTCTCGGCCTATCCTCTGGGTTATAGGACTGGTTCTCCTTCCCCAGCCTGTCTTTCTGCTCAGGCTTGGCTTGGGCCTAGACCTTGGCTTTGATCTGTCCTCTGCATAGCCTGTTCTTGGTCCTTCTCTGGAGCTGCTTCTAACTTGTTCTCTCCCAGCTGGTAAACTTCCTGGTGAAGCTTCTGAGCTCCCCTGTGAGACTGCTGACTCTTGCCTGCATCTCCTTAAATGTGTGGTGTTGGAGTATGACTCCTGCCCCCTGAGGCGTGGTTCTGGAGTCTCTGTCCTGCCTCTCCTGCTCCCCCTAGATGGATCCTTTGGAAATTGCAGGTCATTTCTTTTTTTCTCTGAATTTAAAACTTTTTTTCTCTCTAGAAGAGGGTCCGCTGCGTCACAGGCTCCACGGAAAAAAAAGATTGGAGAAGATGGTGCCATGGCAGGCAGGCATGCATGCATGGTGGAGCCTCCCAAAAGCTTCTAATAGAAGCTGGGGAGCATTTCAATGCGGGGCTCCATCGGTGATGTCACCCATACATGAGGACTTACTCCTGCTTGTCCACAGAGAACTAGTTTACTATTCTGAGTATCCATTCTGTTTATCCCTTTGTAGAGTGCTGACAACCCACCCAATCTGCAGCCAAATTAGCGGGATGCTGGCAAGCCACCCAGCCCACAGTTTCTCTCTATGGCCTCAGCTAAGGAGCACTGGCCTGGAAAATCCCCCCAAACTACTCACTTAGATTAATGAATATGCTAATATGCTTCTTGGTCCAGGGTCCAATTAGTGGTACATAGTAACATAGTATATGACAGCAGATAAAGACCAGTATGGTCTATCTAGTCCACTCAGTAAGGTGACTAAAGTAGTTGTGTTTGCCGCTCCATGCAGTTCACCCCCATCTGTCCCTTGGTTTAGGGATGTACCCGCTGCTCCATGCAGGTCACGCTCTCTATTTGTTGAAGTATAAAGTATTGAAATATTTAAGTTTGATTTGATGTCATCCTCTTGCCATAAATAGATCCACTGTGTCTGTCCCATGCCATTTTGAATTCCGTCACTGTTTTTGCCCTTATCACTTCTATTGGGTGCATTAGCAAGTCATCCGGTTCACCTTCAAAAAAGAAAAACAACTCAAAAACAAGTAAATGACAAGCGGAACCTGTCATCCCCCTCTATTTCCTGGAACTGAGGTTCAAATACAGAAATACCTTTCAGTTCAGAAGCGTGAAGGTAGAAAGTAAACAGAGAACTGGGAGACACAAGGGGAGAACCCCCTTACCATGGTGCCAGCTGTGCCCGCTCCTCCCTTTGCTGCTGCCAATCAGCTCCTTACATAAGATACAAGAAACTGTGGAAAAAACCTTGATGCAAATTACAAGCAAGGCTCTCAGTTGCCAGGAATCTGATATAAAGTTTATTTAGCAATAAAGCAATTCCATGTCTAGACACAGAAAAGGGGACACATATTAGTAGGATCCCATTCCAAGATCCAATACCAGAAGCCTTCATTTTATACACTAAAATAACAGCTCGCATAAGCATTGCAGTTTTAGCCAATGGAAAACTATGCACATGTCTGCATTCTTTCTCCTGCCCTTGGTGATAACATAGTCGTCCGTAGGCTTCTCTTTCTCAGAACATTTTCTAAAGAACAGCTTAATTTGACTTAGGGGTCCTTTTACTAAATCTCGATAAGGCTGTGCACTTAACATGCGTTTGTAACATGTTGATATGCAACTGGGTGCGTTAACATGCAGTGCAATTTACATGGGTACACGCACACTAATTGCCACGTTCATGGTCCCCGTGCGCCCATGTCCACACTCCGCCCCTAACCCCCCCACTCTAAATATTAGCATGCAAGTGCCAGTTAACATGTGCTTTAGTGGTTGGTAGCTGGTGTGCTTGCTTGCAGCCAGGTACCCCACACTATACCACACTGGTTAGTGACACTTACTAAAAGGGCCCCTTAATTCCTAGAAACTTATACCGTGGATGTAACAAACACCACACAGCAGTGTAACACATTTTTCCATCTCCTCACTTGACTAGCCAACAAGAGCTAACTCCCATTTAGCATGTCAGAACAGAACAAGCAAACAAATACTAGCAGAAAATATGTAGAAACATGAAGGCAGAAAAAAAAACACATGGCCTATCTAGTCTGCCCTTCCGTATCAACTACAATAGTCCCCTTTTTTCCTTTAGAGATTTTCTGTGTTCTATGCTTTCTTGAATTCAGATACTGTCCTCGTCTCTACCTCCTCCACTGGGAGACTATTCTACCCATCTACCACTCTTTCCATAAAGAAATATATCCGCATATTACTCTTGAGTCTATCCTCTTTCACCTTCATCCTATGTCCCCTTTTAGCAGAGCTTGCTTTCAATCGAAAGAGGCTCTCGTGCATTTATGCCATGAAGGTATTTAAACGTCTCTATTGTATCTCCTCTATCCCACCTTTCCTCTAACATATACCGTATTTTCGCGCATATAATGCGCACCCGCATATAACACGCACCCGCATATAAAGCGCAATTTTCTGCCTGTCCCGCATTGATTTTCTCACATAATGCGCACGCGCGTATAACGCGCATGTGTCGATTGCACTGAGGTGTATAAAAACTTTGCGATCTCTTCTATTATAATCCAGTCATCATGCCAGGAATTAAGCGCAAGTCTTATACTGCGGACTTCAAGCTGAAAGTTGTGGCAAGAGCAGAAGAAACAAGTAACAGAGCAGCAGCAAGAGAATTTGATGTTGGTGAGTCATCTGTTCGCGACTGGAGAAAGGAGAGAACGGCGCTAGAGGAGATGAACCCACGAAAACGTGCCCGTCGAGGTCCAAAAGAAAAGTGGCCAGAGCTAGAGAGTGACTTAAACAAGTGGATTCTGTCTAGAAGGGAGCAAAATCAAGCTGTCTCAACTATCGCAATTAAATTCAAAGCAAAACTGCTGGCCAATGAAAGAGGAATTTCAAGTTTCCACGCTAGTTTCAACTGGATTTGCAAATTTATGAAGAGGAATGGTCTTTCCGTGCGAATAAGAACAACTGTAGGCCAGAGGATTCCGGATGACTGGGAACAAAAGATGGCGGATTTCAGCACATTTGTCAGCAAAGAAATTTCTGAGTTCGGCATTTCGGCAACGGATGTTATTAACATGGATGAGGTTCCTGTGTCTTTGACATTCCACCAACCAGGACTGTAGCTGCTTCGGGTTCAAAAACTGTCGCAATAACAACAACTGGACACGAGAGGGCTTGCTTCACTTTAGTCCTGGGTTGCACAGCTAATGGGCATAAATTGAAGCCGATGGTTATTTTCAAGCGAGTAACCATGCCCCGCGAAAAATTTCCACAAGGTATTGTTGTCCACTGTAACAAAAAGGGGTGGATGGACTCTGAGGTCATGAAAATATGGATTGATAAATGTTATCGGGCCAGGCCTGGAGGTTTCTTTTCTAAAAGGTCTTTGTTGATCTTCGATTCCATGGCTGCCCAAAAAGAAACAAATGTGCAAAATTATATTAATTCAGCAGGTGCCCATATCGCAGTGATACCGGGTGGTCTTACTTGCAAACTGCAGCCGCTAGATATAGCTGTTAATCACCCCTTCAAAATGTTCATCAGACGAGAGTGGGATAATTGGATGCAGCATGGAATCCATGAATTCACTCCATCGGGACGATTAAAGAGGGCTACATTAATGGAAATCTGCAATTGGTTTTGTTCTGCTTGGGACAAAATATCCCCTGAAACCATCAGAAATGGATTCCGAAAAGCAGGGATTGTTTATAAGAACGAGGATGGGGTGCACAGTGATGACGAAGATGACGATGAAAACGTCGAAAGTAGTGACGATGAAAGTGCATATGTTACGGAAGAGCGTCTTCAGACGGTTTTAAATTATTTCAATGATGATGTTGATGAGGGGAGTGATTTCGAAGGTTTTATGGAATCGGATGATGAAAAGTAATTAAATATATTTTTGTACCAAGATATTCTTGTGGTGCCTCTTTTTTGGGGATCAGCTACTTGCAATAAAGGTTTGGTATAGTGCGCCCTCGAAAATACCACGCGGGGAGGGTTGCGCGGTAAGTAAAAAAGTGTATAACGCGCGCGGTATATGCGCGAAAATACGGTACATATTAAGATCTTTAAGTCTGTCCTCATATACTTATAACGAAGACCACTAACAATTTTAGTAGCCACCCTCTGCAACAACTCCATCCTGTTTATTTCCATTTGGAGTATTGCACACAATACTCCAAATGAGGTTGCACCAGAGACTTATAAAGGCAGCACCATCATCTCCTTTTTTCTGCTGGCTATCCCTCTCGCTATGCACCAAAAATCCTTTTAGCTTTCACCATCACCTTTTCTACCAGTTTAGCCACTTTAAAATCATCAGAAACAATCACGCTCAGGTCCTGCTCTTCTGTGGACAGAAGTACTTTGCTCACTATAGTGTATTGTTCCTTTGGATTTTTGATGTCCAAATGCATGACCCTGCATTTTTTAGCATTAAATCTCAGCTGCCAAATTGTCAACCAGCCTTCAAGTTTAGCTAGATCCCTCCTCATGTTATTTACTCCTTCCTGGGTGTTTATTGAAGATTTTGGTATCACCCGCAAAGAGGCAAAGCTTACCCGACAGCCCTTCTGCAATATCACTAACAAAGATGTGTCACGTGTCCCTATCCCCAGCCACATGCTTAGGGAATTAGGGTTGCCATTTTAGTCCTCTTTAAAGGGTTTGAAAACTATTTCCTTCAGGAGCAGTGCCCTCTGGGAGTTGTAGTTTCCCTCTTAAAAAGGATAGTCGTGGAGACATCGAGTGAAGGCAAACATGACACAGTTTATTTCCCCAAAATATGCACAAATAAGGTTCAAATGCAAAGTATCTGGATATTTCCTCCAGGACAAAAAGTACAGAAAATATTTACATCCTTAAGCTGAGTAACTTCTCAAAGGCATTAAACAGACGCAGACGTTTCGTCAATCAAAACAGGCAAATCAAAAGTACAGCTTCTTAGGTTCAGCAAAGTAAAGAATGGCTTTGTGCTTCCTTAGTGAGATAATATACAGTGCTGTGCAAGCTTGTCTTACTTAACCTGGTTCCTACCTTAGCAAGGTTAAGTTTTCTTGGTAGTGCTTTTCCCAAAAGCATTTACTCAGGCTGCTACTCCTTAACCAAGGATTCAGTAGCCTCTGCACGACACAAAGAACAGTCCATTGGCAGTTCAGTAATCACGGGGTCTGGTTCATTATACTCCACTTGCATTTCCTCCTGCTCTGGAATTATAATATCCTGCACTGAGCCCTCATGACCTGCCTCTGGTGGAATTCTTGCTGAGGATTCCTGTAACTCCTTCCAGGATTTCTCTACCCGGTAAGGAATATGGAGAACTGTATTACTGGATATCTTTCTTTGGTTCTCTTGCCCCAGTTCCTCTCTGAGGTTTAACCACGGCTCTCTGTTGGAGGCTGAGTTTTTCTGCCTCCTGGTTTGAAACCTAGGCACCCACCTCTGAGTGTTGTGAACCTCTTGGTCAGGAACAGAAGTTTGGAACCTTCCCTGCTCTCTCCGCCTGAGCAGCTCTTGCCTCGTTTCCCTTGTGCCAGACTCTTTCCAGGTCCTTCTTCTTTCCTCTGCTTGGAACTTTCTTTCTGGGAACTTCCAGCTCAATTTCCAGTCCTGCCCTGAGTCCGTCTCTGACTTTGTCTTCCTGGACTCTCTCCTTGAGTGTTTGCTTGCTCTGTTCTTCCCTTCTGAGCAACCATTTCCTCCTGAGCAGCTCTTCTCTCTGCTCTTCTCCTCCCTGCTTTTCCCTAAGCAGGATTTATAAAGGTGCTTCCTGGGCAGCGTTTCTCTCTGCCTTAACAGGTGTTCATAATCATACTCCAAGCCTGCTACTCCGTCAGCAGAGCTTGGGTGTGGCAGCCTAGCCTCAGAAACTCTAAGCTTGCTCTGAAGCCTGTGCACTGCTGGAATGTTTTTAAAGGTACAATCACTGATTTTCTCTAACTCTGCAGGCTCACCAGTGCCTTCCTCATCACAGATGTTAAAAAGAAATGAACCAAGGACAGATCCCTGGTTCACACCACTGGTAACCTCCTTCTCCTCAGAGTGAGCTCCATTTACCTGTACCCTTTTTCACCTCTCACTCAACAAATTTCTAACCCAGTCAGTCACTTTAGGGTCCATCCTTAAAGTGCTCAGTTTGTTTTTAAGTCGCCTGTGCGGAACAGTATCAAAAGCTTTACTGAAATCTAAGTACGTCACATCTAGGGCTCTCCCTCAGTCCAACTTCCTGTTCCCCCAGTCAAAGAAATCAATCAGATTTGTCTGACAAGACCTGCCTCTGGGAAACCCATGCTACCTTGAATCCTGCAATCCATTGGACTCCAGAAAATAGGAATTACACTTACCTGGTAATTGTGGTTCCTTGAGTGACTCCAGTTTAGTCCTCAACCTCTGGGTAGTGAACCTCCTCCTGCAAACTGGAGACTGGGCATGTCAAAAACTCATGACATCACTGGATATAGCCTGCTGGTCTCTCCCATCAGCCCCCAGTGAACTATTGACAAAGGAGACTCAAAGGAGCAAATAATCAGTAACGTTTTTTTTTTAAACTTATTATATTCAAAGTTACGCAGAACATATAACCTATCTACCTACTACTCCCCTTCCAGAAGGAAAGGGACTGCTTCCTGCATGCTCTCCTTTCCGTCGAATGCCTAGCCCTAAACAATCCAGAGCAATATAACAATATATATAACAATATATAACTATCATAATATAATAATATAACAATATAGCGCAAAACAAATGGAAGCATCAAAATGACTGAACACCAGGGCCTATATCCACTTTTAACCTTGCACTTCCCCCAACAGAAAGACCACTGCTAAGACCCCATCCCCGGGCAGGAATGAGGACTAAACTGGAGTCACTCAAGGAACCACAATTACCAGGTAAGTGTAATTCCTATTTCCTTATCGTTCCTCCAGTTTAGTCCTCAACCTCTGGGATGTATCAAAGCAGTAATCATTGGGAGGGACCTTTTCAGCCGGATCTCAACACCACCTCCCTGAAAACGGCATCCTTAGCCGCCAGAACATCTAGGCGGTAGTGCTTACTGAAAGTATGGAGAGACAACCAAGAGGCCTCCCTACAGATGTCCACTGGCGGAACCAAACTGTGCTCCGTCCAAGAAGACGCTTGCACTCTGGTAGAGTGAGCTTGTAAGCTCCCTGGGACTGTACGGTCCCGTAGAAGATAAGCCGATGCACTCGCCGCTCCAATCCATCCAGAAATGGACTCCTTCGCCACCGCTTCCCTTTGCGGGGCCCTCCGAATAACCCAAAGAGAGACGATCCGCCTTGCAAAAGTTTCTGAAACCTTTAAACACTGCCGCAGCGCTCTATTGATGTCCAAACAGCGCAAGCTATGGTTCAATACACTCCCCTCCACCGCACCTAGCGCTGGAAGAGAGACCATTTTAGTTAGGTGAACGTAGAAACCACCTTTGGCAACAATGACAGAACCAGCCGCCAGGCCACCTGTCTGGAGACAGAGAAAAAACGATTCCTAACAGGTCAGTGCCTGCAACTCCGAAAATCGCCTCGCCGAACAGATGACCATCAAACATGCCATCTTCAAGGCAAAACCCTTAACCAATGCCTGTTGCAAGGGCCCCAATGGCACGCTAGCTAACGGTCCTAAAACCAACTTGAGCTTCCCCGGAGGAATTAATATCCTACGACAGGGCTACAGTCTGGTAACTGCCTGAGAAAGCGTACCACATCGACCTGTGCAAGAGAGCCACTCCCTGTCCTTCGCCCCTATAGCAAGACAGAGCTGCTAACTGAACTCTCCAGGACCTGCCTTTACCAAACCCGTCCTGCAGAAAACTTAATACCAAGGAAACTGACACTGTTATCGCGCGAGCATGCCTCCGCGAGCACCCGTCCTCAAAGTTGCACCATATATGCACATATGCAAGGGACGTAGACTTTTTTTTTTGCGGCAAGGTGGCAAAGACTGCTGTCGAACAACTCTTTTTCCTTAAGCTTGCCCTTTCAATGGCCACCCCGTAAGCAAAAACCGATGCACTTGAGGCATTCGAAGGGAACTCCATAGCAACAGAATCTCCAATGTCGGAAACCTCCATGGATTCCCGTCGAGCAACCGTATGAGGCAGGCATACCACGGGCGCCTCGGCCAGCCCGAGGCCCCCAACCACACGTTTCCCCGAAGCGCTTCGATACGCAGAACCACTCGACCTATGAGTGCCCCCGGTGGAAAGACATAGAGAAGACCGGACGACGGCCGCCGTTGAAACAGTGTGCCGATGCCTTCCGACCTCCTTTCGCGTTGTCTGCTGAAGAAGTGACCCATTTATGCAGAGTGAAACGCCGCCATGAGGTCCATTATTGGCTGTCCCCATATGCGTCTCATCTGTGCGAACACCTCCGGATGCCACTCCCATTCTCTGGCATCTACTCGGACCCAGCTGAGGAAATCCGCCATCACAATATCCTTACCCGCAACATGCGCCACCGAAAACTCTGGCAGCCAAAGCTCTATCCACACACACAGACCCTCTGTCGCGGCCTCTATGGCCACACTTATTTATTTATTTATTTATTGTTCTTATATACCGCACTCTTAAAAATCAGCGCGGTTTACATATAACAGGGATTGTGCAAAAATAACGCACTTACAATGAACAGGGTAGATTAACTTGGAATTCAACTGATGATAACTATGTACAACAATACAGACCTATCTACAAGAATGAATTTTACAGTATGTACATCCATTGGTAAGGTTTACATGTTCATGGTTGGTAGAGTGTTAAAGGGTGACGTGTTAGAGGGCTGTGAATAATGTAGGAGAAAGAGGTGATGTTCTGCCCTGCCGATTGATGTAGGCCACCGCCGCGGAGTTGTTGGACAGTACTCGTACCGCTCGACCTGTCACCATAGCTTCGAACGCCTGCAATGCCCGGTGTATCGCTCACATTTCCAGTCGATTGATTGACCACTGGGTCTCATGTGTACTCCAAGAGCTTTGCGTGAAACAATCTCAGAACGTATCGGAGTTTAACAAAGTTTTTGGTCAAGCTCCCAGAGGAAAGGTCCATAACCTTTTATTAGAGAGAAGCTGGAAAATTATAATTTCTTTTTTTATACCAACTTTCACCAATACAAGATGTTCTACAAGGCACACAGCCCAACAGAGCGTCACATCTGTTATACATGCAACGGAACCTTTAAAATATGAGCATACATGAATCCACTGCTTGCCCCGATACAAGCATTGAGCAGCCTATTCGTCTTTTTGGAAATCAGCCAGGTCCTTAAGACCTGGATTGGCTACCCTAGGAAACAGGATACTGGACCTGAAAGAGCTTGGTCTGACCCAGTATGGCATTTCTAGTATCCTTATGAACGGAACCTCCGCAAGGTCTCTGCCTTGGAAGAAACAGGCTGTGCCTGGCCCTATGGCCCTGTGGCTAGCTCACACGGAGCATTGCAGCCTAGTGGTTGAGGCAAGTTGCCAGAGGACCAAGGGTTTGAATTCCAATCAAGACCACCAACCTTGGGCCATAAAAACTGGGGTTTCTGGTCCCAAATGGCAGATGAAATTTAATGTGGACAAGTGCAAGGTTATGCACCTAGGGAAGAACAACCCAAACTATGGTTACACGATGCAAGGTTCCACATTAGGAACCACCACCCAGGAAAAAGATTTAGGCGTCATTGTGGATACCATGTTAAAACCCTCGGCCCAGTGTGCAGCGGCGGCCAAGAGAGCAAATAGAATGCTAGGTATGATAAGGAAAGGAATGGAAAATAAAACAAAAGATATTATAATGCCTCTATATCGTTCCATGGTGAGACCGCACCTTGAATATTGTGTGCAATTCTGGTCGCCGTATCTTAAAAAGGATATAGCGATTTTAGAAAAGGTTCAGAGAAGAGCCACCAAAATTGTAAAGGGGATGGAAGGATACTCCTATGAAGAAAGGCTAAAAAGGTTAGGGCTCTTTAAACTGGAAAAGAGACGGCTGAGGGGAGATATGATAGAAGTCTATAAATTAATGAACGGAATGGAACGGGTAAACGTAGATCGATTGTTTACGTTATCAGAATATAGAAAGACTAGGGGACATGCAATGAAGCTACAGGGTAAACTATTTAAGACCAATAAAAGAAAATATTTTTTCACTCAACGTCTAATCAAACTCTGGAATTTGTTACCGGAGGATGTAGTAAAGGCTGTTAGTGTAGCTGGGTTTAAAAAAGGTTTGGACAAGTTCCTGGAGGAAAGGTCCATAAACCATTATTAAGAAGTGACCGAAGATATCAATGCTTGACCCAGTACAAGCATTGTGGAACTTGTCTCTTGGGGAAACTGCTAGGTACATATGACCTAGTTTGGCCACTGTTGGAAACAGAATACTGGGCTTGATGGACCTTGGTCTGACCCAGTATGGCATATCTTATGTTCTTATGTTCACAGGTGGTCCTTCTGGCCTTCGTTAAGCGACTTAACCCTCTGCCTCAGGTACCTAAACTAATTATGAGCCCTTCAGGGACAAGGGAAATAGAAATACCATAATCGACTGTATGCCACTCTGACCTGTAGGCAATCAGTATACTCAAATAAATAACTGGCTGGGAATATGTGACCATAGCAAACACTGGCAGTGGAGAGACATCAGAGCTGGTGCTGGTTCCTGGTCTTCCTTTCTCGCTATCCCAGTCCTTCTGCCAGCATTGAGAAAAGGCTGAGAATAGATTATCCAGTGGGCCGGGGACCTTGCATCCTGGACTTCAGAGAGAAAGAGGGGCTAGGATCTGGGAGCAAAGCCCAAAGAGAAAGGAAACTGGTGACTGACACTGTAGCTCCTCCGGACGGCTCACTCCACAGCAGATCCCACGACTGCATCTCCAACTCCATGTAACACCATGAGGACCTCACGCACTTTATTACAATCGACATCCCCCCATTCCTGGAGAAATTATCTTAGTCTGATAATACAGTCCGAGCAAAGAAATGCAGTCTCACTCTGCAAAGAGTGCACCCAAAAATCATGCCTAAGCAATTGTGAGCAGATACAAAATGCACATCTACATATATGGGTGACCCAGCACCTGTCACCCAAACACAGTGCAGTGAGCATGCTTGAACATAGGCTGAATGCATGGAGCATACACAGAGTATTGACTTCCTCTATGAAACCTTCCATTGCCCTGGAGCGCTAAGCCCCAGACTGTGCTACCTAGACCCTCAGCACGGGCCCTTTAACAAGATGGCACAGACGAGTCAGTGCCCCTGCTAAGTGCTTAAAGCCCTGCTCTGACAGCACAGGCTCTAGAAATAGATGAGAATTTCCTGGGAAGGGCATGCTAAGTGGAGCTATGAAACACACAGGCACGCACCCGCCCCCCCCCCCCCCCCTGGTCTTCCTGCAGTCAGAGAAATAGCAGTGGGATACACCCACAACCTTGCATGTGGATGTCTTAGAGGTTGCTGCCTGTGTGAATCTGATGAGGAATACGATTTTGTATTTTACCACCCCCCAGGGATGGGGGCACTGAATACTATATGTGATTCATGAGCAGCACTGCCATCTGGTGGCCTTTAGGACACCAGAGCCCGTCAAACAATACAGAAGTTAAGAGCTTTATATCTTGGTCATATAATCTTGATTTGCAGAACATTACAGTTGCTTGTTTAGTCACTAACCCCTGAGAGCCCATGAGGTGGCCTAGTGGTTATTTCTTCCCTGACTTGCAGAGATCAATCTGATGATGGCTGCATACACATGGTCACAGAAAGGCACTATTGAGTGTACCAGCTGCCCTCTGGTAGCCATAGACCGTAGCACAGGCACTTCTTGGTTGACAGTTTAACTGTCATTATTATTATATATTTTTTATATCCTAAGGTTTCCTAAACCTGTCCCTGTGAAACCACAGGTGTTTGGGCAACTTTCACTATAGAATACACAAAAGCACACTTCCAGCCTGTCCCTCCTTCCACCTACAAGTTAGGGCTCTGCTCTTGAAGAACCTAAAAGCTGGCAATTTGCCTAATATCCTGGGACTTAACAGATGCTCCTCAGAGACATGATTAGGAGGGAAAGAACATGTGGCATCAGAGATCAATGCCAAAACGGCTGTCCTATAAAACTAAGAATAAACTTAAAAATAAAGAGGACTGACAACAGCCCCCTTAAGGCTGAGGAACCCCCCGAGCCTCAAAAATCCTACAAACAAAAGAAAGAAATACTAGACCTAAAAATCTAGCTATTCTGCCTGTCGTCTTCCTCACACAGGCAGCTCACTGCAACTCTCGCCATGCATTCCAAATACCTAGAGAGAAAATGGCCGCCCCTTTGCCAATGAATTTTGGCGCCAATAGCAGCCACTGCAAAAAGGAGGCCTCAGCAGACCGACAGAGCCCGAAGGCCTTACCTGCAGGGCCGAAAGCCACGCAGTCTGCTCCTACCGCCTTGAATTCATCCGATCCTCAAACCGCGCTGCTGCGCCAGGCAGCCGGAGCGAGGACCGCTCAGCCGGTTCCATAGAGTAAAAGTAAAGTCCCGCAGCAATGGAGAGGCTCCGTCTCACACAGCTTTAATGTGGCTGCACGGTTCCCGGAGCTCTCTCCCGTACCATCAAGAGAGAGAGATCCGCACCGGCGAATGCCTGCAGCAAGTGAAAATAACTGACAAGGAGGGAAGGTGAGAGCTGCTACTAATTTAAAGAACCAGGCTCAAATTTAAAATTACTGTAAATATAAGGAAATTTGCTCCTAACAACCAAAGGGAACTAATCCCTGATTGCCAATTAACCAAAGGTAACTGAATTAAAAGTAAAATTAAAGGTAAAAATCAAAAGTAAAATCAGAATAGAATTTGTCACACTAAATGCTCCTTATCTGTTCCCCCAAGTGAGCCCAGAAGCTAGGCTCATTACATCCTCCTGCTGCAAGGAGACTGGACACACTGGGGGCTGATGGGAGAGACCAGCAGGCTATATCCAGTGATGTCATGAGTTTTTGACATGCCAAGTCTCCAAGATGTACAACACGGACATGCATTCCAAGATTTGCGTTGTTTTGGATTGGATCGGGTGTTAAAAGGTAGCTCTGGCAAATCTCGAGCGAAAACTCTTTTATTACGAGAACAAAAATGGATCTACACATTACAATCAGTTTTTCCTGGTGGACTCAATAACATGATTGAATGGAGAGCCTGTCTGTAGAACTCAATTGTTAGTGCATTTCGAATTTAAAGTACATTTTTGCATCATCATTTGTATTTGACAGCGGTGAGCCTGACGTCATGGGCACGCAGGTATTTAATCATTTCGTGCAGTTCCAACTCGCATGTGCGGCGTTTTTTGAGAGGGCTGGGCAGCCACATCCAATGCATTATAACTTGCACAAGCCTATACTTGGAAATCTTCTAGTCCGGTTTAGGTTCGACTTTCATCCTTTGGCTTTAATTTATCATATAAACTATGGTTGTTCAGTAACATTTGCATCTTTTTGTTTATAGTGCTAATACACTGCTTGCATACCCCCTGAAGAAGAAACGAAACGTGGAACGGATACCGATGAGGTGGCGTTGGGGCATTTGCAACATTGGCACAATTTGAATCTGGAAACTGGATCAAAATTTAAGATAAGTTCGATTTTTGAGAATTATTCAGTTTGGAATAAGACCTTTTTCAGAACCAAAGCTATTATGAGTCATTATGGTCACTGATGCTATTGCGGCATGTAGCTCTTAAGAGTTTTCTCTGGAGCAGTGCAAATCGTAATCTGAGACCATTGGTACTGTTAAAGAAAAAGACATATAGCATCTTGGAGTTTATTTGTGGATCATAGAACATCGAATTTACTTTATTTAATTGGAGGAATATCCTCACATATTTTGTAGTTTTATGACTACCCTCTACAAGTAGACCATCTATCTTCGACCTTTGGTTAATTGGCAATCAGGGATTAGTTCCCTTTGGCTGTTAGGAGCAAATTTCCTTATATTTACAGTAATTTTAAATTTGAGCCTGGTTCTTTAAATTAGTAGCAGCTCTCGCCTTCCCTCCTTGTCAGTTATTTTCACTTGCTGCAGGCATTCGCCGGTGCGGATCTCTCTCCCTTGACGGTACAGGAGAGAGCTCCGGGACCCGTGCAGCCACACTAAAGCTGTGTGAGACGGAGCCTCTCTATTGCTGCGGGACTTTACTTTTACTCTATGAAACCGGCTGAGCGGTCCTCGCTGCGGCTGCCTGGCGCAGCAGCGCGGTTTGAGGATCGGATGAATTCAAGGCAGTAGGAGCAGGCTGCGTGGCTTTTGGCCCTCCAGGTAAGGCCTTCGGGCTCTGTCGGTCTTCTGAGGCCTCCTTTTTGCAGCGGCTGTTCTTGGCGCCAAAATTTGTTGGCAAAGGTGCTAGATGACATCACTGTGTCCCCTCCCCCATGCCTGGCCCTTACCCCTTCCCTTCCCTGAAGGCACATGTACCTCTGCCTCAGTCACCATGGTCACAGGTGTGCATGGTGGCATTTCCTCAGACCCCAAGGTGTCACAGCTCATGCTGCCTGACTCTATGATACCCTCATGGAATGGGGGAAACACTACCCGAGGACCAGTAACCCTTGGAACTGGCCCAAGAAAAGGGGGTATCTGTGTGGTAGGTGGACCAACGATGGTGTGGGTACGTGCTGAGGCCTGTGTTGTGATATCACTGGTGCCTGACTATAGAGGCACAGATGCACATGCTGCTGAGGTTGCTGTAGCTATGGGAGCTGCCCCATCATGTGCCTGTCCAAACCCCATGGGAGGCACACTGGAGTGTGCATGGGGCGTTGCAGGGATGGACCAATCCAGGAATACATTGTAGCTCCATCAGGATCTCCATCATGGTTGCCTGAAGGGTGCTGGTAACTATGGTCAGCTGCTCTGTGACCATGACACACCGTTCCTGCAACACCATGGACTGTCGCAGCAGCTCCAGCTGTTGTTCGGACTGTGCGTGTTGGGCAGTGCTGTGTGTAAGCAGATTCTCAGCACAGTGATGCAGGTGATGCTATGCACCTCTGTGGGTGCGCCCCTCATGGTCATTGCCATTGTCAATGGCACGCTGTGGCGGAGGCAGTGGGGAGGGGACATGGAGCTCCAGATTATCCAGCCCTGGGCCATCATGTGGCTGCTGCAGGGCAGAATCATCAGCGGTAGATGGCAGTGGGGCATCATCCAGGGCCTCCCTGCCCTCCCCTGTGGCATCCTCCATGGACACTGTCAACAGAGCAGTCACCACTGCCTGTGGAGCTATAACATAACATAGTAACATAGTAAGTGACGGCAGATAAAGACCAGCATGGTCCATCTAGTCTGCCTAGCAAGATGGCAAGAGTAGGTGCACCTGTCGCTCTGTGCAGGCCACCCCTCCCCATGTTTTTGTTTCTGTTTAGGGGTGAATCCACCACTCCATGTAGGACACCCTTATTTGTTCAGATGCTAGATAGTTCAGAAGTTAGATGGTACTGTTTGTTTTGCTTTTATCCTGTTGCCTATAGCAGGGGCACCTGTGAAGTCACAGACAACGTGGGTCATACCTGCACCCGACAATCGTCCCACCAATGGGGTGGGTTGAGCATAAGGCTGCACAGGCTGAGAGGGGCCGCCACCATGGAGTGCAACATACTTTGTCCCCTGTGCAGAGCCAGGAGGGCACAGAGGCGCGTGCACAGACACAAACCCTTGTGGCCTGTGCACCCAGTCCTACCACTACTGGCTGGCAGCCATGCTGCCAATGCCCCTGACACACACCCCAGCAGTGGAGCAACCATATGCACTGTGAGTGTGCCTGGCAGCGGTGGCACGACAGGAACACCATGGTAGCCAGTGGTGATGGCTGCGTGCAAGTGTGTGCATGCACACAGTGAGAGGGAAGTACATGAGGTAAGGAGCCGGGACACACGTCACACATGTACCTTGCTCCTGGGATGGCTCAGATGTATCGAGAGGGCCTATCCCCCCTGAGGTGGCAGGATTAATTGTAGAGAGGATGTGCTGCTCCAGGTCGGTTAGCTTTTCCCCCTGCACACCCCCTGGGCCCTTGCTGTGCCTTCCAGGCAGTGTCGCATTGCATCTGACATCACCTGCGCTTCACATCCTCGATGTCCCGGTTCCGGTGATATATGGCATTGATATGGCGGCACACCTCAATCCATAGCCACTGCTTCTCATAGGCACCCACACATGTGGATGCATCCCCCACCAATTGTGGCAGCCGCTGGAGGATCTCCTCCAGCATGAGAGTCACCTCACCCTTGGAGAACCTTGCCTTCCTTGTAACTTCCTTAGGTGCCATGACATGGACTGTCTGTTTCACGGAAGCAATGCACAGGGGTCTGTGACAGGCCTGTTTGGACATCCATGCTGGGACATGCCAATGCATACTTCTTTGTGCCGACATGACCACGCCCACGCTCATACGTATCTGTGCCTGCACACCCACAAAGGTACTGCAGTCACACAGAGTGGAGAGAATGCAATGTGCATGGGATACAGAGAGTCAGTGGTTCACCTCCTGCAGCTGCCACATTGGAGGGAAATGTGAATGCACAGAAAGCAGCCACAAAGGGGAGTAGGCATGGTACTTCGACAATAGGGGATATGGTGAGTCAGGCCAGGCCACATGCAACCTTTTTGGTGTGTGGATGTGCATGCACGTGCTTGCTTGCATGTTACCACATGTGCCCGTGACTGTGAAACATGTGCCCCTGAGCATGTGCCGTGTATACATCTGTGTATGGCCCGACCTGAACTGCTTTGCGGCAGGACCAACACAGTGCGTGACAGTGATGGTGCCACCTGCAGCTCTCTGTAACACTCCACTATGTGTGCGATGGCTGCAAATTATTGTGCAGCTGGCTGGCTGGACAAAGACAACATGTGGGACATCCAGGGCTGGTTTGCTCTTGCCCTGCTGCACAACTGCACCCGTTGTGTGCAGGACATGGGTTGCAGGCATCTCCATGTCCATGTCCCATGGCAGAGGGTCCAGTACATGGACATGAGTGATGTGGTATGTGTGTCAAAATACCGATTTGACAGGGCAGCCATACATGACCTCTGCCAGCAGCTTGAGCCAAATCCAGGGCATTGCAATGGGGGCCACAGTGGCTCCCTCAATAGCTACATTGTATATGGCTGAATTTGAAGAGTCTCAGGTTTACCCTTCGCCATGGTTTAACCATATAGCATTATGGGTACGGTTTTTGGATGATATTTTCTTCTTATGGATGAGTACGGAAACCTCTTTACATTCATTTTTGCATTGGTTAAATTCTTTGAGGCCAAATTTGTCTTTTACTATGCATCACCATTTTTTTCAGCTAGAATTTCTTGATGTTTTAGTTTTTAAAAGTCAAAATACAATTCATACGACTTTATTTAGAAAACCAGTGCAGCGAAACACGCTTCTCACTTTCACCAGTTTTCATCTGTCGTCTTTGAAGAGAGGCCTCCCATTTGGCCAATTTCTTAGGATTCGACAGATTTGTTCTGATTTTGGGGACATTCTTAAACATGCCCATGAACTGTCGCTTCGGCTTATCCAGCAAGGCTATCCTAAGAAAATTATTATGCAAACCTTTTTGAGAGCCAAATACACCCATCGGAAATGGTTGTTTCCTTCACCTGCCCCAGATTGTTTGAGCGACCAGGATTCAGTTGTTCCATCTGATGTGATCGTGGGAGTACTTCCATATATGTCACACACTGATCACATCAGAAAAATTCTCATTAAACATTGGCATGTTTTACAATTGCATCCGTGTTTTCAGGGTCGATTACAGATAGCACATTCTAGGGGGCCTAATTTTCGTGATTTAGTGGGTGCTACTCCTTCCCCTTTGGACAGATGTTTACCACAAAGATCTTCAGAAGTGGGTCATTTTATGTGCACCTCCTGTAGTTATTGTTCACAGTCCATAACAGGTAGTGAATGGAAGGTGCCCAATTCTGACCTTGTCCATAGAGCTCGCTGGCACACCACTTGTTTGACGTCTTATGTGGTGTATGTTTTGGTTTGCCCCTGTAGCCTTTTATATATTGGCAGGACGGTCTGCCCTGTGCGGATCTGTCTGAGTGAGCATGCATCTAGACTTAGGACTAGTATAACATCAGCCCCGATTGTCCAGCATTGCTTAGATTTACATCACTCATTTGAAGATTTGACTTGGAGAGTTCTTGATATAGTGCCTGAAAACCCGTGGGGTGGAGATCGTGAACAATTGCTCCAAACCTTAGAACAGAGATGGATTTTTACATGGTCCTCTGTTGAACCATTGGGACTTAATAAAGAGCTAGATTGGATCAGCATCCTGTGATTAAATTTTTCTTCAGGGAATTTTTGTGATCGATTTGTGGCGGACATACACTTTTACTCAGCTGTCATTGGCTACGTTTGCTATTTAATGGCTGAACCTTACTGAAATGTTTGGATCATCAATGAGCATGCGCTGGCATCTCAAAGTGGTGGAGAGGCTGGAGAGAGGATTTCATTTTCTGGCAATTTACTCAAGCGTTGAAACAGGGCATGGAGTATATATTTGCCCGAAACGCAGTGCTGTGTACTTCTTTAGTAACTGCTCTTTTTTGCTGCTGCTGCTGTTCATCTTTTTTGAAGTTTAAGGAGGACGTTCTAACATCTGCTGCCATAGTCCAGTTCACGTGAGATTGAACAGAACGTGAGGAGACAGCGGTTGAGATAAGTGAAGCTTTTAACTTGGAATCTACACACATACAAGTTTATTTATGTCTTTGTTGTAGGTGGCACCAAGTTGTGGTGTTTTTTTCACCTTCTTTTAAGGCTCCGATGTGAGCTTAGTTAAGCAAACTTTAAATAAAATTAAGTAAAATGGAAGTAACGGCTTCGAGAGGCTTTTAACCTCATGGCTGATCTTCCGACAAAAACAAACACTTTCATGCGCTCGCTCATATTTTGGAGTTTTTCACTCTGTTTTTGTTTAGGGATTATTGTGTTGAGTGATTGTTATTTTGTAGGTTTAGCAGCTTGAGCCATGGCTAGAAAGCCCCACGCAGAGGGGCGATCCAATTTCAGTGCACCTGAAGGTGATGACAGCACTGGCCTTCTTGGTGATGGGATCATTTCAGATGGTGTTCTCGGCTGTGGGGGGACTCAGCCATCCTGTGGTTTCACGGTGTCTCACCCAGTTTCTGGGCACCTACCTGCAGTCCATGGTGCAGAATATTTGCTTCCGATCAATGCAGCAGGACCAGCACTGGACCATGCAGGAATTCTACGCTGTGGCAGGGTTCCTGTCAGTCCTAGGTGTGGTGAATGGCATACACATCACCCTCTGGCCACCACGACAGAGTGAGGCTGCGTACCGCAACCATAACTGCAAGGTGTTCCACTCTGTCAATGTGCAGGTGATCTGCAATGTGAATGGGGAGATTACAAATCGTATGCGCCAGACACCCATGTTCCTGCCATGACACCTAACTCCTGAGCTGGACAGGGATCCATGTGCACTTCGAGGGGTGCCACATCTGTGGTGGATGTCTGCTAGGTGGGCATGTGCACAGACACCCTGGGACTGGGAGGTAGGGTGCAACGCATGGTGGTTGGTCTGCTGGGCAGATGGTGTTGACTCCCCATGACCCCAGGGCCCTGTATGATGACCCCCTAGCCATGGAGGGGTGGTTGGGCACATACGGGGTGGTGGCCTGCCTCCCACCTCAATGGTGGGAGTATGCATGTGGCACCCCCCTGGGAATCCTCCACATACATGGGCATGGTGTGTGGGGGTTGGTCCCAGCTCTCCCACACACTCCCTCCACATGCATCACACACTGGTCTGCCACAGCAGGCACAGTGGCCCTATGCATGCAGTGGGGGACCAAGTCAGGTGACCAGAGTGGCAGCAGTAGGCCTGCACTTGGTGGTGTGGTGTGCAGATCCATCTACTGCCACCCAGGGGTATGCCTGCCATGGGCCAGGCACAGGGCAGGGGCACCAAACATCCACACGGTGCCCAGGCATATCCCCAAGCAGGGACCATACCACCTTTGGGAGCAGCCTTGCACACATGGTGGGCTGCGGCCACACAGTGGCCTACTGTCACCCCTGGGATCCTCCAGACGGTATCCACAGATTTGGATCTGTATATTCAGCTGTCCACAGCCCACTATGTGCCCAGCACACATGGTCCCCTCACCAGCACACCAGCTGATTAACAGTTTGCTGTTCTGTCTCCCCCTGCAAGCGACTGGAGCTACCCCCATCGTGACTGGCAGATGACCTCCAAACTGCAGCCCAGCACAGCACCGGTACCACTGTGCACACCAGATCACAAGGGGCATCATAGAGAGGACCTTCAGCTAGCTAAAGTGCCAGTTCCACTGCCTGGACTGGTCCGGGGGGGGGGGGATGAGCTGCTGTACAGGCCTAGCTAGGTGTGCGAGATCACCTTGGCATGCTGAATGCCCCATAAATTTGCCCTGTGGTGTAGGCAGCTACTGCCTGATGAGCCTGAGCCAGCCATGGATGACAGCGATGAGCCCGATGCTGGCACAGATTTTCAGGTGAGCACACTGTCCAGACAGGGTGTGTTGGTGTGTGTGCTAACCTTGTATAGGCATACTTTGCCTGACAGCCTAATACATATGTACCCCACACATAACAATCAAAGCACATGTTAGTGAATGGGAAGGGGATGGGGTACATGCTGCGGCCGCCGTGGGCCTGTGCATGTTCGCACCATCCAGACATGGCTTGTGTGTCCAGGCCATGCTCCTGTATATTGCGCACATTGCCTGCCTGTGACACTGCTCACAGCAGTGCTCCAACATGGCTTGTTAGTTTGTGGGTTGCCCCTGGTCCAGGGGTAGTGGGTTTGTTCCCACCCTACCACTATTTTTGCTGACATATACCAGGTGTGCGGTGACTGCCCAGCCACATAACATGCCCCCCCAAGATCCCGCATATGATGCGACATGTGTTCGGGGGCATTCACCATTGTTGCCCTGCGTGGTGCCCCTATGTCTGGACATGGACATCCATGGCATGGCACCTACGGCTCATGCACCAGGGACGCACACATCACATGGTCCACCTGTCCCTTGGCCATCTGGCACCTGCCTATTGCCCTCTGCAGCTGGCGCATACCTGTGGGCTACCATGGGGGGCATGGGACAGGTGCATGGTGTGCCACATACACACGTTACCTCCAGCATGACACCGTCCATCCGCCCTGGCCTGCACCACCCCCATGGGCCACTGGCTGTGCTGCTGCCACATGTTCATGGCTCCCCCACCCCATGCCACCCCAAACCCCCTGGGTGTTTTCACCATCTCCTGTTACTGTGGTGGCCAGTCTACCTGGCTATATGCCTCATACATACACTGGCAACCATTTACATGTGGCGTGCAGTACAGCATCCCCCCTGTGGCATGACACATATGTCCAGGGCAATTGCTGGCCAGGGCCGCTTTGGCCGACAGACATATAGGCACACAAGGCGAACAGGGTTGGCGTGTCCTTGGGCCTCCGAGTGCCTCCTGGGCCCCCTTATCAGGTCCCACTTCAGATAGAGATGGGTTACATGGCCCACCAACATGGGCACTGTCACCCGGTGAGGGTCCCCAGGGGCTGGAGCCTGGGTAATTCACCGGGGCTACTTCAATACTAGCAAAAGTGGATGATTACAATGCCCTCTGGGAGTTGTAGTCCCAATTGCTGAATAAAGAAGGTGAGTCGTGGATGAATAGTAAGGCTTTCAAACAGGACTTTTAATTCCCCTTCCGGGTGGATTTTTAAAGCAATGGGAACAAAAGGCAAAACACCATGCTTCTGGTACAAAAATCAAAAGGAACAAACTGGAACCAAAATATGCTTATCTTCAGCTGAACTCAAAAGTAACACAAACAGTCCGTTCAAAACAGGTAAGTTTTCCTCACTGCAGTTTGCTTATACTTTAACAGCTTCTTCAACAGAAAGAAGTAATCTCATCTGACATAATTAAAGTACAGTCCATGCATGTATCTGATATTGCTTCTTCATAATCATTACATTGCATTTCCTCTGGTTCCTCCTCTGAATAACATTCTTCAGGGTTACAGAAAACGTTATCTTTAGGCAAACTCTGTTCTCGGTAATTACACCTCCCCTCTTCCTGGTTAAGAGAGTGCAGTGAATAATTTTATTTAACATCTTTTATATACCGCACTATTTATAATCAGCGCGGTTTACATAGAACAATAAAACATCAGATAAGATACATATTATCTGTTTTTTTTACATAGAACAGGAACAAAAACTTGGGTAACCGGGGTAATTATTTACAATGAATAATAGTCATTGACTATTTACATATGAACGGAATATTGTATGAAAAGAACCTTGTTAGTATGAGAGAGGGGTATGAAGTGTTACTGGGTTAGAAGAGGTTGCGTGGTAAGAACGGGATTGGTGCTATTTGAGTGAGCTTGTGTTATTGTGTTCTCTGGGAAATATTTGATGAAAAGGTGATGCTTCAAGGCCTTTTTAAACTGGGAGAGATCAACGATGGCCCTAATGTGTGGTGGGAGGGTGTTCCACAGTTTTGGAGCGCATAAACTGAAGGATCGGTTTACAGTTGCGGAAATGTATCTTAAGGACTCTTTTGGAACTTTTAGCATGTTTAATTCCGTGGTTCTTCTAAGCCTGTTGGAAGGGATTGGTTGGATCAACTCTGATAGTGAAGAGGGAGCAAGTCCTTTGTGAGCTTTGAAGGCTAGTAGCAGGGTCTTGAAGGTGATTCTCGCTTGGATAGGGAGCCAGTGTAATTGTTTCAGGAGAGGTGTTACATGTTCTCTTTTTGGTACCCCGAAAAGCACTCTTGCTGCGCTGTTTAATGCTAGTTGAAGCGGGTTAAGGGTAGATTGGGGGAGCCCCTGTAGTATACAGTTTGCGAAGTCAAAGTGTGGGATAATTAGAGCCTGGAAGACCGTACGGAAATCATCTGGATCAATCAGTTGGCGGAGGTGTCTGAGGGAGCGAATCTTGAAATAAATTGCCCTTACAGTGTTGGCTATGTGGGTCTTCATATCTAGATTCTGATCCAGGGTAACTCCAAGGTATCGGATGTGGGATTTTACTTGCAGCTTGGCATCTTGAACTTCAAGGAATGTGGGTGATGTGAACTTAGAGTTCCTTGAGATAAAAAGAACCTCTGTTTTTTTGTTCTGGATTCTGAGATTTTGAGTCAGTAGCCAATCTGAGATGGCGTTAAAACAGTTGGTTATGGGGGTGAGGTTCATCTTATCTATGCAGAACGGCATATATAGTAACACGTCATCAGCATAGATCATATAGTTGACATTGAAGGACCTGATAATGTTGCATAAGGGTTGCATGTAGATGTTGAATAATAATGATGACAAAGAGGAACCTTGCGGGACTCCTTGTCCTTGGTGAAATGGATCTGATGTTTCACCATTTGAGCGAACCTGCTGCCATCTCTCTGAGAGGTATGAGTTGCACCATTCGAGAGCATTTCCACAAAGGCCCTTCTCTCTTAGGCGGATAATAAGAAGATCGTGACAGACCGAGTCAAAAGCAGCCGCAATATCTAAAAAGATGAGAACAAAGCCCTGTTTGATGTTGTCGATACCAGAGTTTAGGCTGTTGAGAAGTGAGGTGAGGAGCGTTTCGACCCCGTGGGATTCCCTGAATCCATGTTGACAGGTATCCAAAGGCGCTTCAGTGTCGATATGGTCTTGCAGTTGTCTGTAGGCTATTTTTTCGATTATTTTAGCAAGAGTGGGTATGCTGGAGATGGGTCGGTAAGAGTCTGTTTTTTGTGGATCTAACTTGAGGTTTTTTAGTAGAGGTCTGATGGAAGTCTGTTTGAGGGCAGCAGGGAATGAGCCAGTGTCAAATGATAGGCTTATGATCTTGGATATTATTGGAGCAAGCTCTTTGCGAAGGTCCTTTATCCAAAAGGCTGGACACGGATCAGTGTGTGCTGTGGATAAGTTGAGAGATGAGATTATATCTTCAATTAGCTTCAAAGAAGGGGTGGAGAATGAAGCTAAAGGAGCTGGGAGCCCATGAATATTCGGGATAGGGGGTATTGTAATTTTATTTGTACAGCACATCTTAGATTGTATGTAAAGGGCATATTCTTGTGGGTTGATTTCACACTGGTGTTCCTGTGAAGGTTCCTTGGCTAATTTCTTGACAAGGGTAAATAGATCGTGGGGTTTGTTTATAGCACGTTTAAGGGTGTCTGTATGATATAGTCTCATTTTTTCTGAGATGGCTTTACGGTGGGCGTCAAGATGTTGCATGTATGCGGTCTGATTGGTATTGGTGCGTGACCTCCTCCATTTCTTCTCGAGCTTTCGCAAACGTTTTAGGGATTCTTTCAGATCTGATGTAAACCAAGGTGCCGTAGCTTTTCTTCTTGAGGGCTTGTTTCTGGGTGGACGAGATGAAATGCGGTTGAGTCTGTTGTTCCAAGAAGTGATAATCTCTTCCAGGTTTAGGGTGGAGTCATTAAAGAGTGCGTCAGTTTCCTCGAGGATCTGTTCCCTGTTAAAAGGTTGGAAGTTTCTGGAGGTGGTATTTGCATATTTGTTTAGGTTCTTGTCATCGGAATATTGCTTCTTTTGAATGGGAATCTGGAACATAATGAGATTATGATCTGACCATGG
The DNA here is from genome assembly GCA_033557465.1 of Ichthyophis bannanicus. Lineage (NCBI taxonomy): Eukaryota > Metazoa > Chordata > Amphibia > Gymnophiona > Ichthyophiidae > Ichthyophis > Ichthyophis bannanicus. Next base: position 142,871,210 of record CM066032.1, read on the forward strand.
GACATCTGTAATTGCTAGTATAATATTTTGAAGTTGATTGAGAGCGGATAGTGGGGCAAATATGAGATCAAGGATGTTACCTTTAGTATGTGTGGATTGTTGTACCACTTGCTTGGAACCTAGAGTTTCTAGAGCATCTATGAAGGCGTCAGATTGGTTGTCTTGTAGAGACGGTAGGTTAATGTCTCCTAAGATCCAATTGGGTCTGTTTGGATTCTGTGAATTGGAGGCAAGGTTTATAATAGTTGAAAGGTCATCTGGGGAGGATGATGGCGCTCTGTAGACTAAGTTTATAGAGTAAAGGTTGTTAGAGATAGAGACGGTTTCGAGGTGGTTGTTGCTAGAAGAGTCGACCATTTTAAGTTGGAGTTCAGTCTTGGCGAGGATAAGTACCCCTCCACCTCTTTTGCCTTGTCTACTGCTGGTGAAGACCTCAAAGTTGTTGGGGAGGAGCTGGTTGAGAATTATATTGTCTTCGGGAGACAGCCATGTTTCGGTGACCATAAGTATGTCAAGGTTATAAGATGTTATTATGTCTATGACAGCTGGCCATTTTTTACGAAGAGAGCGAGCATTAATGAGGGCACATTTGAGAGGGCATGGTTGATTGTAATTTTCTGTGTTTGACTTTGTAGTGTGCTGAAGAGGTATGTATAATAAATAATGGTGATGAGAACGGTGGTCCCAATTTCCATTGTGGTAATTGGTGCCTGACCATTTTTGCCAGTTGTTATGTAAGATAGGTATGGAATTGCCTGAAGAAATTAGAGCTAGGATATCTGGTATCAGACCTATGAGGAGGAGGTATAGGCCTACTGTAATCTTGAAGTGGAGGGCCATTGTGTGGATGTGAGGAATGTTGCTTGAGAGGGAGATTTTCGAGATAGGGTTTGTACTTTTCTGTGGTGAAGTATTTAATATCTGGCTAGGGGAAGACAGTACACTGGAAATTAGTTAGGTACAGAAAAATGTTGCAGAAGCTTACATAGTGAAAGGTGCACTTTGGTTAGGCAAAGATATTTCACTGGAATTTAGTTAGGTACAGATAACAGCTTACCAAATGTGAGGGGTACTGGGAACAGTGTATACAGATTAGTAACAGTGTAAATATATGTGAGAGGTACTAGTCATATGGGAGATAAAATGTTGCTTGAGAAGATGCTAGCAGCAATGAATGGCAATGTATTAGCAAACACAATAATATGACAGCAATATTTGCAATATTAGAAACATTGTGTACACAGATGTGAATACTAGCAATGATCTTAGCCGTAAGTATTAACGCATTTATGATGATGTTTTAGAAACAGCAAATCAAGGTATATTTACTATCTAGAGCATATAATGATTAAGGCAATAGTGTGACACTTTTTTACGAGCTTACATTTCTTGTTTCATATGAATGTTTCGTACGATATCAATTGATAATGTAACTTACAGTCTATTTAGTAAAGAGGTGGTCTTGTTAATAACTGCTGATTTTCATTAGGATACAGGTTTCTCCAAGGACTGTGCTCAGCCCCAACCGGGGAGCTAGTAATAATGGCTGTAATTGTGGAAAAGGGCTGTCTCCTAGCGGTGGCGTTTCTTTTATGTGAGCCTCTGTGTCCTCCCATAAAATCACTTCTTGCCCTGTGCTCAGCCCCGACCAGTGCCCCGCCTAAGGGCCCTCTGGCGAGGCCCTCAGGCGCGGGCCCGACTAGGCGCGGGCCCGCCTGGCGGCGGCTCTCTCTTATGCCGGCCTGCTGCTCCTCCCCTCCCACAGCCACGATTGGGCCGGAGTTGCTGCTCAGGAGGGCCGGCTGGCCGGGTGGTGTTTCAGGCCCCGATCAGGGAAGAAGATGGTGCACTTTTGAATTTCCCGCCGGCGGCGGCTCTCTCTTATGCCGGCCTGCTGCTCCTCCCCTCCCACAGCCCCGATTGGGCCGGAGTTGCTGCTCGGGAGGGCCGGCTGGCCGGGTGGTGTTTCAGGCCCCGATCAGGGAAGAAGATGGTGCACTTTTGAATTTCCCGCCGGCGGCGGCTCTCTCTTATGCCGGCCTGCTGCTCCTCCCCTCCCACAGCCCCGATTGGGCCGGAGTTGCTGCTCGGGAGGGCCGGCTGGCCGGGTGGTGTTTCAGGCCCCGATCAGGGAAGAAGATGGTGCACTTGAGAGCTCCCTTTGTGAGTCACACAACTCCTTATACGTACAGGGCAAATCACTATATTCAAAGGCTCTTCTATTAAAAGGAATTGGCCTACCTCCCAACTGCCTTTTCTCTGAGCTCCTGCGTGTGAGTGAGTTATCAGAGCACTGCTGAGACGGAGACGTTTCTCTGCCTTTCTGTCTTGGCTTTTCCTTAAGCGTAAAACTTTCCCCAGGACAGACTTTCCCTCTTGTGCTGTACTTGGTTTTAGGAAGATAAAACTCCTCAGCTTTCCTGAGCCTGGCTTCTGTACCATAGCTTCTCCTAGCTTTCTGGTAAGTTTCACCGGGCACGTCCTTAGCTGGGCAATGCTCTCTGCAACAGGCTGCTGTGTTTCTTCCCGTATACCTTTCAGTTCTGCTGGCTTCTGAACTCTCTCTCACTCCTGTGTCTCTGCTTCTAGAACTGGAACTTGTTCTGCTCCTCGCCCTGCCTCTTCTTCTCCTCTCTCTACTAACCTCAGGTGAGCATGTTTTAACTACGCGTGTCCCTGTGCTTGGTTGGGCTCCACCCCTTCTCAGCTGCTCTTCATTTCCTAATGAATCAGGAACCTGCTTGCTGCTCGGGCGTGTTCTCCCACCATGTGTTAGTGTTTGTTTTGGTTGCCTATAGCAACTCTGCTCCATGTTCTGATCTGAGCTGTCATTTTCAGATCTGTTTTCATCTGTTCTACCTATTTCCATAGGCTCTGATGACTCTACCTCATGACAGATCCCCCCCATAACATATTCCGGGCTGCTGAAGCTTTCAGACAGCACGTAATCGTCCGATCAGTGCTGCGGGGAGACTCTATGCTGACCACACGGGGAGTGGCAGACCTATCTTTCCAGGGCTTGAGGACATTCAGGTGGTACACCTGTTGGCGCCCTATGTCATTTTCCACCCGATATGATACTGGCCCAACCTTCTCTGTCACTGTGCAGGGCCCTTTACAATGGGATTCGAACTTAGGTCAATCACCCTGTCCCCTATAGCCAACTGCCTAGGCCTTGTGCTCCTGTCATAGTAGTGTTTCTGCCGTTGTTTACTTTTTGATAGATTTTCTAGTGAGGTCTTAGATGCCCTCTTCAAGCACTCCCTCAAATCCTTTAAAAATTGAGGTACCCCAACCTCCTGTATGTCCGGCTCTACCCACTGTTCATGCAGAATGTCTAATATTCCCCTTGGGGCTCGGCCGAATAGAAGTTCAAATGGGGATGCTCCTAAAGAGGCTTGTATGCATTCTCTACACGCATAGAGTACAAACGGGAGTAGAGTGTCCCATTCTGACATCTCTCCCTTCTTTAATCCCCTCCTCAGCATTTGCTTGATGGATTGATTCATTCGTTCTACAAGTCCATTGGACTGTGGATGGTATGCGGCAGTCCATATGTGCCTTATACCAAATGCCTCCCAGACCATGGCCAAGTGCTTCGAGATAAAATTACTTCCTTGGTCTGTGAGCACCTCCCTAGGGAAACCTACTTTGCAAAATAATTTTGCTAGTTCTAGGGCTATTATCCTTGCCGAAGTGCTCCTTAATGGGATAGCCCAAGGGAACCGTGTGGCGTGATCCACTATTACCAGGATATACTGGAAACCCCTTGGTGTTTTTATCAGAGGGCCTACAATATCAACTCCCATACGGCTAATGGGTGCCGATATGGTGGATGTAATTACCATGGGTACGGCCTTCGGTTTTACAGTAGTCACCCTCTGACACGTGGGACAGGATTCACAGTATTTCTCCACCTCCTTGAAGACCCCTGGCCAGTAGAACCTGGCCAGTATCTGGTCCAGTGTGCCTTGAATTCCTTTATGGCTCCCTATAGGATGGTCATGTGCTATGGCTTTAAAAGTGGTTGGCACTACCAACTGTTTCCTTACGGCATCGTTATGGGGGTCTAGGCTCTCTCTATATAGAATGTCTTTCTCCAGGAAAAACCTGGGAAGTACTAATCTGTCTTCCTGTGCCCATTCAAACGCTCTCTTAAGAGCTTGATCTGCCCTCTGTTCCATCGGGAAGGATGTAAACTTCTGGACGAGTTCCGCGGGCACCCAGGGCAATCCCTCACCGGCCTGTAACTCGGCCCTGCCTCGGGACTTACAACGTCTCTCGTGTCTTTTCTTAGCTTTGGCCTTTTTCCCTTCCTTTTTTGGGGTGTGAATTAAATCATCATGTATGGGAAGTGTGTTTACCCCTTTCCCGTCTATCTCTTCCCCAGCTGATTCTTCCTCCTGGGACTCTTCCTCATCCCCAAGCTTATCTACATTCTGCGCTGACGTCTCTCCAACCCTTGAGGTCCTGGCTTGTGACCAGGTGGAAACTAGGCTTGTCTTGGCGCACAAATCTTGCACCAATCCCTTCCAAAAGGGAGGCCAGTCCCTACCTAGGATAATGTCTTTTGGCAGGTATGGGACTATGGCTATACGTATATCTTTCACCGTGCCCAGCCCGTCTATAGATAGCCTGTGTAGGGGTAATGTGAAGATGCGCCGTGCACGCACCTTATTCGCACCTGGCCTTCTGCTTGACTCGGGGCTGACTGACGGCGCCCCTCAATGGCTTCCCAGAGCTTGTGAGAAACCATGCTCTGGTCAGCCCCCGAGTCAAGTAGTGCCAGTGCTTCCACGCCCTCTACCTGCACTCTGAGGAGGAAGCCTTCTTGCCCCGGCTTGTCTGTTCCGGCCACGAGGACTGTTCTCTCGCGGCAGTTCCTCTGGAAATGTCCTGTTTTTCCACAGTTGAAACACTTGCCCTTATACATAGATAAAACATTGGCAACATCATCAACATTCTTATCATACACATCAGGCATTTTACATTTTTCATACTTTCCTCTCTTGCTAAAAATTTCCATACCCGCTGCCCTTAAGACAGCTACCCCTGAGGGGCCAGCCTTCTCAGCCTCAAAATATCTTTCGGCTAGGTTGGCTGCCTCCTCTGTGGTCTGGCAGTCTTGCAATGTAAGAAAAGTTTTTACCTCGGCTGGCACAGCCTGCATAAATTGCTCTAAAATCACAGTGTCAATTATTGACTCTATGGTTCTGCGTTCGGGAGTTAGCCACTTCCATGCAATGCTCTTAAGCCTTTGGTACAAGGCTTTTGGCATCTCCCTAGGCCTAATCTTAGCCTCACGAAACATCCTTTTGTAATGCAGAGGGGTTAAGCCCAATCTGTCCTTCACCGCCTTTCTAATCTCCCTATAGTCTGAGGCGAGAATTGCAGGCATTGCCTTGTATACAGATAGTGCCTCACCCATTAGCGACATAGCAAATCGGGTGGCCCATTGCTCCGTTGGCCACTTTAATGCCTCGGCAATTCTCTCGAAAGCATCTATAAAATCATCTAAATTGTCAGATGGGTTTAACTGTCCCAAACTGAAAGCATTACAGGTACCAAGTCCTACCCCCTGTAGCATAGAGGGCATGGCGACTCCTGCTTCTTGTGGCTTCTTGAGTAGTGCCTCTATAGTTTCGATGAGGGGTCTCTGCTGCTCCCTTATCACGATGGCATTTTGCTCTTGGATGTGGCGTGTTATCTCCATCTGTTTGTCCCACTGGGCTTGCATCCAATGCATAACGTCTTGGGGATCCATCTTCTTCTGTGTCTGCTTCCCTGGGGAGAAAAGAAAAGAGAAGGCCCACCAAGTGCGGCTCTTATGCTCCTTTTTAACCCGTCTATCTTGTGCACAGTAGCACCCCCTTTCTCACCCTTTGTCCTGCTACACTAATGACCCAGGTAACTTTACCTTAGCCTTCGCGTAGCTTCAGGCTTTGTGAGAAAGGTTGCTGTTGTCCACTCCACCTGGCCAAATCTGCCAGCGAACTCTCTGACGTTTCTCCTGGATGCAGCAATTCTTCTCCAATCGTGAATAGTGTTCCCTTTAATATTGTCCTTTGTTGCCCAGGCCAAAAAAAATCCGCAACAACTACGCCATATGTCACCCGGTGATGGTCCCCAGGGGCTGGAGCCTGGGTAATTCACCGGGGCTACTTCAATACTAGCAAAAGTGGATGATTACAATGCCCTCTGGGAGTTGTAGTCCCAATTGCTGAATAAAGGTGGTGAGTCGTGGATGAATAGTAAGGCTTTCAAACAGGACTTTTAATTCCCCTTCCGGGTGGATTTTTAAAGCAATGGGAACAAAAGGCAAAACACCATGCTTCTGGTACAAACATCAAAAGGAACAAACTGGAACCAAAATATGCTTATCTTCAGCTGAACTCAAAAGTAACACAAACAGTCCGTTCAAAACAGGTAAGTTTTCCTCACTGCAGTTTGCTTATACTTTAACAGCTTCTTCAACAGAAAGAAGTAATGTCATCTGACATAATTAAAGTACAGTCCATGCATGTATCTGATATTGCTTCTTCATAATCATTACATTGCATTTCCTCTGGTTCCTCCTCTGAATAACATTCTTCAGGGTTATAGAAAACGTTATCTTTAGGCAAACTCTGTTCTGGGTAATTACACCTCCCCTCTTCCTGGTTAAGAGAGTGCAGTGAATAATTACCACACTCTCTTGAGAGCTCCCTTTGTGAGTCACACAACTCCTTATACGTACAGGGCAAATCACTATATTCAAAGGCTCTTCTATTAGAAGGAATTGGCCTACCTCCCAACTGCCTTTTCTCTGAGCTCCTGCGTGTGAGTGAGTTATCAGAGCACTGCTGAGACGGAAACGTTTCTCTGCCTTTCTGTCTTGGCTTTTCCTTAAGCGTAAAACTTTCCCCAGGACAGACTTTCCCTCTTGTGCTGTACCTGGTTTTAGGAAGATAAAACTCCTCAGCTTTCCTGAGCCTGGCTTCTGTACCGTAGCTTCTCCTAGCTTTCTGGTAAGTTTCACCGGGCACGTCCTTAGCTGGGCAATGCTCTCTGCAACAGGCTGCTGTGTTTCTTCCCGTATACCTTTCAGTTCTGCTGGCTTCTGAACTCTCTCTCACTCCTGTGTCTCTGCTTCTAGAACTGGGACTTGTTCTGCTCCTCGCCCTGCCTCTTCTTCTCCTCTCTCCACTAACCTCAGGTGAGCATGTTTTAACTACGCGTGTCCCTGTGCTTGGTTGGGCTCCACCCCTTCTCAGCTGCCCTTCATTTCCTAATGAATCAGGAACCTGCTTGCTGCTCGGGGGCGTGTTCTCCCACCATGTGATAGTGTTTGTTTTGGTTGCCTATAGCAACTCTGCTCCATATTCTGATCTGAGCTGTCATTTTCAGATCTGTTTTCATCTGTTCTACCTATTTCCAAAGGCTCTGATGACTCTACCTCATGACAGCACGCTCCTCCCATGTGGACATGGACAGATGATGGCATCTCCACAGCATCACCACTATTGTCACTGACTTGACCCCGGACTGCCACTGCCTCCTGGCAACCCAGCTTCCATACCCTGGCCCACCTACAGCCTCCTTGCCATCTGCATGCCCCTCCCACTGCACTGTCACATCCCTCCCCACACTCCTGCTCAGATCTAACATCCACTCTTCCCACCCACCCTCTTCCGCACCCACACCCTGCCTCCCCTCCATCCACACACCCTCGCTTCCCCATCCTTACACTCACATACCCCACACACTCGCCATGCATGCACTCCGAGCTCTCTCCATCACTACCCCCCTCCTGCCACTCACACTCTCCCACATTCTCCCCCTGCTGGCACACAGACACCTCACCCTCACCACCACCCTCCAACCACTCACCCTCCTGCATGCACTCAGCCATAACACCCTTCCCACCCCTGTCTGGCCCCTCAGTCTGTGTCGCTATAGCCTCACCCAGCACACTCCATGGGGCCTCCCCAGCCACCTGCCCTGCCATGCCACATGTACCCTCCACCCGGGTCTGGAGGATGAGGATCCAGATGTCACCCCCTGTCTCCAGGGCTTCTGCACATGGCACCTGTGGAACCTGACCATTGCCTTGCTGAGCACTATCCCCCAGGTGTGCAGTGGGACATAGGCCCCCCTGCTCTTTTCCATTGGCTCTGCCCCCTTCAGGGGAGGTGGAGGGGCAGAATGCTGCATCTCCTGCCAGCCCCTCATCATCCTCCTCTTCATTCACAGATGGTGTTGAGCTGGACAGGAGAATGAGGCTTTCCTGTGCACTGCTGCTGCTCCCACGAGTGGGGGGTGTATCTGCACTGGTGTCCTCCAAGGTATCGGGGGTGGAGCCACATGGGGACTGTGTGGGGAGTCTTCCTCCCGCTGTGCTGCCCCTGTGAGGAAAGGAGGTCATGGTTAGCTTTATGACTGTGGTTGCTGGGGGAGGGGGGGGCTAGCCACACACACAGGGTTTTCGAGCACATCCCATCTCTGCAGTGGGTGGGGCAGTGTGGGCTGGTACTATGTGTATTGGGACGCTGGGGTGGGGGCATGCTGTTTCCATGGAGTCCATGCTACAGTGGTGCCTGCCCTTAGTGCGTTGGTCTGCCTCAGTGTTGGGGGGCCTGTCGGCCTGCTGCTCAGACAGGGTATCTGCATGGCTACTCACCCTGCAGCTGCTGCCAGATACGCCATATCAGTAGCGGATGTGTGCAGTGGATTGAGTGGTACCGCACATGGTAGGCCTCCGTGTCACGCAAAATCCGGAAACATCTGTGTGATAGAGACACACCTCATCCTTCACCTGTGCCAGAGCACAGACCTGCCTACTCTATGGGGTGGTTCTGCTAGCACTCTGTACATGCACATTAAGTGCCGTGTCCCCATCTGCTCTCACTGGCACATCACCGTGACTTGCTATGCTGGGGAGGAGGGTAGCAGCAGCTGGTCATTGCATTTGGTGTGCATGCACAGGGACATGTTCCCTCATCTCCAGGGGCTTAGGAGCACTGACAGCTGTAGCCTCATGGTTCTGGCCCTGAACCACAGTGCTCAGGGTCCTAGGTTTGCTTCCTACTGGGACTGCTTCATTTTGCACGTCTACCATTCACACTGGGCCTCCCCTCTGACTTGCCATGCTCTCTCTTTTCCTGATTCCTGGGAGCAATGACAGCTGTAAACTTATGGTTTTGACCCTGAACCACAGTGCTTGGGGTCCTGGGTTCGCCTTCCACCTCGGGGCATGTACAGGGCCCTTTTATTTTGCCTCCTCAGGGGGCATCTGTGTGACCTGGGGATGTAGCTGACATTCTGATATGCGTGTTCCTTCCATCTGTCTCTATGTCCCCCTGTGCTTTCATTGTGGGCCTGCATGCATCCTGTTCTCCCTCGTTTCCTGGGCCACTGCTGTTGGACTGCTCTGTCTGTGCTGTGCTGTCCTGTCACTGTGCAGCCTGCCAGCTTTCTGTCTGTGCCAGTTCCTGACTTCCCCTGTCCTTCCTCTCCGGCTTGGCGCATGCCTGTCTCTTTGCCAACTTGGGTGCTGCTCCAGCTTGCCCACTTCTCTCTGCTTCCATGTTGGTCTGCCTCTATTGTGCTGTACTTACTGGGCGAGGGTGGTCCTGATATGTTCCCAGCCCCTGTGTGCTGCTGTGTGGGCTGGCCGCCTCTGCCCAGTGGGGAGGAGAATCTCCTCCTGCTCGATGACCATAGTCACCAGCAGCCTCATCTCCACCTCACTGAAGTTGGGTTGCCTGGTAGCCATGTTGATGTGTGCGTTATGTTGGGGGGGGTGGCCTTCTTCTTGGATCCATCAAATATATATCTACCCTATATGCAAACACACAGATATAACCTATACTTCAATATGGAAATATTAAATTCACAAAGGACCTCCATTTACCTTAATGTGGCACACCACAGCTTCCTAGCTGGTGCACAGCGCTAGCAAAAAGAGACGAAGAGAGAAAGACACTGAATTGGCATATTAAAGGCAAAATCAGTGGGGGCCCTCTTGAGCCCACGAGAAGATAGCCGCATAACAGTGCGGCTTCCTCCTAAATTCCCCCGATCGGCGGCCCCTTGATCGGGAAAGCGGCAGGGAAGAAAAATCAAGGGAAGTGGCTTTCTCCAAAGCAATGCTTCAACCCGAGGGGAAATCGCAGGTAGCAGGTGACACGAAAATAGTGCCAGAAGAGTGCCAAAGCTCCGGTCCTATCTCTGATACAGCCAACGGGCATCTGAGCACAGCGTGGTGAATCGGAGGCGAGTGACTAACAAGAAAAAAAAATGGCAAAAGGAATCCGTGTGCCACGGTGAGCATCGCGCCATTCGTGGGTCTGGAAGGCTGGGCAGCGGATGGGCAAAGTACAGGATCCATGTAGCCTCTATTGCCCCACTGACCTGTAATTTGCTCATGCCCTTCGGATCATGAGGGGTGTTGCGGCCATTGCCAGGTGGCAGTGGAACGCAGGCTTGCTCCTGCGTTCCATTCAGCGGCAGCTGACGTGGAAAAGGGAAGTCGACAGCGGAGGCACAGGATGTCATCCTGAAGATGTTAAGAAGATCCCCTCTGGATACATGCTGAAAGAGTCACCTTTAGGTGGCAGGTCCTGATATCCTTCCCAGTTATCTAAATAAAGTTTTCTATACTACAAGAGGAGTAAAGATATAAGACTGAGCCGGAAGCCTTCCTTTCAAGAGGTTTGATAGAGACTGGTCTCATTGATTGGCCTAGAGCCCCATCTAGTGGACAATAGTGGAACATTTTCTAATAGCCTTTAAACAAATCTGATTTGGAGATCCAGTGGTGTGCTGGGTGAGCCTGGAAGTGAGTTGAGCTGACACTGGGGCAAACTGAAAATCACAAACCCTGATGGGGGCTCAACTCGGCAACAAATAAAGTGCCCTGACGGTGGACATCGACAGGGTCAACGCAACAAACTCAGAACTATAAATCACAGTGTACAATGAAGGCAGCCCGTCGGGATCGTGAGAAGAGTGCAACAACCCCAGCCCAAGCAAAGATGGCCGACGGACCTCCCTCATCTGTCCAGCCAATAATGACCATTGAAGAGGTGACTAATTCAGTGTTGAGCGCTCTGAGTGGAAAGCTGAATGGTATCATCGGGCAACTGGATGGGATTAGCAAACAACTAGAGACTGTGGGTACAAGGATACAAGCAGCAGAAGGACGGATATTGACACTGGAAGATGAATTGCTCAAAGTAAGTGGAGAGATTACTATGTTGCAAGCGGCAGTCAGTAAACAGAGTGAAAAACTAGATGACCTAGAGAACCGAGGCCGCAGGAAAAACCTCAGAATTATTGGTATACCGGAGGCCATAAAGGATGCAAAACTTCGAAATTACTTTTTGGGCATGCTACACACATTAAGCTTGGGGGAGGACAGTACCCAAATTGTCATTGAAAGGATTCATCGACTGGGAAGGCCCAGACCTGAAGATACGCGACCCCGAATAGTGCTGGCCAGATTTATGAACTATTTACAGAAAGATGCAAAGGAGCATTGATGCATGAGGGGGCACGTACACAGATTTTTCAAGACTATTCAGTGCAACTGGGTTTAAAGCGAAAGGCATATGCTGTGGTGTGTCAGAAGCTGGTGGCAGCACACTTAAAATTTGTGGTACAATATCCGGCAAGGCTGCGGATTTTCCATAATGGGAAGACGGTGACAATGGAGATGCCTGAAGAAGCACATAAATAGATTCAGCAAAGCATAGACAGTTCGAAGGGTGATACCTGAACCCGGGAAGGTGAAGCTGTAGTGGAACCTACAGAAAAGAAGTTGGAAGACAGTAACATGAGGGGTGATACTATTGCTGACCGGTTGCAGAAGGATGACTAAAGTATATAAAGAGGACTAAAAGTTAACAGTTCTAATGTGTTATGGTTGCATTTTCCTTCTGGTTCAACATGTTTCAATTTTGTTGGCTGTGTGTGTGTGGAGGGGGGGGGATTGGAGTAAGTTAGGTAACTGGCCAAGCCACTAGAAAAAAAAAAAACAGGGAGGGGGAGGCTGGGGATAACAACAGGGAGAGTGGCTTGTCATCAGGGAAAGGGAATAGATACATAGGAACAGTGGGGGAGAATTGGAGAGGGCTTAAATGGCCATGGGGATGGTGTGGGAGAGTTATTGGGGAGGGTTGGGGGGTAGGAATAGAGGGGGGGCTAAGGGTAAGGGAAGGGGAGGGGAGGGAGGTACAGGGGGTATGAAGGGGTATTATATATACAGAGTCAACTTGGAAAGAAGTGGGGAAGCACAACAGTAGTAGTAGTTCAAAGAGGGGGGGTCCTAGGCTGGGAGGGCCCTTGCAATATATATGAGAAGAAGTTATACACAAAGGATCAGTCACAGATATTAAAGTGGGGGTGCGAATAATCTCATAGAACGTTTGTGGACTAGCGAGCCCCTTTAAAAGGAAAAAGATTTTGCATGCACTAAGGCGACATAAAGGGGATATTATATTGTTGCAAGAAACCCACCAAGCCATAGGAGATTTGGTCAGATTAAAAGGGAGAGGAATAGAACAAATTTATGGGGCATCAGTGAGGGGGAAAAAGGGAGGGGGTCGCAATATTAGTAAAGGCAGGGTTAGGATTTAAAGTGGAATAGACCGTGGCCGACCCAGAAGAGCGGTTTGTACTAATACAGGGAGACCTCAAGGGGTGGAAGTTGCTAGTAGGTAGTGTGTATGTTCCAAATGTTTCTGACTCAAGTTTTTTTGCTAGAATGGCGGCGGAAATTGAGACATTACCAGATTCTCCAATGATTTTGGGGGGCGACTGGAATGGAGTCACCGACCCTATTATAGATGTGTCGGGAGGATGTGGGGGTAATCGTCTCAATATCGCAAGGCATCTGCGGAGGTTCCGACAACGGTGCCAACTCATAGATGTATGGAGATCCCTATACCCGACAGAGCGAGATTATACCCATTTGTCCAGGGCGCACAACACAAGTGCACGACTAGATGCAATACTCGTTTCCGAGGAATTATTTCAAGTAATGACAGATGCGGTAATCGGACCCTATGAAATCTCAGATCATGCTTCCGTATGGGCAGACTGGGAATGTGGACAACTAGGTGGTAGTAGAAGGCCATGGCACTTGCTGTTAGACTTATGTCAAGATAATAAGTTCCAGGGTTATTTGATGGACAAGTGGAAGGAATATGAGGACCATAATCAAGCCCATAAAGGAGAGCCAGAGCTGTTCTGGGAGACATCTAAAGCTGTCTTACGGCGAGACATAATAGCATATAGTGCCCATCGGAGACGTATGACAGCTAGGATCTTAAGAATGGAGAAGCAGATTTGTAAAGAACGTCAGATTCTAGCTAGTAACCCCACTACAGCTAATCGGGCATAGTTGTTGGCAACCCAAGCAGCTTTAAACACATTATTGCAACAGAGCTAAAAAGTCTCTAGTTTATTATAAATATCAATTGTACCAGTATGGGGATAAAGCAGGGAGGTTATTAGCCTGCTGTCTTGCCTGGAGTCAGGGATCCAGATTTGTGCCACTTTTGAAAGATGAGGTGTGAAAGACGCACACGGATGCTGCAGGGATAGGGAAAACTTTTGTGAATTACTATCATAAACTGTATGCAAGGGAGGATACCTCATGTTCAAGGATTAGGAGATTTTTGGCAGAGGTGAATTTACCACATCTTCTTACGCAAGAGCAGCAGGGGCAGTTGACGGTCCCAATAACAAAAGATGAGATACAAAGGGGCACTGAAAAAGCAGCAAAGTGCAAAGCCCCTGGACTAGATGGATACAGAGCAGAAGACAGAAGAAGAAATTGCTGAAGACACAGATTACTCCAGTGCTAGTTGATCTGTTTTAATAAGTGGAAAGACTCCGGAATTTTCAAATATAATGATAATACAGCACATAATACAGCACATACATCACTGATCTATCCCTTTTCAGAAAGGCACTCAAATTCCACCTTTTTTCCCCCAATATTACTTGACCAGCTAACCAATCTTGAGCACTACCCAAACTAAGAACAAATCCTGTTATGTATACTTGTAAATACTCATGTAAATAGTTGCAGTTATGACGTCCCATGTTTAATCCAAGTTCTCTGACCTTGTTCTCTGTAAAACCAAACAGTTTGTTGTTCTGGTATGTTGTTATATTGTGAACTGCGCTGATGCTGAATAGAGCGGTATATAAGAGCCTGTAATAAAATAAATAATAAATAAAATATAGTGGTCCTACCAAAGCCGGGTAAGGATCTGACAGAAGTGGGGTCATACCGGCCAATATCATTAATCAATTACAACCTCAAGTTGTTTGCAAAGATTCTAGCAGATCGTCTGGCTATGCACCTCCCCAGTTTATTGCATGTATGTCAGACAGGGTTTGTACAGGGGTGTTATCCCACTAAAAATGTTAGGAAAATATTAGGAGCCTTGGACTGGGTCCGGAGACAAGGCACCCCCTCCTTGTTGGTCAGTTTCGATGCTGAAAAAGCCTTTGACAGGGTAGGGTGGGCATATTTATTTGAGACCCTGGAAGCCTATGGACTAGGAGCAGGGTTCATACAAGGTATCCGAGGACTTTATCAGAAACCGATGGCAGTAGTGGGAGTCAATGGGTTGGTCACACCCAATTTTGACATCGCGCGGGGAACGAGGCAGGGTTGTCCATTGTCTCCGTTACTATTTGTGCTCTTGTTGGATCCACTATTGAGAAAGATTTATGTCAGTGACGATATACAGGGGGTGAAGGTAGGGACTTGCACATTTAAGGTCTTGGCTTTTGCAGATGACTTGGTTATGCTGAGGGATCCTCGGGATTCTCTACCCAGGCTTCTAGAGGTGATAGGAAAATACGGAGAGATAGCTGGTTTGAAGATGAATGTGACCAAATCAGAAGCACTGGATGTAACAGGACGGCTGCAGGGGGACTGGGGCGGAGCGTTTCCCTTACGCTGGGCAAAAAATAAATTCAAGTACTTAGGAATATGGTTAACTCAGGATCCGAAAAAGCTGTATCAACAAAATGTTCGGCCCTTATTGCAAGAAATACAGAATAAGTTATGAGACTGGACGTCATTGCCCCTCTCCCTTAGCGGTAGGGTGGCTGCCTATAAAATGATAATTTTTCCAAAATGTTGTATATCCTGCAGCTCCTTCCTTTGCAGCTGCAGAGACAGGATATTTGAATAATTGAGAGAGCTCTACAGAGTTTTTTTGTGGAGGGGAAAAAGCCCAGACTCAAAATTGATCGGCTCTATGGTCAGTGGCAACAGGGGGGAATTGGATTACCTCGACTAGAGCAATATAATTTGGGATGTTTGCTTCGGCATGTTCGTGATTGGGTGGGAGGACCATCGGTATATACTCCCTATGACTTTGAATCAGCGTTGGCAGCCCCTTACTCGCTTATGTCTGTGTTACATGTCCCGTGGGCACAGCTGCCGGAAGGTCTCCGAGACAATATCTTGTGGAAAGGGGTCCATTGGAGTTGGAGGGTCCTATGTGGTAAATTAGGCATCCCATATGAGGTATCGGGATATATGCCACTACAGGGCAACTTATCCTTTAAACCAAGTGCAATGTCAAATTTCTTTCGAGGGTGGGCATTAAAGGGTCTTTAACAGATGTGACAAGTAATTAACGAAGAAGGGGAACTCCAACCTTTTTTGGAACTGAAGGAACTCTATGACTTACCAAGTGGTCATTTTTATGCATACTTGCAGTTAAAGCATTATATGGCCACAATGAAAGATGAGAGGCAAGGCCTGAGAAAGGAAAATTTTGGGAAATTAGTGGAATGGTTTGAGTTGGAAAACAAAGAGCGGATAACAGTTGCGGGTTATTGTAGGGCCTTGAATAATATTGCCCAAGATAAGGGCTATGGCCAGTTGAGTATACAATGGGAACGGGAGTTGGGAGTTAGTTTTGATTCATTCACCTGGGATGCGGCAATAGGAAGAATTCCCCGATTAATAATAGAGGCCAGGTTTTGCGATATGCAATTTCGAATATTAGAGTGTTCATATATTTCACCATATAGAGCGTGGAAGGCGGGATTCGTGCAGCAAAGTGGATGTCCATGGTGTGGAGTGGAGGAGGCACATTTGGGGCATATGTTCTGGGGTTGTGGGAAGGTAGGGAAGTTTTGGAGTAGAATACAACAATTCTTGGGGGACTACTGGGACAGGTATTGATGTTGACCCCGGGCCTAGCTATTCTGGATGCCCCAGATCCACTGCGACTCACCACAGCAGGGAATAGAACAATAGTGAGAAAGTGTTGCCTGCTTGCCAAACAATGTATCCTTTGTCAATGGAGGGCGGTAGGGGGGGCCCGAATATTGGGAATGGAGGAATGTCTTACACCAGCTGGTGTTATGGGAGGGAGCAGCCTCTAGACGGCACGTCCGCAGGAGAGCAAATTTCATAATGATTTGGTCCCCATACTTAGAGGGTGTATCGGCGAGGGCGAGAAATGATATCTTAACAGTATAAGTTGGCTGCATTAGGTGCAAGGACCCTGTACAGGGGAAAAAAGGGGGGAGGGTGGGAAGAGGGGGAAAGATTAGAGGGAAGGAAGGTGGGGAGACAGGGAGGAGGGATATGAATGACACAACAATGAAGTGCTAGATAAAGCTCAATATGCCCATATATAAAAGATAAATTTGGGGGAGATTCAATGTGAACAAGATTATCACAGATTTATGTGTTATGAGTCTATGGGTGGTGGTTGGGGACAAAATTCTACGTATTGTTTCTCCGGCAGGTATAAGACTACCTGCCCACCGGGAAATGTTAAGGAGAATGTTAACACCACAGGTTAAGGAGACTAATGTAGGTGAGAGGGGGGAGTAGGGAAGGGGGCAATGGGTGAGGGATGAAACAAATATAAACCAGTAAACTGTTTAAGTAGTATTGGTTGTAGTGTCTGAATATTTTCAATGATGTACTTAAAAGCCAACATACTGGAAAGGTTGAAATTTTGGTTATTAATAAAAAAGATTTAAACATAAAGGCAAAATCGGCGCCATAAATAGTCACCATTACGATGCACATGTAAACAATTTTAAAACAACTTTGACTCTCTTAAGCTTACATGGGGATACATGTAAATTTGCCGCAAAAGAACAAACAAAAACAAAAAAAGTTACCCGCTAATGCAAAAAGGAGCAATAGAGGGATAAAGATACATATACCAGACCCATTGTAAGCCTTAATCACACAGGTGTAGGCTCTCCAGAGTCTCTCCACTGTCATCTCATGTTGTAAATAAGTTCATGTTCTGACACGAAGTAATCATCTGTATTCATTATTGATTAATCCTGGTTCACCATATTATTCTGTAATAGTTTCTAATGTTATAATGTAATGGTTTTTTGTTCAATGTAAACCGCTTTGATTATGTGAAAGGTGGTATAGAAAACTCTCAAATAAATAAAGCAGGAAAGTGCTGTATCTTTCCTTTCAATGCCGATAACAGCATAAATCTCAAAACCTCCTTCAAACAGATCCTCTTGATGCATAAAAACTGACTCACGGGAAGGTTATATTTCAGTGAACGATTGTGATAACTGGAATAATACAAAAGTTGGTTCCTATCTATAGGCTTACGATAAAAGTCCATCAGAAAACTGTCTGGTCCTTTCTTGACAGGAATATCCAGATATGACACTGACATCTTACTGTATGTTGATTCAAATTGTAAATTGGTTAAGCATTGAAGAAAAGACTCCAAAACCTGAAGATCCGTGAACCCTTACTACAAAGATATCGTCTTTATACCTGCACCATAATCTGATATTGTTTTTGTAAGGATGATTAGTAAGATATTTCCATTCAAAGGGAGAAGTGGTCTAGTGGTTAGGACAAGTTACTTCAGGCCAGAGGGCCAGGGGTTCAAGTCCCACTGGGGACAGCAATCTCAGGCCAGAGGGACTGGGATTTCTAGTCCTATGGGCACTCCTTGTGGTCTTGGGCAAGCCACTTAACCCTCCATTGCCCATGTTCCCTGTAAGTATTAGCATATGTGTCTCATATCCCCTCGTGTTAAATGTATCCCCCAATTGACCACTTTGACCTGGTGAAAAGCGGGATATAAATACAGCTAAATAAAATTAATAAATAAACAAAGTCAGCTACATACAAATTGGCCACATCGGGGGCCATTGTATTTATATAATGTATTTTATATATTTTTTACTGATATTATTCTCATTTGTATTCATTTTTTCATTTAGTTGTGTATTCCCACATTTGTATATCAGTGATCATAGCTTTTAGTATTGGTCCCACAGTTCTATATTACATGCGGTTTGATTTGCAGACAGTACTTTTCCCATATCACAGTCTTTTTGACATTCCAATGAGTTGTAATGTTGCCCCCTTTTATTCCGGTTTTGAGGTTCCTATGATTTATGCTGTTATCAGCATTGAACGGAAAGCTACAATTTCCTGATTTGTGGTAGTAAGAAGGACCCTGGACTGCATATATTTTAAATTACACCCATGTGATTAAGGCTTACAACAGGTCCAGTATATGACAGACTAGATAGGCCATGTGGTCTTTTCTGTCATCATATTTCTATGTTTCTATGTATCTTTATCCCTTTATTGCTCCTTTTCGTGTCATCGGATCACTATGTTTTTGTTTTTGTATGTTCTTTTGCAGCAAATTTACATGTATCCCCACGTAAGCTTAAGAGAGTCAATGTTGTTTTTAAAGTTGTTTACATGTGCATCGCCATGGTGACTATTTTTGGTGCCAATTTTATCTTTAATACACCGACTTGGCATCTTTCTCTCTTTGGCTCTTTTTACTAACGCTGTGCACCAGCTAGGAAGTTGTGCCTTGCCATGTTAAGATAAATGGAGGTCCTCTGTGAATTTAATATTTCCATACTGAAGCATAAGGTTATGTCTGTATGTTTGCATATAGGGTAGATATGTTGATGGTGAATACTACTCACATCCATTAAAATAGTAATTCCAGACATAATCAGGCATTCAAACACATAGGGCCTCATTCCGAACAGAATGTCCATACCCCTGTGCACCCGATGGGAATCGGATGCACAGGGGCAGATGTGATTCTGATCCTGCGGGGCATATCTAGCCCCGCAGGATCAGAATCGCAACTAGGCCTGTATGTGCAGGCCTCGGACCCAATCCTGGTTGGCTTGCACGTACAGGCCTCTACCCGGCTAACCCAGTCAAATCTCCTGAATGGAACCACAGCGCCATGGCACCGCGGCTCCATTCAGGTCCCCAGTCTTAACAGGACGTCCATCCCTGCTATTCGCGGCTTGGAATGACCCTGATACTGTCTGGTGGCTACGATTGTGGAATAAACTTATGTTATGACATGTTCTGTGCTCCGTACAGGGAATTAGAGTGGCTATTACAGATGACAGTAAAAATTCCTTCTATATTGTATTTTGGCAATGACTCTTCTCCCTTATCCCTTCCCTCCCCCCCCCCCCCTGTTGTCCTCTTGTGTCCTTAGGTTTTCTTTAATCATAAGGTTCTTAATCCTTATAGTCTATTTTCTTCAGTCTTATAAAAGAGCACTAAAAGGATTTGCTACAGTGTAGAATTGCTGGGCAAAAGGAACTACACTACAGGTGCCTTTTCACTTTTGCTTCTCACCTCTTGATTTTATATGTTTACAAATTGTGACTCACACTTCCGCTATTAAGTTCAGATTTCTTCCATGGTAGACTGGTGTTTTTTGTAGTACTCGATTAGCTATGTTTCAACGTTATAATATGGGTTTATGTAAATTGGATCATGCATATAATCCTCTTCATCACCTACATATATTTATTGTTGGCTTTAGTTTTACTTATGAATTTAAATGGCCGTTCATTTTACTTTAGTTTTGTATGAGTTTAACAGTTTTGTCATTTTGTGATGCAGTAGTCAATATAATTGTTTTTAATAATTTCATGTTATGATTTTGTTTTTAAGATGATTTCCTTCCATGTATTACTTAGCGTTTATTAATTACATTAGAGATACGTTTTATTTTCATATTCTTGATGTGCTTTTAAATGTGTATGTCTTTGTTAAGATTATATAACTGTCTTTTTAGCTGTTTATGAAAGTTTGTTTTTATTTGTTTCAAGTTATTTTTTTCATTGTAAACAATTTTTAATCTGTGCTCTTTTACAGTATTGACCCCTGAAGAAGGCTCTGCCGAATCACAGCTCATGTAGGGTCAAGTGGTGTTGGTATTCCATTTGTTGACCATTGGGTCCTTAATAAATAACCTTTTAGTACTTTGCCTTTTTTGGGTTCCCTGGACTTTGCGAGTACTTTTTGTGCTTTTGCTGCTTGGACTGATCCTCAGCAAGTCACTACAGAGTTTTTGTCAAGGATGGCTGAAATAAACTTATCCTTTCAGGTTCAATTACAATTTTTATTTGCACTTAAATGCCCTCAGGTAAATAAAACATTAAATACCTCTAGAAATGGGTAAAAGGGGCAACATCTGAAAAGCAGTTTGCATTAATGCACGTAGTATGGAAAATAAGATCCCAGATGTTGAGGCTTTAAGATTAGAGGCTGATTTGGATATAGTGGCAGTTACGGAGATATGATTCACAGACAACCATGACTGGGATGTAACTGTACCGGGCTATAATTTATTCAGGAAGGACAGAATAGAAAGAAAGGAAGAGTAGGACTATATGTAAAAAAATATTAATGCTACAGAACTGCAATGCTTACAACGAAAGGAGGAGGCACTGTGGGTTAAACTAGGAAGAGGGAATGGGGAATCCATTTGCATTGGTGTGA
Organism: Ichthyophis bannanicus; assembly: GCA_033557465.1. NCBI lineage: Eukaryota > Metazoa > Chordata > Amphibia > Gymnophiona > Ichthyophiidae > Ichthyophis > Ichthyophis bannanicus. The sequence goes on from CM066032.1 coordinate 142,892,013, forward strand.
TATAAAGATTTTCTTCACAGGCAGAAGAAGTGGATAGAGGTTTAATTGAAGATATTTGCAGTATTGGCATGAAAGGAGAAGTGCTAGTGATACTGTAGGTGACTTCAATATGCCAGATGCTGATTGGCACATCCCTGCTGCAAGGTCATCTAGAAGTAAGGAGATTCTGGATTCTCTACAGAGAGAACTATTCACCCATTCGTGAAGGGGCCACACTGAACCTGGTGCTTACCAATGGGGAAAGTGTTTCTGATGTTATAGTGGGAGATCATCTCACATCCAGTGATCACCAGATGCTGTGGTTCGGTATTAGGACTAGGAATGATAAAGTCCATTCAAAAGTGGGGGTCCTATACTTTAGGACAATGAACTTTACCAAGATGGGACAATACCTTAAGGAGTCATTAGCGGGATGGGAGCAGCTGGGGGATGTAGTAAAGTAATGGGCAAAACTGAAAGGGGATATTTTAAGAGCAACAAACCTTTTTTTTAGGAAAGTAAATACATCTGAAAGGAAAAGGAGGCCACTCTGGTTCTTGAAATAAGTAGCTGAAAAGTGAAGAAAAAGAGGGTGGCTCTCATAAAGTACAAGAGATCACAGACAGAGGAAGACAAACATTTAATATTTGGAAAAGCTAGGAAAGTAGTCAAGAAAGCAAAGATAAAAATTGAAGAAAAAATAGCCAGGGCAGTAAAATGAGGGTTGGGAACAATCTCCAGGAACAAGCAGGAATGAGTCTTCACATATGGGTACGTCGTGTCACCCACCAACGTCCCCAGAGGCCAGCGGCGTAGGTAATTCAGTGGGGTAGTATTCTAGTAGCTATAGAGTATTGTGAGAAGGCTTTGAAATGCCTTCTGGAACCTGTGGTTCTAAACACCAGTCAAAGAATTGTAGTTGCAGACCAAGTGTAAGGTTGTAATACAGGATTTTATTCCCCATCCGGGATTGGATCTTTAGCATTTGAAACAAAGGAAAAACAGACCATTCATCTGGTATCAAATTAAAGAAATGCTGGAACAAAACTTGGCTTAACTTCAGCTTTTGTAACAAACAGAAGGAAAAAGAAAACAGACCTTTTCACAAGAAAACACCTTCTTCCTGTTTTCTTTTATAAACAGTTTTCACAGCACTCTAGCATAGGGAGGATATGGCATCAGCCATGGTATACGTACAATCCATATCACTGCCATTCAAGGATTCCTCATAAGGCTCATATTGCATCTCTTCACTATAAGAATAAGTTTCCCCTGGAGTAAAACTTCCGTGGTGATTGCAGAGTTCCTCCCTGTAACTCAAAGCGTTCCCCTCCTCCACTGAACTAGAGGGGAATGGGTAATTTCCACATTCACTAAAATCACCGTCAGGAGAGCTACACAGTTCCTGGTAAGTGCAAGGTAGTTCTTTGTATTCTGGACCTCTTCTATTAGGGTCAATACGCCTACCCTCTGGCACTCTCTCTTCCTGGTTTCTCAGCCGAGCCGAGCTCCATCTGTATGAAAGCTTTTCACTGTGTTTCTCTGCTAGCTGCTTTCCTGGTATAAAGTTTCCTCAGGGTAAAAACTATCCCCTGCTTGGTACCTTGTGCTGGGTAACTTGGCTCTCCTCAGCCTGGCCACCGGACTACCACCTCTGCTCCCTCTGTAGCAAGGTTCCCGGGGATACTGGATAGCTGTGCCCTGCTCCTCAAAGCAGTCCCTCCTGGATTCCACAGCTCTGTGTTTCCCTCGTGAGGCTTCTCTCCAAATGTTCCTTTGGCTTCTCTCCCCAGCAGCTCTCCCTCCGAACGTTCTCTCACTCAATGTGTCTTTCCCAGCAGCTCTCTCACTACTCTCAGGTGAGTGATTTTTAACTGCCTTTCTCGTGGTGTTTGTTTGGGCTCCGCATCTACCCAGCTGCCCCTCATTCCCTAATGAGTTCTGAGCTAGCCTCGTGTTTGGGCGTTCCCTTATACCTCGTGATACAGCTTGTATCTGTTGCCTATGGTATCCTTTTTCCCCGTGTATATCTGAGCTGTCAGCTATGTTTTGCTCAGAGTTCCCTATTTCCATGGGCTCTGACAGCGCTACCTCATGACAGTCGCTGCCTTCCCGCCTTTCCTAACCAGCTCTCCTCAGTTCTTCTTTGCCGCGGAGCCAGCAGGTCGAGCCCTGTCACCGCTGAAGAAGTTCTTTATTTTATTTTCTTTCTTTGGTCGCGTGTCTGCCTTCCCCGACTCTGGACCGGTACCACCGGTCTTTTTCTGTCTTTCTTTAAAAAAAAAAATCTATATTTTTCCTCACTTAATGTATTTTTCTTCTTGGGCCTCAGGGCCCACAAGAAAATTTCCTTCATGGAAAAACCAGCCTCCGGGTTCAAAAAATGTACTAAGTGTAGCGGTACTATTTCTGTTACAGACCATGAATGGTGTCTTAAATGTTTGGGTCCTGAACACTCCATTCCGGATTGTCCGTCCTGCTCTCTAATGTCTAAACGGGGTTTACAGAACCGAGCAGCTAAGCTCCATGTGCTGTTTCCCGCTGATGCAGCGTCCGGTAGCATCGACATCTTCCAGATCTTCTTCTCCTGATGGATCTCAGGTAACCAAACATAAACCTAGCAGGTCCTCGAAGGGTAGATCTCCCTCTAAGCATCAAGATGCCTCCGGGCTTTGCCCTCAAGGAACCTGCACCAGCAAAACAACCCCGGCGGGAAGCTCCGGCTTCCAAAGCTCCTCCTATGGGGTTACAGATTGACATCGATGGCACGGCCTCGACCGATCACCTGTTAGAATGCTCTGGGGTACCGGCACAATCTCCCAGTACCGATTTCCAGGCATTCATGGCGTCGATGGATCATAATGTTCTGTCCATGCAGCGGGCTATCACGGCCTTCATTCAAGCTGTGACACCGATGGTACCACAACAAACTACGTTGTCGATACCGGTACCGACTGCATCGACATCGACCAGGATACTGGCTGCAATGGTTCCTTGTCCAGGGCTATTTCTTGGTACCGATCCGGTACCGAGGACGCCCGATGTCGATACCGCTCGATACGCGTATTGAGCGTTAGAAGAGCACCCTGACAGGCGATACTTCGATTCCTCTGGTGATTCTGATTCATCAGATGAGTCTCCTGAAGTATCCATAGCCCTTCCTGAAGAGCCTTCTTCTCCAAAAAGAAGAATGTCTCCTCCAGAGGACTTGTCCTTTCAAGACTTCATAAGAGAAGTAGCTAAAGGACTTTTTATTTCAGTAACCTCTGAATCAGAGCCTAGAGCAAAAAAATTAGATATTTTAGGATACTCTAAGGCTCCTAGAGAGGCAGTCACCTTACCAATTCATGAGATTCTTCATGAACACATGATTATTTATTTTATTTATTTATTACAGTTTCTTATATACCGCGCTATTTAGAATCAGCGCGGTTTACATCATAACAAAACGACCATTACGACAAACTGTCAGGTTTTACATTGAACAGGAGTACAAACTTGGATAACTGGGTTAACTATATACATAATCTATCTACACTACAATGATATTATGATAAGTTTGATTCATTTACAGTTCTCAGCTCTTACAAATTTGAAAAGCAGGAGATTGCTCTGGACATTACAACTGAAAGATCAATACTTATCAATTTTCAAGATTAGTAACATTTAGTGGCCCCGGAGAGGCTTTTTGACTATCTTGGGAACGTTTGGGTCCTTGATGCAAGACACGGGTTTGAGTGATCACAGCAGAGGTTTACCTCCTGGGTCCCGCCCTATCACAGTCTGAGACCTGTTCCTAAAGATCAGTATTTTTGTGTTAGTAAGAAGTGGAGTATTGTTTGTTTATTATATGATTTTTTGCTCCAGTGAAACCCCAAACACATTTTTTGTCTAAAAGAAGTTGCACAAAAACTGCACAACTTCCTCCCTTTTCTTCCAGAAGATAAAAGGGACGAATTCCTCATTTGGCTTAAGCATACTCAAGACATTTCAAAGTTTTCCAACAGGGCAGCTTTTGACTCCTTTGAAGGTGCCAGCAGAGCCTCAGGCATTGCCATAGCTGCTCGCAGAATTGCATGGCTCCAGGCTTCTGATTTAGAACCCTGGGTTCAAGATGGCTTAGGAAATCTGCCCTGTACAGGTGAAAATCTATTTGGCAAAGAGTGGCAAATAAAAGCCACTCAAATGGATGCAGAGAACTCTGCTCTGGATAGATTTTCAAAGTCAACCTCCATTCCTGCCAAGAAAAAGACTTTTAAAAAGTCTTTTTTCAAAAAGGGCAGATTTCCTTCTGCTTCTGGCCAACAATCTTCTACAGGTCGCTTTGCCACTAAGCGTCAGCAACCTAAGCAGGCCAGGCCTAAGTCTACAGGGGCTGCTGCAACTCAGCAGTCCCAACCTCCTCAGGGTTTTTGACTTGATGCTATCGAACTTAGCCTTTCTGGCTCTACAACAGCCAGAACCTCTCACCATTCCAGGAAGGTTAGCTCATTTTGCTCCCAGATGGGAGCAAATCACATCAGAGCAGTGGACCCTCTCCATCATAAGAGAGGGCTACAAACTTCATTTCTTAGACCTTCCTCCCCACACCATGGTGAGACACTTCAATTCTCCCACATCTCTTCTCAACCTTCTAGGTCAGGAGGTGACTACCCTTCTTGCCCAAGGGGCAATAGAAGAAGTTCCTCTTCTTCAACAAGGGTCAGGGTTCTACTCCCCCTATTTTCTCATTCCGAAGAAGACAGGGGGATACAGACCCATCTTAGATCTCAGAGAATTGAACAAATTTCTATGCAAGGAGAAGTTCAAGATGCTTTCTCTGGGCACTCTCCTTCCATACCTTCAAATTCAGGATTGGCTTTGTTCTGTAGATCTCAAGGATGCGTACACACATGTCCTCATCCATCCATCTCACAGAAGATTCCTACGTTTTCTTTTCCAAGAAAAACATTACCAATACAGAGTGCTTCCTTTTGGTCTGGCCTCTGCTCCGAGAGTGTTCATCAAATGCATGGCAATAGTTGCTGCATTTCTACGCATTCTGGGAATATTTGTCTTCCCATACCTGGACGACTGGCTCATCCGAGCTCCATCTCAGTCAGAGGCCCAGATTTCCCTGGACCGCACAAGGTGCATTCTGCAGTATCTGGGACTTGTGGTAAACCTCCCAAAGTCACAGCTCACCCCTACTCAGTCCCTGGAATTCATAGGGGCCTGGTTGGATACCACCACTGCAAGGGCCTACCTTCCTCAGGCCCGTTGCCAACGTCTAGTGCAGTTAGCCTCCCAGATTCAGTCAAAGAACCACTTAACTGCCCGGGAGATGCTACAACTGCTAGGCCACATGGCTTCCACAGTACATGTGGTACCCTATGCTCGCCTACACATAGAAACATAGAAATATGACGACAGAAAAAGACCACATGGCCTATCTAGTCTGTCCTTCCATAACAACTACAACAGTCCAATAGAAACATAGAAATATGACGACAGAAAAAGACCACATGGCCTATCTAGTCTGTCCTTCCATAACAACTACAACAGTCCAATAGAAACATAGAAATATGATGACAGAAAAAGACCACATGGCCTATCTAGTCTGTCCTTCCATAACAACTACAACAGTCCAAAAGAAACATAGAAATATGACGACAGAAAAAGACCACATGACAGCAGCTCAATGGACTTTGTCCACCCAGTGGACTCAAGCTTCAGGAGCTCTCTCAGACCAAATAGCAACCTCCAAACGTCTCTTTTGGTCTCTCCAATGGTGGATGTCCACTCAAAATCTGTTGCTGGGGTCCCCCTTCCAACAGTTGTTGCCCCAAGCAACCCTCACAACAGATGCCTCCCAAATAGGTTGGGGAGCTCATCTACAAGACCTCTCCACTCAAGGCACTTGGTCCCCACAGGAGACCTCTCTTCATATCAACCACTTGGAACTTCGAGCAGTTTTTCTAGCTCTCAAGATCTTTCATACCCTCCTCAGCTACAAGACAGTCCTCATTCATACGGACAATCAAGTAGCCATGTTTTACATAAACAAGCAAGGAGGAACTGGCTCTCTGTCACTTTGCAACGAAGCTTTAAGATTATGGGCCTTCGCCAGAGAGCATCAAATCCATCTCCTGGCAGTATACCTCCCAGGAATCCAAAACTCTTGGGCAGACAGACTCAGTCGGGTTCTGCTTCCACAGAATGGTCCCTGCATATGGATCAGGTACTCAGAATCTTCCAAGAATGGGGAACCCCGGACATAGACCTCTTTGCAAGTCTGTGGAATGCCAAACTTCCCCAGTTCTGTTCCAGAATTCCGTGTCAGGGGGTTCAGGCCAAGGATGCCTTCCTCCTTCATTGGGGTCAGGGCTTCCTGTATGCTCTTCCACCCATTCCCTTGATTCCCAAGACTCTATTCAAACTCCAGAGGGATCAAGGCTCTATGATCCTCATAGCTCCACGCTGGCCACGCCAAGTGTGGTACCCTCTTCTTCTGCATCTCTCCCAAGCCCCCTCCCTGGACTTGGGAGCTGCTCCAGACCTTCTGTCCCAGGAGGAAGGGACTTTGTGGCACCCAAACCCCAAGTCCCTTCACCTCAGAGCTTGGTTACTGAAGGCCTAGACCTTCAAGGCTTGAATCTTTCTCAGCAAGTGAAGGATATCCTCCATGCTTCCAGAAAACCTTCCACCAGGCGTTCCTATGCTTTTAAGTGGAAAAGATTTCCATTTGGTGTGCTGAAAAGGGTCTTGACCCTCTAGCACTACCTTTAACTTCTCTGTTAGACTATCTCCTGCATCTTTCCAATGCAGGACTTAAGACAAATTCAGTAAGAGTCCATTTGAGTGGTATTGCAGCGTCCCTTAAGCCCATCAATGGACAACCTATCTCCTCTCATTGCAAGATTCATGAGAGGCCTAACTTTAACTAAACCTCCCATTAGGCCTCCTCCGGTGGCATGGGACTTAAATTTGGTTCTTGGTCAGCTTATGAGGTCACCTTTTGAACCCTTAGCCACTACCTCCTTGAAATTTCTTTCCTGGAAGGTTATTTTCCTCATTGCAGTCACTTCTGCTCGCCGCATCAGTGAACTGCAGGTCTTAGTGGCTAATCCACCTTATACAAGTTTCCATCATGATAAGGTAGTCCCTTAGGACAAATCCACACTTTATGCCTAAAGTGGTCTCACCTTTTCATCTTAATCAAGAGGTATATTTACCTATCTTTTTTCCAGCTCCTCATGCATCTAGTGCAGAGAAGAATCTTCATACTCTGGATTGTAAAAGAGCTCTTGCTTTTTACTTACAAAGGACACAGCAACATAGAAAGTCTTCCCAGCTTTTGTTGCTTTTGATCCTTCTCATTTGGGACTTCCAGTCTCTAAGAGAACACTGTCCAATTGGATTGCTCAGTGTATTTCTTTCGCCTACCAGAGTAAGAACCTTTCTCTGGAGAGCCATGTCACAGCTCATAATGTGAGGGCCATGGCCACCTCTATGGCTCATCTAAATTCTGTGTCCATCGACCAGATCTGTCGAGCGCCACCTGGGCCTCGGTTCATACCTTCACAGCCCATTACTGCTTGGACAAGGACTCCCGCCGGGATGCCTTGTTTGGTCAGGCTGTCCTCAAACACCTGTTCCATTCTTAAACAACTCCTACCCTCCTTCCCTGGATGGATGCCTGAGATCCATAGGAGGACGTAGAACCCTTCCCAGGGTCTCATATCCTTGGGGATCTCCCAGGCATCTTAGCTAGGGAGTCCCCATATGTGAAGACTCATTCCTGCTTGTTCCTGGAGATAGCACAGTTACTTACCTGTAACAGGTGATCTCTGGAACAGCAGGAATAAGTCTTCACAACCCTCCCACCTCCCCTAGGAGTTGTACCTCTTTTCTATCTTTCCTTTCCTCTCTCTCTCTATTGTCTCAGCTTTAAACTCGAACTGAGGAAAGCTGGTTAGGAAAGGCGGGAAGGCAGCGCGCAGGCGCTGTGGGATGCTCTCAAAAGCTTTCCTTTTTGGGAAGCTGGGGAGCGTTCCCGCGCAGGCTCCGTCGGTACCGACGTACCCATATGTGAAGACTTATTCCTGCTGTTCCCAGAGATCACCTGTTACAGGTAAGTAACTGTGCTATATATTGTTCAGATATGTTAAGTGAGAGGAGGAAGGGCAAATGTGGTATTGTCAGACTCAGGGGGGGGGGAAAGAGTAGTTACTCACCTGTAACAGGTGTTCTCCAGGAGCAGCAGGAATCAGTCCTCACTTATGGGTGACGTCGGCGCCGACGGAGTCCTCGCGGAGCAATTTTCCCCAGCTTTCGCAGAAAGCCTTTGGGAATTGCAGCGTGCATGCGCGGTCCCCTTCCCGCCCAGGGATGCCATCTTGCTCAGTCTGATGACATAGCGGAAAGACAGCAAAAAAGTTAGCAAAGCTATGCAATAAGAGTGACTGCAACTCCAAGGGGAGGAGGGAGGGTAGTGAGGACTGATTCCTGCTGCTCCTGGAGAACACCTGTTACAGGTGAGTAACTACTCTTTCTCCAGGACCAAGCAGGAAGTCAGTCCTCACTTATGGGACTCCCAAGCTTAAGGCTACCGGAGACCTCAAGCCTAAAGAGCTCCCCCAAGCTCAACAGTACAGAGGGAAGGAATCTTCTCTGAATACGAATTCGTCCGGTAGCCCAACACCAGGGCCGGAGAGTAGGAGTTGCCTAAACCTCAAAGAGATTGTGGAGGACTGCCTGACCGAAAGCACTGTTCCTGCGGGACTCCCTGTCCAGGCAGTAATGAGCCGCAAAGGTCTGGCTTGTAGACCAAGTAGCGGCCCGGCAAATGTCTGCCAATGGAACAGAGCGAAGATGAGCCACGGACGCAGCCTTCGCCCGGACACGATGAGCCGTGACGCGCCTCTCCAAGGAGAGGCCGGCTGCCCCGTAAGCCCAGTCGATACAGTCGGCCACCCAGATGGACAGGGTATGTTTAGAGACAGGTACCCCCGACCGATTGGGGTCAAAAGATACGAAAAGCTGGACCGCTTTTCTACGCTCTCGCGTACGATCAAGGTAGAAGGACAAGGCTCTTCGACAGTCCAGGGTATGCAGAACAGACTCAGCTCGGCTGGTATGCGGCCTGGGAAAGAAGGTCGGAAGAACCACCTCCTGGTTGATGTGAAAGTGGGAGACCACCTTTGGAAGAAACTTAGGGTGGGTCCTTAGGACTACCCTATTCCTGTAGAACCTAGTGTATGGGGGCTCCGACACTAGGGCTTGTAGCTCACTTACGCGCCTCGCGGAAGTAAGGGCTACCAAGAAGAGAGTTTTCCAGGAGAGGAAACGAAGAGGGCAGGTAGCCATGGGTTCAAAAGGCGGACAGGTAAGCCTTTGCAGAACCACATTGAGGTCTCAGTCAGGGGCCGGAGGGCGCAACGGAGGTTTAAGCAGGAGGCGGCCTCTAAGGAAACGCGCCACCAAGGGATGCGAGGAAAGAGGCTGGCCTTCCACCGGTGAATGGTGCGCGGAGAGAGCACTGAGGTGGACTCTGACGGAGTTGGATTTGAGGCCTAGATCGGAGAGGTGAAGCAAATACTGCAGTACCACCGATACTAAACAGGCGAAGGGGTCCTCAGATCGCTGAGAACACCAGACCGAGAAGCGACGCCATTTAAGGGCGTAAGACTTCCGGGTGGAGGGACGCCGAGACGCTAGGACAATGGCTTCCACCTCCGGGGGTAGCAGAAGCGGAGCTAGGACTACCCTTTCAGCAGCCAGGCCATCAGGTGCAGGGCCCAGAGGTTGGGGTGCAGAAGAGTACCCTGATCCTGGGTCAGGAGATCGGGCCGAAACCCCAGAGGAAGAGGGGTGTCCACTGCTAGCTGTAGAAGCAGAGGGAACCATGGTTGTCTCGGCCACCGGGGCGCTACCAGGATCATGGAGGCCCTGTCCTGGACAACTTTGAACAATGTCCGGGACCCAAGTGGTGTGGGAGGGAAGGCATACAGCAGACCCGTGGACCACGAGATGAGGAAAGCATCCGGCGATACTCTGAGCGGATGCGGGTGCAGAACCTGGGAAGCTGCCGGTTCAGGGGACTGGCAAAGAGATCCACGGTGGGAGAGCCCCACCGGCGGAAGAGCTGCTGGACCACTGCGGGGTTCAACCTCCATTCGTGCGGCTGCAGAATCCGGCTCAGTTTGTCCGCCAGGCAATTGTCCTGCCCTGGCAGGTAAACCGCCTTGAGGAGGATGTCGTGACCGACTGCCCAAGAGCACAGTCTCCGAGCCTCCTGGCATAGGAGGAGGGAGCCCATGCCCCCCTGTTTGTTCATGCAGAACATTGCAACCTGATTGTCCGTCTGCACCAGTACGGACTGACAAAACGTGAGGTGAGAGAAGGCCCGCAGAGCTAGGCGGATTGCCCGGAGCTCCTGGAAGTTTATCTGCTGGGCGGCTTCCCAAGGTGTCCAAAGGCCTTGAGTGCATGTCCCTTGACAATGCGCGCCCCCCCATCCCAGGAGAGAGGCATCTGTCGTGAGCACCCGGGACGGCGGGGGAGACTGAAAGGTCATGCCGAGCACCAGGTTGGGCAGGTGAAGCCACCATTGCAGGGAGGAGACCAGACGGTCGGAAATCTGTATCAGGTCCGACAGCCTCCCTGTGGCCTGATGCCACTGAGTGCGAAGGCTCCACTGAGCAGGTCTCATATGTAGATGGGCATTCGGGGTGACATGGACCATGGAGGCCATGTGCCCGAGCAGCTGCAGGAACTGTCTGGCAGAGACCGGCGACATGCTGTTGAACCTGCCGGCTAGAGCTATAAGCCTGTTGGCCCGTTCCAGAGGCAAGAAGGCACGAGGCTGCAGAGTGTCCAGCCGTGCCCCTATGAACTCGAGATCCTGAGAGGGAAGCAAAGCAGACTTTTCGAAGTTTATGACGAAGCCCAAGTGCTGAAGCAGAGCCACTGTGCGTTGAGTGGCCTGAGTAACCTCTGGAGCAGACGATGCCCGGATGAGCCAGTCGTCCAGGTGTGGAAAGACGAAGAGGCCTTGAAGCCTCAGGAAGGCTGCCACCACTGCCAGGCACTTCGTGAATACCCTGGGAGCGGAGGACAGTCCAAAGGGCAGTACGCGGTACTGATAATGATTCCCTGCCACCACAAATCTTAGATATTGCCGGTGGTCTGGATGAATAAGGATGTGTGTATAAGCATCCTTTAGATCCAAGGAGCATAGCCAATCTCCCTGCTGGAGGTAGGGCAGTAGAGTTCCAAGGGTAAGCATCTTGAACTTTTCCCGCTGCAGGAACTTGTTGAGGTTGCGTAGGTCCAGAATGGGTCTGAGGCCTCCTGTTCTCTTTGGAATCAGGAAGTATCTCGAGTAAAACCCGTGACCCCACAGGTGTTGAGGTACTGGCTCCACAGCCCATTCTTGAAGCAGACCTTGCAGCTCCTGAAGGAGTAAGTCCCTGTGCAGAGGGGGTCTGGGAGGCTCCCCTGGAAAGTAGGGGGGAGGCACCTGGTGAAAAGTAAGAGGTAGCCCCTTTGAACCACCTGCAGCACCCAGGAATCGGATGTTATGGCTGACCACCTGTGGGCAAAGTGGGTCAGCCTGCCCCCCGTGCTGGGCGAAAGCCCCTGAGGGGGAGAGGCTATGCGGGCATAGTCAAAAACCCCCACCCTGCTGGGCCGGGGCCTGCGTAGCGGGCTTGGGGGCTTTCTGCCTCCGGGATCCGTTACCCTGCCTCTTAGGCTGCTGCCCCTGACGGGGGGTTGCTGAGGCCTGATATTGTGGGTGGTGTTGCTTATAAGCAAACACCTTCATCGGGTAAAAAGGCTTTTTCCCCGAGCCCTTCTTCTTCTGTGAAGGGGCAGAGGTCTTTCTGGAAAGGTGAGTCCTGGTGAGGGTCTCCGACTCGAGCTCCGCCGCCTTTTCGGCCATGGGTTTGCCGAAGAGGTTTTCACCTCTGCAAGGAACATCGACCAACTTGTCCTGCACCCATGGCTCGAGTTCGGATGACTGAAGCCACGCTTGGCGGCGAGCCCTGATGCCGGCTCCGGCCACCCGAGCCGATGCTTCGAAGCCATCGTAGGCCGCTCGAGAAATGAACTTTGAACACTCTCGAATCCCTGTGGACAAGGCCTGGAACCGCTGCAAAGGTTCCTCGGAGAGACCGGCCGAGAACTCTGCAATTTCTTTCGCCAGGTCTCGAAGATACATGCCCATATACAGCTGATATGTCTGGACTCGACAAGTAAGCATAGAACCCTGGAAGCACTTTCTACCGAGGGCATCCAGGTTCCGGGCCTCCTTACCCGGAGGCACCGAGGAGTGCATCTTTTGACTCTTAAGCCGATGCATGGCCGATTCCACCACCATGGAATGGTGTGGTAGTTGCGCCTTCTGGAACCTGGGGCTCTTGCGGACTCGATACATGGAATCGACCCACTTGCTCAACACCGGCGTCGAGGCCGAGCTCTCCCACATGCGGAAGAGAAGTCGCTCCAGCATCGGGGGAACCGGTACGGTAAAGGCCTCCTTCGGGGGAGAGTCATATTGAAGGGCCTCGAGCTCTTCGGCCCGAGGTTCCTCCTCCGGATCCGCGGGGAAGGCCAAAGCCTTGGCCATATCCCTCACGAAATCTGAGAACCGGGTATCCTCCGGGGGGGACCACCTCCGAGGCTCTGACTCGGGCGAGTCGGAGGGGACGCACCGAGTCTGAAAAGAACCGGGTGACTTGTCCTCCTCCGTGTCCCAGCCCGATTCCTCCGAGGAGGAATCGAGCTCCGTGCGGGCGGAGGTCGGCGTAGAGGACCTCGGTCCTGAACGGGAAGCCAAGGGAGACCTAGGTCGAGGATCGACTCGAGCTCGTATGGACTCGAGGATCGATTCGGCCTCCGGGGGTCGACTTGGACGTCGACGTCCCCGTGGTCGGGGCAGATGCACTGGCGAGGCCGGTGATCAATACCCGCTGCTGGTCCATGAAGGCAGCGATACTGCGCTCCAAGGTCGTCAGTCTGAGACCAAGCTCAGAAGACCCAGCAGCCGCCGACTCGGGCCCCGACGGCGTCGGGCTCGACGTCGGTTCTCCCGGGGGAGAGTCCAGGAGGACTATAGCACTCACGTGTCCAGACGACTCCATCTCAAGACGAGGAAGCTTCGCAGGCCTCTCCCTCTCCGAGGACCCGGGGCGTCCGACGGGGCTGAGCGACCTGGCCCTCGAGGGACCAGGAGCGTCCTCCGACGCCACCCTCGCGGGCCTCTTCTCCCGACGGTGTTCCCGGCTGGGGGACCCCCGCTCAGAAGAACTCCGACGATGCTCGGAGCTGGAGCCACGAGACGTCGAGGCCTCTGACGAGGTCCGGGCCCGACCGGACGCGGAGTCAGAGAAGATTCTATCCCTTTGCGACTGCCGACTCCTTAGCGCCTTCGAGGACATCTTGCTGCACGGACCGCAACTCATAGGGTCATGTTCAGGGCCCGAGGCAGCGGAGGCAGCAGTCATGCGTGTCAGTAAGAGACATGAGTTTGACACAACGATCACACTTTTTAAACCCGCTGGCAGCCATCGGGGGAAAAAGGGCCCCTGCAAGGTCGAAAGACCGCGCTGCCAGGGAAGAAGGAGAAACAGGTGGGAACGCCAGTTGGAGAGAAAAAAGAAAATAAAACGGTGAACGGGCCCCTTAGGCGAGGCCCGGCGGGAAGAGGGCACACGAACCGAGAAAATAACAGAATAAACTAAGAAATCAACTTTTTCAGCGGCGACAACAAACTACGTCTGTAGGGCTCCGCGGAAAAAAGGAGACTGAGCAAGAGGGCATCCCTGGGCGGGAAGGGGACCGCGCATGCGCGCTGCAATTCCCAAAGGCTTTCTGCGAAAGCTGGGGAAAATTGCTCCGCGAGGGCTCCGTCGGCGCCAACGTCACCCATAAGTGAGGACTGACTTCCTGCTTGGTCCTGGAGAATATGTAGATGAAGGTCCAGGAGCAGGACCTCAGAAAACACACACAAATAGGAACAGAAGTGAAGGGGATGTTGAGTGATTTTCAGAAGACTGTTTATAAGGAACTAACTAAACTAAAAATAGACAAAGTGATGGGGCTGGATAGAATACATCCAAGCCTTACTGAAGAAAACTTTAAGTAGTTCTAGTGGCTCCACTATCTGACCTTTTCAATGCTTCTTTAGAGTCGAAAGTGGTCCTAGAGCATTGGAGGATGACGCATGTGGTCCTTTTATACAGAAGCAGAAATAAGGATGAGGTTGTGAGCTACAGGTTGGTTCATCTGATCTCTATGGTGAGTAAATTAATAGAAACACTGCTAAAACAGAAGATAGTGTGGTTTCTGGCATCCAATTGATTTCATGATCCGAGGGAGCATGGTTTTATTAGAGGCAGGTCTTGTCAGACAAATCTAATTAATTTCTTTGACTGGGCAACCAGAGAGTTGGACCGAGGGAGAGCTCTAGATGTGGCATACTTAAATTTCAGTAAAGCCTTTGACACCGTTCTGCATAGGTGACTTAAAAATAAATTGAGCACCCTAGGATGGAGCTTAAAATGACTGATTGGGTTAGCAATTTGTTAAGTGGGAAGCAACAAAGGGCACAGGTAAATGGAGTTCACTCTGAGGAGAAGGATGTTACCAATGGTGTGCCACAGAGATCTGGCCTTGATCCAATTCTTTTCAATATTTTTGTTAGTGATATTGTGGAAGGGCTGTGGAATAAGGTTTGCCTCTTTGCAGATGATACCAAAATCTGCAATAAAGTAGACATCCAGAAAGGTGTAGATAACATGAGGAGGGATTTAGCAAAGCTTAAAGAATGGTTGAGAATTTGGCAGCTGAGATTTAATACTAAAAATATGCAGGGTCATGCATTTGGGCTGCAAAAATCTAAGGGAGCCGTACAGTATAGAGAGTGAAGTACTTCTGTCTATGAAAAAAAGAACGTGACCTGGGCGTGATTGTTTCTGATGATCTTAAGGTGATTGAAGAGGTAGAAAATGCAATGGTAAAAACCAAAAGGATATTTGGGTGCATAAGGAGAGGAATGGCCAGAAGGAAGAGGGAGGTGATAGTGCCTCTCTATAAGACTTTGGTGATACTTCCTTTGAAGTTTTGTGTGCAATTCTGGAGGCCATACCTTCAAAAGATATAAACAGGATGGAGATGGTGCAGAGGTGGCTACCAAAATGCTCAGTGAGCTTCGTCATAGGGCATATGGGGACAGACTTAAAGATCTCAATTTGTATACTATGGAGAAAAGGTGGGAGAGAGGAGATGATAGAGATGTTTAAATACCTCTGTGGAATAAATGCACAGAAGGAGAGGCTCTTTCAATTTAAAGAAAGCTCTGAAAAGAGGGGGCATAGGATAAAGGTTAAACTCAGGAGTGATACGCAGAAATATTTCTTTATGGAAAGAGTGGTAGATGCATGAGAGAGTCTCCCAGAGGAGGTAGTAGAAATGAGGACTATCTGAAGTCAAAAAGGCATGTGACAAACACAGAAGATCTCTAAAGGAAAAAAAGGGGGCTATAAAGCGTAGTTACTCACCTGTAAACTTGAAGGACTAGAAAAGGGGACTGTTACTTCTGGAAAGAGATCTGCAATTGTGAGTATTGCCACCCATCCACTACCTGAACCTCAAGGGTTTAAGTAGGAGGTGGCCTTTGGTGCCCTTCAGGGTTGAGATTGTAGTTGTGTGTGCTCAAGTAGTTAAGGCAGGCAAAGAAATTTCTTTTGTGAGGTTTATTTCCCGCTTTGGCAGTTCAAGTGCAAACAGACGCAAAAGAAGTATTTAAGGCACAAAACAAGAGTAAGAAACCAAACTTAAACAAGGTTTTGCACTGCTGGGCTAAATGTCCATGAGCTTTAGGATTCACATTCACTGGTCATGTGATTTTCTCATTAACTGAAACACACTCTGGCAAACAGCAAAGCTCTTGCTATCCAGACAAATATGCTTTAACTTATTCACTTCTCATAAGCTTCTCAGCATGACAATCAGCAAGGTAACTTCTTGTTATATTTCTTCATATAACCTTTTAAAACATTTAATTCATCTCCTTCTCAATAACACATGTTGAGCAGTCCATTGCACAGTCTTGTTCTGTGAACGGTAGAGAAGACTCTAGAGCAGCGATGGCGAACCTATGGCACGCGTGCCAGCTGTGGCACGCGAAGGCCTTGCAGCT
The DNA here is from genome assembly GCA_033557465.1 of Ichthyophis bannanicus. Classification (NCBI taxonomy): domain Eukaryota; kingdom Metazoa; phylum Chordata; class Amphibia; order Gymnophiona; family Ichthyophiidae; genus Ichthyophis; species Ichthyophis bannanicus. The sequence continues at coordinate 142,908,178 of CM066032.1, forward strand.
GGCACGCGTGAAGGTCCGCAAAAAAAGAAAAAGCGGGCTCTGGCTGCTGCCGCGGACGCGGCAGCATGCAGTGTCCCGCGGGGCCCCCTCCGCCCGCTAAGCCCCTCTGCAAGGGCTTTCAGATTCGCGAGGGAGACAGCGTCTCCCTCGCGTCCTCTGTTAAGCCCATAGGGGTTAATGGAATTTCCCATCAGCCCCTTTAGACGCGAGGGACTGATGGGAAATTTCCCATTAGCCCCTGCGGGCTTAACAAGAGACGCGAGGGAGACGCTGTCTCCCTCGCGAATCTGAAAGCCCTTGCAGAGGGGCTTAGCGGGCGGAGGGGGCCCCGCGGGACACTGCATGCTGCCGCGTCCGCGGCAGCAGCCAGAGCCCGCTTGTTCTGTTTTTAAATTTGCCGGGGGGGGGTGTTAGACTGCTAATGGGCTGGGGGGGGGGGGTTAGACTGCTAATGGGCTAGGAGGGGGGGGGGTTAGGACTGCTAATGGGCTATGGGTGGGGGTTAGGACTGCTAATGGGCTGTGGGCTGATGGGGGCTGTCTGGAAATGGGGTTGATGGGGGGTTAGGACTGCTAATGGGCAGGGGGGGGTTAGGACTGCTAATGGGCTAGAGAGGGGGGGTTTAGGACTGCTAATGGGCTAGGAGGGGGGGGTTTGGACTGCTAATGGGCTGGGGGGGTTAGGACTGCTAATGGGCTGGGGGGGTTAGGACTGCTAATGGGCTAGGAGGGGGGGGGGGTTAGGACTGCTAATGGGCTAGGAGGGGGGGGGGGTTAGGACTGCTAATGGGCTGGGGGGGGGTTAGGACTGCTAATGGGCTGGGGGGTTAGGACTGCTAATGGGCTAGGAGGGGGGGTTAGGACTGCTAATGGGCTGGGGGGTTAGGACTGCTAATGGGCTAGGAGGGGGGTTAGGACTGCTAATGGGCTAGGGGGGGGTTAGGACTGCTAATGGGCTAGGAGGGGGGGTAAGGACTGCTAATGGGCTGGGGGGGTTAGGACTGCTAATGGGCTGGGGGGGGTTAGGACTGCTCATGTGCTAGGAGGGGGGGGGGTTAGGACTGCTAATGGCTAGGAGGGGGGGGGGTTAGGACTGCTAATGGGCTAAGAGGGGGGGGGTTTAGGACTGCTAATGGGCTAGGGGGGGGTTAGGACTGCTAATGGGCTGTGGGCTGATGGGGGCTGTCTGGAAATGGGGTGATGGGGGGTTAGGACTGCTAATGGGCAGGGGGGGTTAGGAACTGCTAATAGGGCTAGAGAGGGGGGTTAGGACTGCTAATGGGCTAGGAGGGGGGGGTTAGGACTGCTAATGGGCTGGGGGGGGTTAGACTGCTAATGGGCTGGGGGGGTTAGGACTGCTAATGGGCTAGGAGGGGGGGGGGGATTAGGACTGCTAATGGGCTGGGGGGGTTAGGACTGCTAATGGGCTGGGGGGTTAGGACTGCTAATAATGGGCTAGGAGGGGGGGTTTAGGACTGCTAATGGGCTGGGGGGGTTAGGACTGCTAATGGGCTAGGAGGGGGGTTAGGACTGCTAATGGGCTAGGGGGGGGTTAGGACTGCTAATGGGCTAGGAGGGGGGGGTTAGGACTGCTATGGGCTGGGGGGTTAGGACTGCTAATGGGCTGGGGGGGGTTTAGGACTGCTAATGGCTAGGAGTGGGGGGGGGGTTAGGACTGCTAATGGGCTAGGAGGGGGGGGGTTAGGACTGCTAATGGGCTAGGGGTGGTTAGGACTGCTAATGGGCTGGGGGGGGTTAGGACTGCTAATGGGCTAGGAGGGGGTGGTTAGGACTGCTAATGGGCTGGGGGGGGTGTAGGACTGCTAATGGGCTAGGGAGGGGGGTTAGGACTGCTAATGGGCTAGGCTAGGGGGGGGTTAGGACTGCTAATGGGCTAGAGGGGGGGGTTAGGACTGCTAATGGGCTAGGGGGGGTTAGGACTGCTATGGGCTTGGGCTGATGGGGGCTGTCTGGAAATGGGGTGATGGGGTTAGGACTGGTAATGGGCTATGGGGGGGGGGGTTAGGACTGCTAAGGGGCTAGAGAGGGGGGTTAGGACTGCTAATGGGCTAGGGGGGGGTTAGGACTGCTAATGGGCTGATGGGGGGTTAGGACTTGAGGTGGGCTGTTGGGTTAGGACTGGAAATGGGCTGATGGGGGGTTAACACTGGAGGTGGTCTGATGGGGTTTAGGACTGGTAATGGGCTATGGGGGGGTTTAGGACTGATAATGGGCTATGGGGGGGCTGGGACAAGAAATGGGCTGATGGGGAGGGGTTAGGACTTGAGGTGGGCTGATGGGGTTAGGACTGGTAATGGACTGTGGGCTGATGGGGGGGTTACGGACTGGCAATGGGCTATGGGGGGCTGACTGGAAGTTGGGGGTTAGGACTGGTAATGGGTTATAGGGGGGGGCTTAAAACTGAAAATGGGTGATGGGGGGTTAGGACTGGAAGTGGGTTGATGAGGGGGGGATAGGACTGGTATTGGGTTGGGGGGCTGCTAGGACTGGAAATGGGCTGATGCAGGGACTAGAAGGGAATGGATGCTGGGTGAGGCTGGAACTAGAAGGGAGCTGGTGTTGGGGGAGGATTAGAATGGGATGGGGCTGGGAGAGTAAAATGGAGAGGGGAAAAATATTTTGTGTGGGAGGGATAAAAAATCTACAATTGGCCGGGTATTGGGAGAGTAAGTGGGGATTGAGGATGGAGGGGTAAATTTTGAGTAGATGAAATAGGAATGAGGAAAGAGCCAAAGGAGAAAGATTAGTATGTTAAAGCAGATGTAGAGAGAGAATGGAAAAAAAAACAAGAAGACAGAATAAATGACAAATGGACAGCAGATGGAGATTTAGCAGAAGACACGAAGAAACCAGAAGAAAGTGTCTTTAACAATTGCAACTGAAAAAAAATGCACAAAAGGTAGAAAAATATCTCTTTATTTTGAATTTATTAACTGGAATATGTCAGCTCATGGAAATGTGCATCATTAATTTTTGCGCTTTGTTTAGTACAAGAGGAAATTAATATATAGTTTTATTTCTACAGTGTTGTTGTATATTCCAAGTTTGGCTTTTGGGGTTCCCAGTTTAATTATTGTCTTCCTGTTTCTAAATTGTGATTCCTTGTTTGGTGATGGTCTGTTCTGCATGTGTAACTGAGCTGAGGTATTCTGTTTATATAATTCCTATTTGACATTGCCACTTGTTCTTTCCCCAGTAGGTCATGTATTGTTGTTCTCTGAGATGTATTGGTTTAATATTTGCAGTGTTGCCTTTTGATAGGTAGAGTATGGTGCTTTGTGAGTCCTGGTAGTGCTGTTAGGATACGGCGGGTTTGCTATGGGTTCTAAATGTGCAGCGTTTTTAGTAGTTCCTAATGTGCCTGGCGGTTGGTACTGGATTATAGTAATGTAGAAACCTTTTAGTCTTTCTTTATCCATATACTCATTAAGAGGCATGTTTACTAAAAGTTAGTGTATGGTAACATTATGCAAATATTTATGCAAATGAAGCACCTTATGCAAATGGGGCTTTAATTGACGTGCTGGCACTTTGAGGAAATTCTTTGGTTTTGTGCGGCAGTTTGGGCACTCGGGCTCAAAAAGGTTAGCCATCACTGCTCTAGAGGCATCTCCTCTTCACAGCTGTTTGTAGGCTGTGCTGAATTATAGGGAGAAACTGCCCTGCTCTCAAGGAATTCCCTGAAGTCTTTGAGAAGTAATTCAGCCTGCGTCTTTCCTGGGCTAAGCTGATATCCTCTTTCAGGTAAATGTTTGTTTAAGACCTTTATCTCATGATAATTAGCAATGCTGCTTTTGCTAGGACAACCGTTCAGCGTGTTAGAAGAATCCTTCCCCCACTTATCTCTGAACGTAAGTGCTGGGTTTAAAACTTCAGCTGGGTCTGGAGAGTTTCTAAACAGGGTTTTAAAAGTATAACCGTCAGGTCTCTCTTGGCTCACGTCTCTGCAATAAGACTTATCAGCTTTCTCTCTGTTAGCTTCTAAGCTATAGGCTTCAGCTGGCTTATGAGAGTATCTTGTGGTTCCTAAATACTTTTCAGGCTGCACCCAACTGCCACAGTATTTTCTGACTTTATTCTGGCTTTTAAAGTTAGCCTTCAATCTTTCTGGCTTCCCACTGTTATAGCTGCTAGCTGCTTCAACCCCACTCTGTACCTTGTGCTGAGGCTTTCTCCAGGAGAATTCTTTGTCCCTCTGCTTTCTGCTCCAAGGTCCTGCTTGGTTCTCTGGAAGCCTGGGTTGTATCCTTGGGTCTCTCAGTGCTCTTGAATCCTTCTGCTCCCAGAATTCTCTCACTGCCCCTGAGTCTCCCAGGTACTTGCTTCGTGAGTCCAAACTGCTCCTCTGTGGATCACAGCTGCCTAGTTGCTCTCTCTCCAACTCTTCCTGTTCTGCTTGTCCTCCTTCAACTCCTCCAACTCCAACTAACTCTGTTTCTGACTGCTTAACAAGCTGCCCGTGTGTTGCACTGCCCGCCTCCTGCTTGGGCGTGCCCAATCAGGGACTTCGCTTCTCTCCACCCCTAAGGTGAGGTGTGGTTCCTGATTAGCTACGTGTTTTTTTCTCTCTGAAGAGAAAATCCTGCATTCTCTTGCAGTACCGGTTTTCTCCACCAAATCTCTGTCTGTTTCCATAGCTTCATGAGAGGCTTCTACGTCACAGTATATACATCTGGGAATTTTCTGAAAGGAATTCTTTCTATTAAAGCTAATTAATCTGTGAACCCACTATTTTTTGTTAAATCAGTCAGGGCCTAGTAGCAGCAGTTTAAGTTTAAATTTAAAACACAGAAGAGAACTTTCCGGTTATATTTCATACCCAGCAGAGAGCTTGTAGTTTAAATTTAATAGTCACTCAGGGCCTAGCATCAGCAAAGTACTTTTAGTTTAAATTTAAAACACAGAAGAGAGCTTTCTGGTTACATTTAGAACCCAGCAGAGAGCTTGTAGTTGAAATGTCCTAGCAGCAGCAAAGAGCTATAATTTAAATCAAATCAGAATATAGCTTACCTCAGCAGCACATGACAGGGTACTGTGTAGCAGCCCTCTTTTAATAAGTGCGTAGCAATTCCCCAGCTTTCAAAGAAAGCCTTTGGGATTGCATCGCGCATGTGCAGTCCCTTTCCCGCCCAGGGGTGCCATCTTGCCCAGTCTAATGACATATACCACATGTATGGTTTATCAGTTACGAGAGCTTGCAGCTCACTCACACGTCTGGCTGATGTGAGTGCCACCAGGAAGAGCACCTTCCAGGAGAGGAAGTGTACATGGCAAGAGGACATCGGCTCAAAAGGTGGGCGAGTAAGCTGCTGTAAGACCACATTCAAATCCCACTCAGTTGCCGGAGGACAAACTGGGGGTTTCAGCAGAAGCAGACCTCTGAGGAATCTGGACACCAGGTGGTGCGCCGACCGAAAGAGGTTGCCCCTCCACTTGTGAGTGGTTTGCTGACAAAGCGCTCAGGTGGACCCTGACAGAGTTAGACTTGAGACCTAATTCTGAGAGGTGAAGCAGGGCGGGAAGGGGACCACGCATGCGCAATGCAATCCCAAAGGCCTTCTTTGAAAGCTGAGGAATTGCTCCACACGAGGGCTCTGTCGGCGCCGACATTACCCATATGTGAGGACTGACTTCCTGCTTGTTCCTGGAGAATAGTTGGTATGTAAGGGCAGACTGGATAGGCCATATGGTCTTTTTCTACCATCATATTTCTATGACCCTTCTTGGTCCTACCTCTTTACACATCTATAAATCTGTTACATATAAGTGTACCATCCTGTGATCAAGGAATCATGCCCAAGCATACAGAGTACACCCTTCTGCCAAGGTGAAGTGGAATGCATGTTGTGGGAGGTCCTAAAGCAGCTGCATGTTCTCCTGGACCCTGCTGGTGTCCGTGCGAGCGCTATCAGAAACAAAAAGTATGGCTGGGAATGTACGAGGTGTGACAAAAAAGAAATGCGACTGTGGCAGTCACGCCCATGACTCAATGGCAGTTGGCTAACTGCTTATGTCACTGTGTTGTGCAACATCTCATCACTATTCTGCTATAATATTTTTCATCTCTGTTTTTCTTTTTCAGATTTTTTGTAGCACACTGCTCCATCGCTTTGTCACGCAACTTTGTGGCAGAAATAAGGAGCAAAGAATCAACTTGAAATTTCTGGTTAAGTTGGAGAAGGGCCCAACTGAGTGTCTCTCCAACTCTCCAAAAGGCTAATGGAGAAGTTGCAATGTCAAAGCCACGAGTCTTCAAGTGGCACAAATGCCTCAAGACTGGCCGCGAGGAGGTAGAGGATGACCCCAAGTCAGGACGGCCTTCCACGGCAAAGACGGCTGAGAACATTGACAGAGTATATCAGCTAGTGCGGAGTGATAGCAGATTGATGGTGCAGATGATAGCTGAAGAGCTTAGCCTGAACAGGGAGTCAGTGCAGACCATCTTGGTGCAGGAGCTGGGGATGCGGAAGGTGTGTGCCAAGATGGTGCCAAAGCTTTTATTGGATGACCAGAAGGAGCACTGGGTCAATGTTTGTCGAGACTTGCTAGAGCAGATTGGAGAAGATCCAGAGTTCGTTGGCTGAGTCATCACAGGAGACGAGACTTGGGTCTTCCAGTACGACCATGAAAGCAAGAGACAGCCTGCAGTAGAAAACTCGACTGTCACCCAGATCCAAGAAGGCACGCATGTGCAAATCAGGGATCAAGGTCATGCTGATCGCATTCTTCGACCAGAAGGGAGTGGTCCATCATGAGTTTGTGCCTGAGGGTCAGACAGTCAACCAGCACTTCTACCAGCAGGTCGTCAATCACCTCCATGACCGGGTTCGGCGCAGCAGGTGGGCTCTGTGGAGAGATAAGTCATGGTTGCTCCACCACGACAACGCACCCACACACACACCACGCTCAATGTGAGGCACTTCTTGGCCAACAAACAGATCACAGCTCTCGACCACCCTCCTTATTCCCCCAAAATCTTTCCACCGTGTGACTTCTGTCTCTTCCCCAGGCTGAAGCCTGCTCAAAGGAACTCATTTCGCCTCTGTAGAAGAGGCCACTGTGACGAGGGAGCTGAAGGACCTCAAGGAGGAGGACTTTACGGAGTGCTTCCGTATGTGGCAGAAGCGAATGCACAAGTGTATTAACTCTGAGGGGGATTACTTTGAAGAGGACAATGAGTAATTTCTCTGTAGATTTTGTAATAAAACATTTATGGGGACAGTCTCGTTTCTTTTTTGTCACAACCTCCTATAATCACGTAAATGCAATTTACCACAGAAATAGAGATGCAGAGGACCTGAAACACAAATGGCGGAAGGTGACGTGCAAAAACCAAGCTGAAGGCCATGAAAATTGGTCCAGATGGGCAAACCTGCCATCCCTCAGGTGATGGCATCTATAGGTATGAGACAGTGAGGAAAGTGGGAGACCTGGACTCCTCTAAAGCCTCCCAAGCACACAGTAGGTATTTCTAGCACACTTTCCTATAACCTACCTTCCTTTATCTGCATGTTCTGCCACCCTCACCTCACAGATGTTAGCCAGCATGGAATGATCCATGCCTTTCTAGGGGTGCATGCAGCAGAAGAGAGGTGGGCCACATTCCCCAATGTCTTATTGGCATGCTATGATATTCTGTCATCTCCCTGCAGTTGCAATGCCCTGCGAATGTCCCCCTTATTTCACACTGTGAAATGAGGGGGGAAAGTGGTCAATGGTCAGGAAATTCTCATGATAGTATCACTATACAAATGATACACAGTAGTAGCACTCTACCCAGACAATGGTAGAATGAATGATTTGGAGGGGGCCTCCAAGGGACTGTTTGGGGCACTCCCCTGGCCTTCTATATGGGGGCTGGGAAGCACTATGCACCTTTGTCATGCCTATTTGTCCCACGTTCCTGTTTCCTGTTCTTCAGGCAGGGGTTGTCAGCACCTCAGTGCCAGATTGTGCAGCATGCAGCAGGCCATGAATCTCTATTAGACCCTGGATGGGCTATACAGCAGTTCCCCCTGGATCATAAGAACATAAGATATGCCATACTGGGTCAGACCAAGGTCCATCAAGCCCAGTATTCTGTTTCCAACAGTGGCCAATCTAGGTCATATGTACCTAGCAGTTTCCCCAAGGGACACAAGTTCCACAATGCTTGTATTGGTTCAAGCATTGATATCCTGGGTCCCTTCTTAATAATGGTTTATGGACCTTTCCTCCAGGAACTTGTCCTAAACCTTTTTTAAACCAAGCTACACTAACAGCCTTTACTACATCCTCCGGTAACAAATTCCAGAGTTTGATTACACGTTGAGTGAAAAAATATTTTCTTTTATTAGTCTTAAATAGTTTACCCTGTAGTTTTCATTGCATGTCCCCTAGTCTTTCTATATTCTGATAAGGTAAACAATCGATCTACGTTTAACCCGTTCCACTCCGTTCATTAATTTATAGACTTCTATCATATCTCCCCTCAAGCCGTCTCTTTTTCCAGGTTAAAGAGCCCTAACCTTTTTAAGCCTTTCTTCATAGGAGTATCCTTCCATCCCCTTTACCATTTTGGTGGCTCTTCTCTGAACCTTTTCTAAAATCGCTATATCCTTTTTAAGATACGGCGACCAGAATTGCACACAATATTCAAGGTGCGGTCTCACCATGGAACGATATAGAGGCATTATAATATCTTTTGTTTTATTTTCCATTCCTTTCCTTATCATACCTAGCATTCTATTTGCTCTCTTGGCCGCCGCTGCACACTGGGCCGAGGATTTTAACATGGTATCCACAATGACGCCTAAATCATTTTCCTGGGTGGTGGTTCCTAATGTGGAACCTTGCATCGTGTAACCATAGTTTGGGTTGTTCTTCCCTAGGTGCATAACCTTGCACTTGTCCACATTCAATTTCATCTGCCATTTTGAATGCCCAGTCTTCCAATTTATCAAGATCCTCTTGCAATTTTCCACAATCCTCTTGGGTTTTAACAACTTTAAATAGTTTTGTGTCATCTGCAAATTTGATAACCTCACTCGTTATTCCACTTTCCAGGTCATTTATGAATATGTCAAAAAGCAGCGGACCCAGCACAGATCCCTGGGGTACACCACTATTCACCGTTCTCCATTGGGAAAATTGGCCATTTAGCCCTACCCACTGCTTTCTATCTTTTAACCAGTTCCTGATCCACAATAGTACCCTGCCACCTAACCCATGACTCTTTAGTTTTGCCAAAAGTCTCTCAAGAGGGACAGTTTCAAAGGCTTTCTGAAAGTCCAGATACACAATATCAACCGAACTCACCTTTGTCCACCTGATTATTCACTCCTTCAAAAAAACATAACAGATTAGTAAGACAAGATCTTCCTTGTCTAAAGCCATGTTGGCTGTCTCCCATTAGGTCATGACTATCTACATGCTGAGTAATTTTAATTCTTTATGATGGTTTCTACCATTTTTCCCAGTACTGATGTCAGGCTCACTGGTCTGTAGTTTCCCGGATCACCCCTGGAACCCTTTTTAAAAATTGGTGTTAAATTGACGATCCTCCAATCTTCAGGTATTTGAGATGATTTTAATGATAGTTCACAGATTACTAATAGCAGGTCTGCACTCTCGTATTTTCAGTTTCTTTCAACACCCTTGGATGTATACCCATCTGGCCCAGGTGATTTGCTACTCTTCAGCTTATCTAATAGTTGTAATACAATCTTCCCGATGTACTCGATATTTCCTTCAATTCTTCCACACCTTTAAATACCACTTCAGTCATGGGTAACATCCCTACATCTTCCTCAGTAAAGATGAAGCAAAGAATTCATTCAGTCTCTCCGCTATTGCCTTGTCGCCTCTTAGTGCTCCTTTAACCCCTTTATCATCTAATGGACCAACTGACTCTCTCACAGGTTTTTTGCTACGAATGTACTAGAAAAGGTCTGTACTACGAGTTTTTGAATACGCAGCAAGCTTATACTCAAATTATCTATTTTACTGCCTTATCAATGACTTGCATTTGACTTGCCAGTGCTTGTGCTGTCTTTTTCCAGGTTTCATTGTTTGGCTCTTTTTTCCATTTCCTGAAAGATGCTTTTTTGGCAACAACAGCCTCTCTGACCTCACCTTTAAACCATGCTGGCAGTTTTTTGGACTTCCTTACACTTTTCTTAAAGCGTGAAATACAGCTGGTCTGGGCTTCCTAGATTGTATTTTTAAACACCAACAAACTTATTGAAACTTCGCAAATGCTCATTTTAGTTTTTTATTAACTGTTTTCCTCATTTTATCATAGCTGCTCCCTTTCGAAAGTTAAAAGGTAGTACTGTGGATTTCCCTAGTATCCCTCCTCCACTAATTAAATCAAAGGCGATCATGCTATGATCACTATTGCCAAGTGGCCCCAACAACCTTCTCTTGCACTAGATCTGGTGTTCCACTAAGGACTAGGTCTAATATGGCTTCCCTCTGGTCAGTTCATGAACCAGCTGCTCCAAGAAGCAGTCATTTATTTCATCTAGGAACTTTATCTCCCTAGCATGTCCTGACGTGACACTGACCCAGTCGATACCGGGGTAGTTGAAATCACCCATTATTATTACTGTGCTGTAACTTTTGTTAGCTTCCTTGAGTTCTTTGAGCATTTCATCATCCATTTGGTCATTCTGGCCAGGCGCTCGATAGTACACCCCCACTGCCATTGCCTTCCCCCTTTTACATGGAATTTCAATCCATATAGATTCTACAGCAGATTTTTTTCCTGCCAAACTTTAATCCTTTCTGACTCAATGCCCTCTCTAACATAGAGAGCAACCCCTCCACCAATTTGATCAGCTCTATCATTACGATATAGTTTGTACCAGGTATCACAGTGTCCCACTGGTTGTCGTCCTTCCACCATGTCTCTGATATTCCAATCATATCTAACCTTTCATTTAGTTCTATATATTCTAACTCTCCCATCTTATTTTTTAGACTTCTAGCATTTGGGTAATTTGGGATCTTTAAGCTCTGTCTGCTCCATACTTGAGGGCATTTGGGCTACTTTACTCTTTTGTGGAACCTCTCTGCTTTTGGTAGTATCCTTCAAAGATACATTCTTCCGAATCATCCGCTTGGGGCGACTGTCGGCTTTCCCCTAATATCTAGTTTAAAAGCTGCTCTATCTCCTTTTTAAAGGTGAATGCCAGCAGCCTGGTTCCATCCCGGTTAAGGTGAAGCCCATCCCTTCGGAAGAGCCCCTTCCTTTCCCCAGAATGTTCCCCAGTTCCTAACAAATCCAAAACCCTCATCTCTGCACCATTGTCTCATCCACGCATTGAGACTCCGGAGCTCTGCCTGCCTTTTGGGTCCTGCACGGAACAGGAAGCAATACTGAGAATGATACCCTGGAAGTTCTGGATTTCAACTTCCCCCCTAAAAGCCTAAATTGTGGAGCATGCAGCAGGCCATGAATCTCTATTAGACCCTGGATGGGCTATACAGCATTTCACCCCTGGATCAGTGAAGGCACTTGAAGTGGCTCTTGATCTAGCCAAATGTCCTCTCTGTGATGGCACGTGAAGTGCCTATGGGCCTTGTTGTACTGCTCTTCTGCAATCGGCATGCACCGCTATTGATGGGGGTTAGGAACCACTGCCTTAGAGGGTAACTTCTATCACCTGCGTGGGTGGAGATGTGGCACATATTAGGATGTGTACCAGGCTGGTACATGTTCTGACTAGGCACCTGCAAACATGGGCTCTGTTTGCATACTCTGCAGCTACCATGGATCACTGGGAACCCCTATCAGATATATCTAGGTGATTTTATTTATTTGTAAAACTTTTATATACAGCTACTTCCCAGATCAGGGGCGGTTTACCAAAGAACAAAGGTAAAGATACATAGAACATTATGCTACAGTGCAACTATATACAAAAAACAGTATAAAACATAGTAACTATTTACAAATTATAACAAAAACTTTGGAATATTTACAACCTGCGACATCAAGCTAAGGTTCAGCTTGGATAATGTTAAATTGTATGGGAGTAGGTAGGTAGTATTGACAGATTGTGCTATGAGGGATGGGAGACCAGATCCAAGTAATGGTAGTACTGCTGAGTGAATAGTATGTTTTTAGTTCCTTTCAGAACGTTTGGAGATCTTTTATCTCCCTTAACTGGTCAGGGAGATGATTCCATTGTGTAGGTGCTACATATGCGAGAAAGCGCAGTTGCTTGTTATTTTGCTTGTCTTTCTTATTGAGTATGGTACTTGAATGGTATTGAGGTTCCTTCTTCTTCTCAGTCTATTATCAGGAGGGGTATGAATCAATGTAGATAGAAAATGATGGGGCAATCTTGTTAACTATCTTAAAGGTAGTCAGTATGATTTTATATTGGATCCTGCTGGCAACGGGAAGCCAATATAAAGAGTATAGAATGGGAGAAATGTGATCAGATAACTTAGCTCTGAAAATTATTTGTGCAGCAACATTCTGAGCCATTTGTAGTATGTTTTGATTCTTTGTTATGCCTTTGAGTATACCATTGCAATAGTCAAGGTGGGGGGTGTTATTAGGATTTGAGTAACGGTTCTGAAATCATCTTTTTCAAGTAAGTGGTCTAAGTTGCTGGATAGTCCTAAGCTTGAAGAAGATTGTTCTGGCTATTTTCTTAATGTGAGAGGTGAAGCTAAGAATTCTGTCAAGGGTGACGCCCTAAAATATTTTAATCTCTTGCTTCCAACTGGGAGGGAGAAGTTTTTTTGGAGCTTAATGTTTGGGTGAGGTGGTGTAGGGTGGATTAAGTGTTTTCTCGAAGTAAATAGTAACACTTTCAGTTTTTTTGAAATTAAAATGTGCAGATATTCCTTTGAATGGAGCCATATTTCAGCTTTCAGATCGAGAGCCAGGCTGCTAGGTTTGTCATAGTTGGGGTCAGATATGTTACATCAGGGAGAACAACATAAATCGTCGCTTCTTTATCGTCCTGCATAAAAGGGTGTAATTTAATATTATGTCTTTTGAAATATAGGGGGGGGGTTGCGTATTTGGTTGCAGGTATAGTTTAAACAGTAGAGGCACGAAATTGCAGAGCCTTGTGAGAATTCCCTGTTCTTGCGGAATGGTGGTGATCCATGCTTGATCAATTTGTACATTAGTGTGAACGGTCAGATTATATATTGATTTAAAACCACTTGAGAACTACTTCCTTTATACCTAAATGGCTGAGTCTTGAGATTAGTCATGGGTTATGTTTTTACAACTGTCAAATGCAGCGAGATGTCAAGGAATACCAATTGAAGGCTTTTTTTTGATGTGTTAGTCATGTTTGAGTAGAGCACATGTGTTGGATGTTGTCCATGTTTGAGTGAGGGAGTGGATGGAGCAGGGCTTACTTAGCAGCCATCCACTGTTGATTTTGCCTGCTCTCAAACATCTCTTGTAAATATACCCAGAGTGGATCAGGATGTATGGTAGGAACCTGGAAACCTTGGAAAAACATCAGTTACGTGTTGCTCCAGCTTCCCTATGGCGCTGTAGAACTACCTGCAAGTTGAGCGCGTTTGAATGCCCTTCCTTTTTGGTGCAAGGCAGATGGGTCCTCATCCCTCCCCATGGGGATTTGATGGTCACGTGTTTTGCAATAAATATGTGACAAAATACTTAACTTCACAAGAAGTGCTGCAGCTACAATTTCCTGTGATTCCAAAGGTAGGGCTCAAGTTTCCTCATTCAATACATCATCACCAACCGATCCTTAAACGCACATCGGCTATACGGCTATCAGGATAACAGGACCCGCGCCATACAACTGCCACAATCAGAAAAACCTCTCCGCCCCATCCTCCTGAAGCAGCTGGTTAAGGGTCAGAGACAAAACTTGAGTCCCGAATGTGGGAGCAGCCCTACTTTAGACCATAGGATTGTAGTTGAGCACTTTTTGTTACATATTTAATAAGGAGCCTTGGGACTTTGGTTCAAGAAAAAAAATATATATTGAAAAGAGACTGATGAAAGAAATTGAAGGGAGTGCAAGACTTGACTTTGTACTCAAGCAATGTCCCGTGCTGAGGTCCCATTCTCAAAAACCTTTTTTTTTATACATATTATATGGCATTCCAATGGAAATGTAAAATGAGAGTGGTGTGGTAGCTTTCAAGATAGTGTTTTCATTAATACAAACACTGGTTTTGGAGTCGTTTTGATTTGTGTTGGTAGTTGCAATTTATAGCAGGTGTAAATTTTTTTTGGCATGTTTCATAAAATCTGCCTTGCATGTGGCCAACCTATAGAAACATAGAAATATGACTAGCAGAAAAAGACCACATTATGGCCTATCTAGTCTGTCCTTCCATATCACCCCACTACAACAGTCCTCCTCTTTTCCTTTAGAGATCTTCGTGTTTGTCCCAGGCTTTTGTTAATTCAGATACTGTCCTGCATCTCTACCAACCCCCTACACCCTCCACAGGGAGACTATTCCACGCATCTACCACTCTTTCCATAAAGAACTATTTTTCCGCATATTTATACCCCTGAGTCTATCCCCCTTTCACCCCACACTCCTATGTCCCCCTCGTAGCAGAACTTGTTTTCAAATCGCGACGAAGGCTCTTCTCCTGGGCATTTTATGACACAGAGGTTATTGAAATGTCTTATCATCATATCTCCTCACTCCTCTATCCTGCCTTTTTTTGCCTCTAAAGTATACATATTAAGATCCTTAAGGTCTCCTCATATGACTTATAACAAAGATCACTAACCATTTTAGTTAGGCCACCCTCTACAACGGTGTACCACTCCCTTGGATTTTGCAGCCCAGAATGCATGACCCTGCATTGGTTTAGCATTAAATCTCAGAACTGCTAAATTCTAGACCATTCTTCAACGCTTAGCTAGATCCCGCCTTAAGGTTATCTACCTCGTATCCTGGTGTGTCCTACTCTATTGCAGATTTTGATATCATCCTCACGAGGCACCCTTATCCAACAGTCCTTCCGCAATATTCAACTAACAAGAAGTTTAAAAAGAAATGGGCGCATGGACCAAGATCTCTGCGGCCACATCACTGATAACCTCCTTCTCCTCATCAAGAATGACTCCATTTACCTGTACCCTTTGTTGCCAACCCCTCCCCCACTCAAAACCAGTAAATTTCTAACTCAAGTCAGGTAACTTAGGGTCCATCCCTAGTGTGCTCAGTTTGCTTTATAAGTTTGCCTGTGCAGAACAGTTGTCAAAAGCTTTACATGAAATCTAAGTTGGAATAGCCAACTTTTGGCTCAAACAGTTTAACATCGCTCTAACCCAAGGCTAGGTGAATTTCAAAAATCAATTGTTGCAGCGCAGCCATACTTTAACACTAATAATGGCTTACTACAGGAAGAACAGTCTCCTTCCAAATGGGACCCAAGTAACATGACCTGCACAAATTAAGAGCAATAATTTGTCTAACCTACAAGTCTATAAGCTGGTTTTTTCACTGCAAATAGATTTCGGACCTAATATATGATCATATGGCTCTTCCATTCAGTTCCTTTGTGAGTATATTATAGTGCAAACATCATTCATTATGACATCAGACGCCATCCCTCCCTCTCCTTCTTGAGGGACTGTTAAGGAACTTTAAGCGAGACTTTGATGGATTATCAATTTATTGGAGTGATTACTATTGTTGTATGTTTGGACATTCCACTATTTTGGGAGAGCTATACCCACATAACTACTTGAGACGGTCCTTTTGTGGACCCGAAACGGCAGTGCTGTGGTCCAGTCAGATTGCTCTTGTGGAATGCTCTCTTTTTTTCACCTGGATAGCAATTCTGGTTCACGTCTTAGTCTTCATTTTGGCTGTTGTCCATTTTCAACTGCTTCTCGATACATTGTTGGTTCCAGCTGCCAGCTAAGTATTAGACTTTATATTGTATTATTTCCTTAGCATTTTGGCAACCGTTTTGAAAGTTTGCACTTTCTTCACTTTTGCACCGAATTTTCAAAATTTTCAATTATAGAGATTAAAACGGAGTGGTTCATGAATGTTTTTGGAGGGGGGCTTTTTTTTTTTTTTTTTTTTCCCTTCCCCCCTACACAGACGGACATTCGCAACAAATAATTGTATTTGTTATATGTATTTTCCCCATTTATTTTTCTCGGGATCAGATTTAATTTCTCATTGGAAATATGAAAGTAAACAATCCAGAATCTGTCCTCCAAATCCGGCGTGTCCCTCCCAATCATCAAACTTGGATGGACATTCTGACAACTAGGATGGAATGAGTGAGAATCCACAGGGAAGGAATACAGAATTTGCAAAACTAAGAGAAAAACTCTTCAAAGGCCTTAGATCAGCCAACAAGGAAAAACAAGTAGCAAATGGCACAAGTACAGTGTCGAATACAGAGTGTTACTCCCAGGAACCCTTTGTCAATCAAGAATTGGACACATGAATGGTTAAGGATAGGTGAACTGAAACACGAAGCGTGAGAGGTTGATAGTTGCAAGCCCAGAAACAGGTTGCTTTATGGACCGATGGTTGTATAGTGACCATTAAAAAACAACTGGTTTAACAGACATATGTTGATTCTGTGTGAAACAGCTGGAAACAGCAACTCACCTCGTCGCTGGCTGTGGGAAGTTTTTGATGGCAGACAATTGTTACACATATAGAAAGGCCACAATAAAAATAGCAACGCCTTATCCAATTGGAAACTCTGTAAAACACTGACAATATCACTTGTGCCTGAAAAGCAACTGTGATCATGACCCTAAAAAAATTACTGAGAATACAGTTATGATCACCTGGGATACTCTCCCATTCTGACCGATAAAAAGCTGGATGCAAGGAAGCCAGATATAGTGGTAAAGAAGAAAGACACCCCGAGCGAATTATATAGAGGTTGCCAGTTTCCAAGCTACTAACTACTCTGTGAATCATGTTATGAAAGAGAAAAAATATTCAGGTATCAAGAAATTCAGAGTTCAAGTCAGAGACTAGGAAAAAATGGTGGCAAGAAAGCTACTGATTTATTTCCCATCATGTTGGGTGCCTACAGGCCTCATTACGAGGAATTTCCAAGCACTACCTATGATAAATTACCCATACATATTAACATCTT
>CM066032.1:142925788-143188822 GCA_033557465.1 Ichthyophis bannanicus
ACCCTTCTTGGTCCTACCTCTTTACACAATCTATAAATCTGTTACATAATCCTAGTGATCCATCCATCGGCTCAAGGAATCATGCCCAAGCATAACAGGAGTACACCCTCTTCTGCCAAGGTGAAGGGGAATGCATGGTGTGGGAGGTATAAAAGCAGCTGCATGGTTCTACTGGACCCCTGCTGGTGGTCCGTGCGAGGCTATCAGAAACAAAAAGTATGGCTGGGAATGTACGAGGTGTGACAAAAAAATGAAATGCGATGTGGCAGTCCCGCCCATGACTTCAATGGCAGTTGGCTAACTGCTTATGTCACTGTGTTAGTGCATAACATCTAATCACTCTTTCTGCTATAATATTTTTGTTCATGGACTCTCTCACTCTGTTGTTTCTTTTTCATAGTTTTTGTAGCACACTGCTCCATCGCTTTGTTGGGCACGCAACTCGTTTGTGGCAAGAAACGAAAGTGAGCAAAGAATCAAACTGAAATTTTCTGGTTAAAGTAGGCGAAGGGGCCCAACTGAGGGGTCTCCAAATTCTCCAAAAGGCTAATGGAGACGTTGCAAATGTCAAGCCACGAGTCCTTTCAAGTGGCACAAATGACTCAAGACTGGCCGTCGAGGAGGTAGAGGGGGGGGGGGGGGGGGGGGGGATGACCCCAAGTCAGGACGGCCTTGCCACGGCCAAAGACGAGTGAGAACATTGACAGAGTAGGTATCAGCTAGTGCGGAGGGATAGCAGATTGATGGTGCAGATTGATAGCTGAAGAGCTTAGCCTGAACAGGGAGTCAGTGCAGACCATCTTGTGCAGGAGCTGGGATGGCGGAAGGTGTGTGCCAAGATGGTGCCAAAGCTTTTATTGGATGACCAGAAGGAGCACGGGGTCAATGTTTGTCGAGACTTGCTAGAGGCAGATTGGAGAAGATCCAGAGTTCGTTGGCTGAGTCATCACAGGAGACGAGACTTGGGTCTTTCCAGTACGACCATGAAAGCAAGAGACAGCCTGCAGTAGAAAACTCGAACTGTCCACCCAGATCCAAGAAGGCACGCATGTGCAAATCAGGGATCAAGGTCATGCTGATCGCATTCTTCGACCAGAAGGAGTGGTCCATCATGAGTTTGTGCCTGAGGGTCAGACAGTCAACCAGCACTTCTACCAGCAGGTCGTCAATCACCTCCATGACCGGGTTCGGCGCAGCAGGTGGGCTCTGTGGAGAGATAAGTCATGGTTGCTCCACCACGACAACGCACCCACAACACCACCACGCTCAATGTGAGGCACTTCTTGGCCAACAAACAGATCACAGCTCTCGACCACCCTCCTTATTCCCCAAAATCTTTCACAGTGTGACTTCTGTCTCTTCCCCAGGCTGAAGACTGCTCAAAGGAACTCATTTTCGCCTCTGTAGAAGAGGCCACTGTGACGAGGGAGCTGAAGGACCTCAAGGAGGAGGACTTTACGGAGTGCTTCCGTATGTGGCAGAAGCGAATGCACAAGTGTATTAACTCTGAGGGGGATTACTTTGAAGAGGACAATGAGTAATTTCTCTGTAGATTTTGTTAATAAAACATTTATGGGACAGTCTCGTTTCTTTTTGTCACACCTCATATAATCACGTAAATGCAATTTACCACAGAAATAGAGATGCAGAGGACCTGAAACACAAATGGCGGAAGGTGACGTGCAAAACCAAGCTGAAGGCCATGAAAATTGGTCCAGATGGGCAACTGCCATCCCTCAGGTGATGGCATCTATAGGTATGAGACAGTGAGGAAAGTGGGAGACCTGGACTCCTCTAAAGCCTCCCAAGCACACAGTAGGTATTTCTAGCACACTTTCCTATAACCTACCTTCCTTTATCTGCATGTTCTGCCACCCTCACCTCACAGATGTTAGCCAGCATGGAATGATCCATGCCTTTCTAGGGGTGCATGAAGCAGAAGAGAGGTGGGCCACATTCCCCCAATGTCTTATTTGGCATGCTATGATATTCTGTCATCTCCCTGCAGTTGCAATGCCCTGCGAATGTCCCCCTTATTTCACACTGTGAAATGAGGGGGGAAAGTGGTCAATGGTCAGGAAATTCTCATGATAGTATCACTATACAAATGATACATAGTAGTAGCACTCTACCCAGACAATGGTAGAATGAATGATTTGGAGGGGCCTCCAAGGGACTGTTGGGGCACTCCCCTGGCCTTCTATATGGGGGCTGGGAAGCACTATGCACCTTTGTCATGCCTATTTGTCCCACGTTCCTGTTTCCTGTTCTTCAGGCAGGGGTTGTCAGCACCTCAGTGCCAGATTGTGCAGCATGCAGCAGGCCATGAATCTCTATTAGACCCTGGATGGGCTATACAGCAGTTCACCCCTGGATCATAAGAACATAAGATATGCCATACTGGGTCAGACCAAGGTCCATCAAGCCCAGTAT
This sequence comes from Ichthyophis bannanicus, assembly GCA_033557465.1. Taxonomy (NCBI): domain Eukaryota; kingdom Metazoa; phylum Chordata; class Amphibia; order Gymnophiona; family Ichthyophiidae; genus Ichthyophis; species Ichthyophis bannanicus. The sequence continues at coordinate 142,928,222 of CM066032.1, forward strand.
TCTGTTTCCAACAGTGGCCAATCTAGGTCATATGTACCTAGCAGTTTCCCCAAGGGACACAAGTTCCACAATGCTTGTATTGGTTCAAGCATTGATATCCTGGGTCCCTTCTTAATAATGGTTTATGGACCTTTCCTCCAGGAACTTGTCTAAACCTTTTTTAAACCAAGCTACACTAACAGCCTTTACTACATCCTCCGGTAACAAATTCCAGAGTTTGATTACACGTTGAGTGAAAAAATATTTTCTTTTATTAGTCTTAAATAGTTTACCCTGTAGTTTCATTGCAGGTCCCCTAGTCTTTCTATATTCTGATAAGGTAAACAATCGATCTACTTTAAACCGTTCCACTCCGTTCATTAATTTATAGACTTCTATCATATCTCCACTAAGTCGTCTCATTTCCAGTTTAAAGAGTCCTAACCTTTTTATCCTTTATTCATAGGAGTATCCTTCCATCCCCTTTACCATTTTGGTGGCTCTTCTCTGAACCTTTTCTAAAATCGCTATAGATCCTTTTTAAGATACGGCGACCAGAATTGCACACAATATTCAAGGTGCGGTCTCACCATGGAACGATATAGAGGCATTATAATATCTTTTGTTTTATTTTCCATTCCTTTCCTTATCATACCTAGCATTCTATTTGCTCTCTTGGCCGCCGCTGCACACTGGGCCGAGGATTTTAACATGGTATCCACAATGACGCCTAAATCATTTTCCTGGGTGGGGTTCCTAATGTGGAACCTTGCATCGTGTAACCATAGTTTGGGTTGTTCTTCCCCTAGGTGCATAACCTTGCACTTGTCCACATTAAATTTCATCTGCCATTTTGATGCCCAGTCTTCCAATTTATCAAGATCCTCTTGCAATTTTCCCACAATCCTCTTGGGTTTTAACAACTTTAAATAGTTTTGTGTCATCTGCAAATTTGATAACCTCACTCGTTATTCCACTTTCCAGGTCATTTATGAATATGTCAAAAAGCAGCGGACCCAGCACAGATCCCTGGGGTACACCACTATTCACCTTTCTCCATTGGGAAAATTGGCCATTTAGCCCTACCCTCTGCTTTCTATCTTTTAACCAGTTCCTGATCCACAATAGTACACTGCCACCTATCCCATGACTCTTTAGTTTTGCCAAAAGTCTCTCATGAGGGACCTTGTCAAAGGCTTTCTGAAAGTCCAGATACACAATATCAACCGACTCACCTTTGTCCACCTGATTATTCACTCCTTCAAAAAAACATAACAGATTAGTAAGACAAGATCTTCCTTGTCTAAAGCCATGTTGGCTGTCTCCCATTAGGTCATGACTATCTACATGCTGAGTAATTTTATTCTTTATGATGGTTTCTACCATTTTTCCCAGTACTGATGTCAGGCTCACTGGTCTGTAGTTTCCCGGATCACCCCTGGAACCCTTTTTAAAAATTGGTGTTAAATTGACGATCCTCCAATCTTCAGGTATTTGAGATGATTTTAATGATAGTTCACAGATTACTAATAGCAGGTCTGCAATCTCGTATTTCAGTTCTTTCAACACCCTTGGATGTATACCATCTGGCCCAGGTGATTTGCTACTCTTCAGCTTATCTAATAGTTGTAATACATCTTCCCGATGTATCGATATTTCCTTCAATTCTTCCACACCTTTAAATACCACTTCAGTCATGGGTAACATCCCTACATCTTCCTCAGTAAAGATGAAGCAAAGAATTCATTCAGTCTCTCCGCTATTGCCTTGTCGCCTCTTAGTGCTCCTTTAACCCCTTTATCATCTAATGGACCAACTGACTCTCTCACAGGTTTTTTGCTACGAATGTACTTGAAAAGGTCTTTACTTCGCGTTTTTGCTTCCGCAGCAAGCTTCTTCTCGAATTCTCCCTTTGCCTGCCTTATCAATGCCTTGCATTTGACTTGCCAGTGCTTGTGCTGTTTCCAGGTTTCATTGTTTGGCTCTTTTTTCCATTTCCTGAAAGATGCTTTTTTGGCAACAACAGCCTCTCTGACCTCACCTTTAAACCATGCTGGCAGTTTTTTGGACTTCCTTACACTTTTCTTAAAGCGTGAAATACAGCTGGTCTGGGCTTCCAAGATAGTATTTTTCAACAACAGCCAAGCCTGATGTACGTCTTTAACCTTTGCAACTGCTCCTTTTAGTTTTTTATTAACTGTTTTCCTCATTTTATCATAGTCTCCCTTTCGAAAGTTAAAAGGTAGTACTGTGGATTTCCCTAGTATCCCTCCTCCACTAATTAAATCAAAGGCGATCATACTATGATCACTATTGCCAAGTGGCCCCAACAACCTTATCTCTTGCACTAGATCTGGTGTTCCACTAAGGACTAGGTCTAATATGGCTTCCCCTCTGGTCAGTTCATGAACCAGCTGCTCCAAGAAGCAGTCATTTATTTCATCTAGGAACTTTATCTCCCTAGCATGTCCTGACGTGACACTGACCCAGTCGATACCGGGGTAGTTGAAATCACCCATTATTATTACTGTGCTGTAACTTTTGTTAGCTTCCTTGATTTCTTTGAGCATTTCATCATCCATTTGGTCATTCTGGCCAGGCGCTCGATAGTACACCCCCACTGCCATTGCCTTCCCCCTTTTACATGGAATTTCAATCCATATAGATTCTACAGCAGATTTTGTTTCCTGCAAAACTTTAATCCTTTCTGACTCAATGCCCTCTCTAACATAGAAAGCAACCCCTCCACCAATTTGATCAGCTCTATCATTACGATATAGTTTGTACCAGGTATCACAGTGTCCCACTGGTTGTCGTCCTTCCACCATGTCTCTGATATTCCAATCATATCTAACCTTCATTTAGTTCTATATATTCTAACTCTCCCATCTTATTTTTAGACTTCTAGCATTTGGGTAATTTGGGATCTTTAAGCTCTGTCTGCTCCATACTTGAGGGCATTTGGGCTACTTTACTCTTTTGTGGAACCTCTCTGCTTTTGGTAGTATCCTTCAAAGATACATTCTTCCGAATCATCCGCTCTTGGGCGACTGTCGGCTTTCCCCTAATATCTAGTTTAAAAGCTGCTCTATCTCCTTTTTAAAGGTGAATGCCAGCAGCCTGGTTCCATCCCGGTTAAGGTGAAGCCCATCCCTTCGGAAGAGCCCCTTCCTTTCCCCAGAATGTTCCCCAGTTCCTAACAAATCCAAAACCCTCATCTCTGCACCATTGTCTCATCCACGCATTGAGACTCCGGAGCTCTGCCTGCCTTTTGGGTCCTGCACGTGGAACAGGAAGCATTTCGGAGAATGCTACCCTGGAAGTTCTGGATTTCAACTTCCTACCTAAAAGCCTAAATTGTGGAGCATGCAGCAGGCCATGAATCTCTATTAGACCCTGGATGGGCTATACAGCAGTTCACCCCTGGATCAGTGAAGGCACTTGAAGTGGCTCTTGATCTAGCCAAATGTCCTCTCTGTGATGGCACGTGAGTGCCTATGGGCCTTGTTGTACTGCTCTTCTGCATCTGCATGCACCGCTATGATGGGGGTTAGGAACCACTGCCTTAGAGGGTAACTTCTATCACCTGCGTGGGTGGAGAGTGGACATATTAGGATAGTGTACCAGGCTGGTACATGTTCTGACTAGGCACTGCAAACATGGGCTCTGTTTGCCATACTCTGCAGCTACCATGGATCACTGGGAACCCCTATCAGATATATCTAGGTGATTTTATTTATTTGTAAAACTTTTATATACCGCTACTTCCCAAGATCAGGGGCGGTTTACAAAGAACAAAGGTAAAGATACATAGAACATTATGCTACATTGCAACTATATACAAAAAACAGTATAAACATAGTAACTATTTACAAATTATAACAAAAACTTTGGAATATTTACAACCTGCGACATCAATCTAAGGTTCAGCTTGGATAATGTTAAATTGTATGTGAGTAGGTAGGTAGTATTGACAGATTGTGCTATGAGGGATGGGAGACCAGATCCAAGTAATGGTAGTAATGCTGAGTGAATAGGTATGTTTTTAGTTCCTTTCAGAACGTTTGGAGATCTTTTATCTCCCTTAACTGGTCAGGGAGATTATTCCATTGTGTAGGTGCTACATATGAGAAAGCGCAGTTGCTTGTTATTTGCTTTGTCTTTCTTATTGAGTCTGGTACTTGAATGGTATTGAGGTTCCTTCTTCTTCTCAGTCTATTATCAGGAGGGGTATGAATCAATGTAGATAGAAATGATGGGGCAATCTTGTTAACTATCTTAAAGGTAGTCAGTATGATTTTATATTGGATCCTGCTGGCAACGGGAAGCCAATATAAAGAGTATAGAATGGGAGAAATGTGATCAGATAACTTAGCTCTGAAAATTATTTGTGCAGCAACATTCTGAGCCATTTGTAGTATGTTTTGATTCTTTGTTATGCCTTTGAGGATACCATTGCAATAGTCAAGGTGGGGTGTTATTAGGATTTGAGTAACGGTTCTGAAATCATCTTTTTCAAGTAAGTGGTCTAAGTTGCTGGATAGTCCTAAGCTTGAAGAAGATTGTTCTGGCTATTTTCTTAATGTGAGAGGTGAAGCTAAGAATTCTGTCAAGGGTGACGCCCAAATATTTTATCTCTTGCTTCACTGGGAGGGAGAAGTTTTGGAGCTTAATGTTTGGTGGAGGTGTGAAATTAGGGTTTCTCGAAGTAAATAGTACTTCAGTTTTTTTGAAATTAATGTGCATATTCTTTGAATGGAGCCATAGTTCAGCTTCAGAGAGGCAGGCTGCTAGGTTGTCATAGTTGGGGTCAGATATGTTAATCAGGGAGAACAACATAATATCGTCTGCATAAATGTGGTAATTTATATTATGTCTTTTGAATATGGTGCGTATTGGTTGCAGGTATAGTTTAAACAGTAGAGCAGAAATTGCAGAGCCTTGTGGAATTCCCTGTTCTTGCGGAAATGGTGGTGATACATCTTGATCAATTTGTACATAGTGTGAACGGTCAGATATATATGATTTAAACCACTTGAGAACTACTTCCTTTATACCTAAATGGCTGAGTCTTGAGATGAGTATGTTATGGTTTACACTGTCAAATGCAGCGGAGATGTCAAGGAATACCAATATGAAGGCTTGTTTGATGTTGTCCATGTTTGAGTAGAGAACATGTTTGATGTTGTCCATGTTTGAGTGATGGAGTGGGATGGAGCAGGGCTTACTTAGCAGCCATCCACTGTTGATTTGCCTGCTCTCAAATCTCTTGTAAATACCAGAGTGGATCAGGATGTATGGTAGGAACCTGGAAACCTTGGAAAAACATCAGTTACTGTTGCTCTCCCTATGCGCTGTAGACTACCTGCAAGTTGAGCGAGTTGAATGCCCTCCTTTTGCAGCAGATGGCCTCTCTCCCACATGGGGATTTGATGGTCACGTGTTTGCAATAAATATGTGACAAAATACTTAACTTCAAAAGAAGTGCTCAGCTACAATTCCTGTGATCCAAAGTAGGGCTCAAGTTTCACCGATCCTTAACCAGCTGCTTCAGGAGAACAGGACCGCGCCATACAACTGCCACAATCAGAAACTCTCCGGCCCATCCTCCTGAAGCAGCTGGTTAAGGGTCAGCAAAACTTGAGTCGAATGTGGGAGCAGCCCTACTTTAGACCATAGGAATTGTAGTTGAGCACTTTTGTTACATATTTATAAGAGCTTGGGACTTTGTTCAAGAAAAAAATATATATTGAAAAGAGACTGATGAAAGAAATTGAAGGGAGTGAAAGACTTGACTTTGTACTCAGCATGTCCCGTGCTGAGGTCCCATTCTCAAAAACATTTTTTTTTATAAATATTTATGGCATTCTAATGGGAATGTAATGAGAGTGGTGTGGTACTTAAGATAGTGTTCATTAATACACACTGGTTTTGGAGTCTTTTTGATTTTGTGGTATTTGCAATTTATAGCAGGTGTAAATTGGCATGTTCATAAAATCTGCCTTGCATGTGGCCAACCTATAGAAACATAGAAATATGACAGCAGAAAAAGACCACATGGCCTATCTAGTCTGTCCTTCCATATCACCCACTACAACAGTCTCCTCTTTTCCTTTAGAGATCTTCTGTGTTTGTCCCATGCTTTTGTGAATTCAGATACTGTCCTCATCTCTACCACCTCCACAGGGAGACTATTCCACGCATCTACCACTCTTTCCATAAAGAAATATTTTCCGCATATTACCCCTGAGTCTATCCCCTTTCACCCACATCCTATGTCCCCTCGTAGCAGAACTTGTTTTCAATCGAACGAGGCTCTTCTCCTGGGCATTTATGACACAGAGGTATTGAAATGTCTTATCATATCTCCTCTATCCTGCCTTTCCTCTAAAGTATACATATTAAGATCCTTAAGTCTTCCTCATATGCTTTATAACAAAGATCACTAACCATTTTAGTAGCCACCCTCTACACCGTGTACCACTCCCTTGGATTTTTGCAGCCCAGATGCATGACCCTGCATTGTTTAGCATTAAATCTCAGCTGCTAAATTCTAGACCATTCTTCAAGCTTAGCTAGATCCCTCCTTATGTTATCTACTCTTTCCTGGGTGTCTACTCTATTGCAGATTTTGATATCATCCTCAAAGAGGCAAACCTTATCCAACAGTCCTTCCGCAATATCACTAACAAAGAAGTTAAAAAGAAATGGGCCATGGACAGATCTCTGCGGCACATCACTGATAACCTCCTTCTCCTCAGAATGAGCTCCATTTACCTGTACCCTTTGTTGCCTCCCACTCAACCAATTTCTAACTCAATCAGTAACTAGGGTCCATCCCTAGGGTGCTCAGTTTGCTTATAAGTTGCCTGTGCAGAACAGTGTCAAAAGCTTTACTGAAATCTAAGTTGGAATAGCCAACTTTTGGCTCAAACAGTTAACATCGCTCTACCAAGATAGGTGAATTGCAAAAATCAATTGTTTAAGCAGCCAGACTTAACACTATAATGGCTTACTACAGGAAGAACATTTCTCCTTCCAAAATGGGACCCAAGTAACATGCCCAAAAATTAAAGAGCAATAATTTGTCTACCTACAATCTATAAGCTGTTCACTGCAATAGATGCAGACAGAATATATGATCATATGGCTCTTCCATAGCAGTTCCTTTGTGAGTATATATTGCAACATCATTCATTATGACATCAGACGCCATCCTCTCTTGAGGGACTGTAAGGAACTTTAAGCTGAGACTTGATGGATTATCAATTTATGGAGTGATTACTAATTGTTGTATTTTGGACATTCCACTATTTTGGGAGAGCTATACCAACATACTACTTGAGACGGTCTTTTGACCCGAAACGCAGTGCTGTGTCGTAGATTGCTCTTGTGGAATGCTCTCTTTTTCACCTGGATACAATTCTGGTTCACTCTTAGTCTTCAGTTTGGCTGTGTCCATTTTCCAACTGCTCTCATACATTGTTGGTTCCAGCTGCCAGCTAAGTATTAGACTTTATATTGTATTATTTCTTAGCATTTTGGCACCGTTTTGAAAGTTTGCACTTTCTCACTTTTGCACAATTTTCATTTAGAGATTAAAACGGAGTGGTTCATTTTTTGGAGGGGCTTTTTCCTTCCCCCCTACACAACGGACATTCCAACAAATAAGTGTATTTGTTATATGTATTTTCCCATTTATTTTTCTCGGGATCAGATTTATTTCTCATTGGAAATATGAAAGTAAACATCCAGAATCTGTCTCCATCATCAAACTTGGACATTCTGACAACTAGATGGAATGAGTGAGAATCCACAGGGAAGGAAGTAACAGAATTTGCAAAACAAGAGAAAAAACTCTTCAAAGAATTAGATCAGCAAACAAGGAAAAACAAGTAGCAAATGCACAAGTACAGTGGGAAATACAGAGTGTTACTCCAGGAACCCTTTGTCAATCAAGAATGGACACATGAATGGTTAAGGAGAGGTGAACTGAAACCGAAGGATGAGAGGTTGATAGTTGCAGCCCAGAACAGTTGCTTATGGACAAGATGGTTTATAGTGACCATTAAAAAAAACTGGTTTAACAGACATATGTTGATTCTGTGGAAAACAGCTGGAAACAGCAACTCACCTCGTAGCTGGCTGTGAAGTTTTGATGGCAGACAATTTACATATAGAAAGGCACAATAAAATAGCACGCCTTATCCATTGGAAACTCTGTAAACACTACAATATCACTTTGCCTGAAAAGCACTGTGATCATGACCCTAAAAGAATTACTGAGAATAAAGTTATGATCACCTGGGATACTCCCATTCTGACCGATAAAAAGCTGGATGCAAGGAAGCCAGATATAGTGGTAAAGAAGAAAGACACCAGATTATAGAGGTGCCATTTCCAAGCGACTACTCTGTGAATCATGTTGAAAGAGAAAAAATATTCAGGTATCAAGAAATTCAGTCAGAGACTAGGAAAATGTGGCAGAAAGATACTGAGTTATTTCCCATCATGTTGGGTGCTACAGGCCTAATTAAGAGGAATTTCCAAGCACACCTTGATAAATTACCCATACATATAACATCTTATGAACTCCAGAGGGAGGCTTTCTTTGGCATGATGCAAGTACTGCGCTGAGCATTAGCAGTAAATTTGAGAGATTGGGATCACACTCCACATACCCTGGCTAATAAGTGAGTTTCACGACTGTCATGGTATGCACAAAACTTATCCATTTGGAGAAACTGCCCTGTGTAAACTCTTTGCTGCATAGATCCTGTATTTCGTAAAGGGAAACTACTGCATGTCATTTCCAAATCCTTATCCTCATTTTCCTAGCCTATCATGAGTTAGATGACTGGAGGTGGAATAAGTCCCCCTGGACATCAGGGGATGCCGGAGCGGGGGCCCACAATACAGGTGAGGGGTTACAGGGGGTTCCCCGCAGCCCAACCCTGGCCATGGAAGGCCCAATCATGGGTCAGGCTGTGGGGAATGAAGGATTCGCTGTTGCCGTCAGGGATCGTGACTTCTGCATGGAGCTGCGGTGCCATGACAACATGATGCCATGGCACCACGTCTCCATGCAGGAGCCAGGCTGGGCTAGCCGAGCAATGGATTGGACATCCAGGGTGCCTAAATGGGGGCATGTCCCAGAAGTTCCATCCCTTTGCTGTGATTCTGCTTCCACAGACATGTCTAGTCCAGATTTCTGGACATCCAGCGGCCCGAATGTGCACCTTCTGAATGGGCCTCTGAGGCAACACGATGCCATGGCACTGCGGCTCCATGCAGGAGCCTGGCTAGGCTAGCTGGTAAGTGTCAGGACGTCCAGGAGCCTTATGCCGCAATTATGCTCCCACGGGGCCATCTAGCCCCTGTGGGAGCAGAATCTGGTGCATCCCTGGGCCATCCGGATGTCTGGACATCCAGACAGCCCAGGGACGCACATCCCAGAATTGGCCTCCCCCCATTTAAATGGTCGACCCTGAATGTACAGGGCTGACCTCTAAATCGGCCCTGTACGTCTGGGGACATGGCACCACCAACTGCCCACCCTCGCTCCTCCCTCGGCCCGCCCCATTCCAGAGCGCCACACACATCTCCCCTATACATAGGGGAGCTTTGGAGTAGGAATACGGTCCCAGATGTCCAGACCCGCTAAACGTGGTTCAGAATAACCTCCATAGCCTTTAGCCTAAGTAACATCTGACGGTGCTGTCTTGAGCTTAGACTCTTTCTTCTTCAGTAAGCCTTGAAAGCGGCCTATTCAGTATGGTAGAAATCTCCCCAGCAATAAGCATAATCCATAAACACATACATATCCTTCATCTCACCTATTCCTATGCTTACTGTAAAAAAGCATAAATAATTTGCAGTTCTATACTGCAAGTGAGTTTACCAGAAACATAACAAAATGGCATATGTCAGCTAAGATGCATAATTTATAGATATATTTTATTAATGGTCAGCAAAATGCTTGTAGGACTATGAATATCTCTGTTAACACAGGACAAAAACACATAGTTCTCAAGTTTCAAATTCTCATATTTGTTAAATTACAACAGGATTCATTCATTTGTTACATTTTACAATAATTAGATAAATCTCTTAATTAGCTTATATAAATATCTTTTAAGGGTAGTTAAATAATCAAAACTTAGAACTATTCAGTTTTTATTGACAGCATCATGTATTTACATAATAAACACACATGGTGACTGAGTTCACTTTAAAAAAAAAAATCTACAACTTTTCATACTGAAACTGAAAACTAGGTTACTTGGAATTAATGGGCAAGTGCAATCGCTTACCCAGCTTTTCACTAACAGTGCCATACACAATATCAGACTTAGTTAGGCAAGGCAGGAAATCTTGCTGCTCATTTTGACAGTGTACTTTGTAGTGAGGACATGATTGAAAACTAGTTTTCATGCTCAGCAATCCATTTTGGGACAGAAGTCAGCTTTAAATCCTAAATCAGACCCGGTGTCATACGTGTACAGAATCCTTTGGCTCGGCTAGTCTGGTTCACCTTAAGCAGCGGTTCCCAATCCAGACCTCAAGACACACCTAGCCAATCAGGTATGCAGGATAACCACAATGAATATGCATGAGAAGGACTTGCATGCACTGCCGTCATTATATGCAGATCTCTATCATGCATATTCATTGTGGTAATCCCGAAAACCTGACTGGCTAGGTGTGTCCCAGGGACTGGGTTCAGAACCCCTGGATCTAAAGTCAGTCTCTGCATAAGACAACTTGTATTATATATTGTTTGTCAGGACATTTGTTATAAGGGCAAGAATGTACAATAATTTTTTCTTGTAACTCCTCTTGATTATAAAATCTGTGACAATAAAATAAAAATAAATGAAAAAATAATTTGTCAAACAAACTTACTCAGAACTGGTATGTCAAGGACTAATCTTCAGCATAGAAAAAGGGGAAATCTATGCAAAATCACTGAAGAACATTTTTTCACCCCCATGCAGACAAAGTTTCCACCCCAGGAGGGGATGGTCCACCCCCAGATTCTATTTCTGTACTCAGAAAGGTTTTTCCCTAGCTCATAGCTCATGCTGACTGCTGCCCCCTCCTGGATGCTCTGCAAAAGACCTCTTACTCAGTTCTCATGCTTTCCGTGCTCCCAGGGAAAAGAGGTCTAGCTGTCATCACTGTGCATCTCTTCATGCCTCACACTCTTTCTGCTACTACTACTTATTATTTGTATAGCGCTACAAGGCGTATGCAGCGCTGTGGTCCTGGAGCCAACAGAAGGGGGAACCTCTGGTCCCTGAGGTGAGTTTAATAAGAAATGCATATGTTCTCTAGGTCTGCTGGGAAAATCCATCACATATCCTCCCATGGATCTAGAGAAAATTTGGAATGATCCATAACAATCCAAAGCAGATCTAGTGAAATCTTCTTTGGATTTGCTAGAACTGTGACTTTTTCTTTAAGAAAGGTTTGCAGGGTTGGCTTAACGAACCCACACATTTTCACAGGTTCACTAAGCAGGAGGTTAAAGCTCTTTTAAAAAGATTCACACCACTTTCTGAGAATTCATGTTCTTGTTCAGATTCCCTGGGCTTAACAACAGAAAAGTGGCAGGCAGTTGCATCTGAAGCACGGGTAGAGGTTTTTGGATTTAGCTCATGCCTTTTTCAGTAGTTGCTCTAGGCAAGTTATATTCAGATACAGTAGGTATTTTCCCATCCCCAGAGGGCTTACAATCTAAGTTATACTTTAGGCAATGATGGGTTAATTGACTTGCCCAAGGTCACAAGCAGCAGCAGTGGAATTTGAACTCAGGCTTACCTGAGTCTCAGCCTGCTGCTCTAACCATTAGGCAACTCCTGGCAGGCAGGAAGATAAGAGGATTTCCATAGCTTGCTAAATGAACACGTTTTTTTAACCAAATATTTAGTCCCTGACTGTGAGGTCTGGTATTGTTTCCACAATATTCTGCTTCTTTGTCCTTCCCATTGAGGCTTCAGAATCATGATATCAGCTGTGAATGGTTCCTTCCAGGGCTTCACCACCCCAGGAGCAGCTGCTGAAGAGACCTCTTTAAGCAGTCAACCAGATAGGGATAGTGCAAGTCACAAGGTCCCACTGAAGTGGCAAATCAAACTTAGGAGCCAAGTCTTTTGATTGGTTTGGATATTCCTCAGTTTGGTCAAAAGGGCTTAAAGTACTATGGTTTCTAGGAGGGGTAAAAAATGAACAGATTCCTAATGAGAAGGTTTTAGCGGTCTTCAGGCATAGTCCAAGAAATCATTCAGAAAACACCTCATTAAATTCCTGGATATAGACAGAACTGGAAAGAACATACAATCAGCCTTCTTACAATAATGGATTAATGACTTCTCTAATCTAATACAATAGACACTATGAGGAGCATTCTAAAAGGTTAGTTGTCTGCAGACATGCACATAGACATCAAAATCACTGACATGTCTCCATAACCATTCCACAAATGCTGTTTATATACGGCTCCAGTACAGGGATGTTCAAGTAAGCATATGGGGGGGGGGGGGTGGAGGCATGTCTGGGAAGGGCAATGGACTTACACGTCCCCGTTTAATCTCAAAGCAGCTGAACCATTTACAGACACATGCATGTTTATTCCTGCTCCAGACACAAATAGGTATCAGGAAAGTGCTTGTTTTCACTTTAAAACATCCAGAGAGTGTAGAGAAGATGGAAAATTAAGTGACTAGCTTTAGATTACAAAGTCCCACACTGGGATTTGAACCCTGGCCACCTGCTTCTTAAACTACTACTCTAACCATTATGCTATTAGACATCTTGGCTCTGAAATGCTCTCCTGGGGATGTCTATATAGACATCTGATACACGTACATATTTCTGGAACTGTGCCTAAACTTGCACATGCCTGCCTTTCTTTCAGACGTTCTGGCTTTGACGTCCCAGCTTGCACTTGGACATGTTATTTGGAATGTGCCTCCTAGTTAATACTGGAAATAGAAAAAGGCAGTGTCACAAATTACATTGTATTAAATGATACATGCAGACTTGTTTTATCCAGATCTCATGATCTACATATGTATTGTGAGGCATTCATGTTGACTTGGAGAAAAGTCTACCATGTACAAATGAATTTATGTTGTAATATTTTGTAAAAAGTAGTTTTTGAAAAGAATCTAAAGACTGTGGTCAAAGAGGCTAGACTCTAACCCAAGCCACTGCATACTATATGAATTCACCACATGTCATCCTATTTGTTTTCTGGGTATTTAAGAAGCCCTATTTGTGCTTTGGATATCTGAAATCAGGCATAAAGATGCCCAAAGCACACAGATGTCTCTAGAGGCGTTTCAGAAGCTGAGTCTGTGGATGTCCTCAAGCTGGAAACACCCAAGTCTGAATGGTGGCATGGTGGAAGCATAGCCAGGGCATTCTCAAGAATCTGCTCATCACCACCTGATTTCAGAAACATCCTGGATGTCCAGAGTTACGACTAAGGTAATACCTGCTCCAGGCATGAATAGGCATTAAAAAAGTGCTCATTTTGGTCATCAGGGAGGAGTGTCCTAATGGTTTGAGCAAGTTGCCTTAGGCTGGAGGTTTGAATCCTGCTGCAGAACAGCAACCTTGGGCTGGGACCAGGGTTTCTAGTCCCACAGGGACTCCTTGGGCAAACCACTTAACCCTCTGTTGCCTCAGGTACAAAATGTAGATTGTGAGCCCTTTGAAGGCAAGGGAACTATAATAGTGTACCTGAATGTACATTGCTTTGACCTAGTAAAAAGTGGTATATAAGCTTTGCTAAATAAAGCACAGTTACTTACCTGTAACAGGTGATCTCTGGGAACAGCAGGAATAAGTCTTCACATCTTTGTTAGTGATATAGCGGAAGGGCTGTCGGGTAAGGTTTGCCTCTTTATTTATTATTTTATTTATTAACATTTCTTATATACCGCACTATTTGCCATCAGCGCGGTTTACATGGAACAGAAACATCCGACAACTACATATGTCTGGTCATTACATTTAACAGGAAATGGAACTTGGAGAACAGGGTAAACTATATACATAGGAAGTGTAATGGGCTAGGATACTGTTTGGTGTTTTACATCGTAGGGGATGCCTGTTGCGAGGGGTTGCCTGGTTGACTACCCCTATTGTTGAGGTGCTCGCTATTCGAGTGGGATTGAGGTTCGGAGCTGTCAGTGAGGTATTTGGTGAAGAGGAAATGTTTAAGGGCCTTTCTAAACTGGCTCAAGTTGGGGATTGCTCTGATATGTGCTGGTAAGGTATTCCATAAACTTGGAGCAGAGAGTCGGAAGGCTCTGTTAGCTGTTGTTTTGGTGCATTTTGTTGTTTCTTTTGGTATTGCTAGCATGTTTGACTCTGCGGTTCTTCTTGGTCTGTTAGGTGCCAGTGGTTGGATGAGGTCAGACAGAGAGGAGGAGGAGAGCCCCTTGCCAGCTTTGAAAGTCATCAGCAAGGTCTTAAAACTGATCCTGGCTTGAATGGGGAGCCAATGTAACTGTTTCAGGAGGGGTGTCACATGGTCTCTCCTGGATGCCCCCAAGAGTACCCGAGCTGCACTGTTCATAGCAAGTTGCAGGGGGATCAGGGTGGACCGGGGGAGCCCTTGTGGTATGGAGTTTGAATAATCGAAATGGGGAATGATCAGGGCTTGGTAAATGGTGCGGAAATCATCTGGTTCGAGTAATGGGCGTAGGTGTCTGAGGGATCTGATTTTAAAGTAGATCGCCTTTACGGTATTGGCTATGTGTTTCTTCATGTCGAGATTCTGGTCCAACGTCACTCCAAGGTAACGTATAGCAGGTTTCACTTGTAGTTCGGCATCCTTTACCTTCACGCAGCTGGGTGGTATGAAGTTTGGATTCCTCGAGATGAAAAGAACCTCCGTCTTCTTGTGTTGGATTCAAAGATTTTGTGACAGGAGCCACTCCGATATGGTGTTGAAGCAATTAATCAGGGGGGCGAGGTCTAGTTTATCCAATGATACTGGCATGTATAACAGCACATCGTCAGCATATATCATGCAACTAACATTGAAGGACCTAATGATGTTGCAGATGGGTTGGATGTATATATTAAACATCAAGGATGATAGGGAGGATCCTTGAGGCACTCCTTGACTTTGTTGAAATGGTTCCGATGTAGCCCCGTCTGCTCGAACATGTTGCCATCTTCCAGACAGGTAGGATCTGCACCATTTGAGCGCTGTTCCGCTGATACCTTTTTCTCTTAGCCAGCAGAGGAGAATCTCATGGCATACAGAGTCGAAGGCTGCTGCTATATCTAAAAAGATGAGTGTGAAACCATGTCGTATGTTGTCAACGCCTGAAATTATATTGTTGAAAAGGGCTGTGAGTAGTGTTTCCACTCCATGTGACTCTCTGAATCCATGTTGGGATGGATCTAGTGGGGCAGCAGTGTCAATATAATCCTGTAATTGCCTATGCACTACTTTTTCAATGATTTTTGTGAGCATAGGTATACTAGATATGGGCCGGTAAGACTCTACCTTTTGGGGGTCCAGCTTGGTGTTTTTTAAAAGAGGTCTGACGGAGATCTGCTTGAGAGTAGAGGGGAACGACCCTGTGTTAAAGGATTGGTTTATGATGTTAGCTATAATTGGAGAGAGGTCACATCGCAGATCTTTTATCCAGAATGCCGGACAAGGATCTGTGTGTGCAGTGGTAGTGTTTAGGGCTAAGATGGTTATCTTCGATAATTTTCTTTGAAGGTGTAGAGAAGGAGGTTAGCGATGCTGGGTACTCTTGCTCGTCGGGGGGGGGGGTCAAGTATTACTATCTTGTCGGTCTTGCACATTTTGGATTGCATGTAGACCGCATAGTCCTGCGGGTGAATATGTCCTAGGTGCTCAGGTGTTGGTTCTTTGGCAAGAGTTTTGACTAAGTTAAACAGGTCATGCGGCTTATTCAATGACAGTCTCAGGATGTCTGTATGGTATTGCCTCATCTTGTCTGTGATGGCTTTGCGATGTGCAGTGTGGTAAGGAGAGTGCAGCTCAGCATGGAAATAAAAGAGAAAGAAGAACTTTTTCTTCTTTTCCGGGGATGGGTGCACTAGAACACATACACCACAGCAAAATCCCTGAGAGAAACCAAGAGGGTAGAGCTAGGTTTAAGCCACTCCCAGACTCCAGGACAACCCCAGGTAAGAGTAGGAGGTACAAGTGGGTGGAGTCAGGAAGGGAGGTGCCCTGCTCAACGTTTAAGTTTGAGAAAACAAACAAAGTTGAGAGAAGCAGTCAAGGGAGAAGCAGCCAAGAGAGAAGCAGTCAAGGGAGAAGCAGTCAAGGGAGAAGCAGTCAAGAGAGAAGCAGCCACAAAGAGAGCAGCAGCAGAGACAAGAGCAGCCAGCACTGCAGCCAAGGAAGCTACAGAGAAGGTTCCAGGCAGAGGACCAAACAGACTGGCAAGAGGGAGAGAGAGAAAAGGTTGGCTTTGAGAAGGCTAAGGCAAGAGTGCTTAGACTCCTCTGATGAAGGGTCTGTCTGCAGGCAGCAGAAGCCCCAGGAAGGGAAGTGGAGGTCTGACCCTGATTCCCTGTCTAGCTCAGAGGCAGAGAGAGTCACAAGCCACAGAAGCCTCAGCCAGGAAGGTGCTGCAACAAGACTCCAAGGTAGGATAAAGAAAGCAGTAAAGCCAAAACCCTGTGTTTCTTGCTCTGACTCTGAAGAGAGGTTTAGGCCTGAGAAAACCCGGGGAAGAAGGGGTTGTCAGGAGAAAATGAACAGGTGTCACCACCAGGTGGGCAGACTGCCTCCTGGCTAGCAGGCCTGCATCTGATGGTAAAGAATGTAGTTGCACGACACGAGTGGTTGAAGGCAAAAAGGATTTATTCCCCTCCCGGGGTCGGATTATTCAAAATAAACAGAACACAAGTACTCAAAAGAAATGAGCCATGCTTTCTGGCCAAAACATAAAGGAACAATAGAACACTTCTTCTTGCTTCAAAGTAAAATATAAAGATAGGCATTCAACTTCAGCACACAGTCTCACTGTGTGGAAACCAGCATTCAGTAGTTGTAGTGTTTTCCTTTCACACTATGCTCAGCTCTGACTAGCACAAAGACATTATTTTATCTGACAAAATCAGTGTGCAGTCCATTGGGTCATCGCTAGAAGAACACTCACTGAGTGTGTCAATAATCATTGGTTCTTGCACGCATTCAGAACTCTCCTTATTAAAATATGCTTGTAAGTTCCCCTGTGCCGTGCCGTCACAGTGTCTCTCAGTAGCACTCGCTCTATGGCTAGAATAACTGCTCTCGTAGCCTCTTGTGTCTGGGAGAGAGGGAAGCCACCACTCGGGGTTCTTATAAACTCCCTTCCTATAGGAGGTTCCACCCCTGGAGAGCTTATTAGTTCTATCCTCAGGTTGGGATAGATAATGTCCTTCTCCCCTCTTAATATCAGGTTTTAGCCTGCGGGGTTTTCTCTGAGGCTTAGGAACTTCTATAAGGTCATCTTCAGACATGCACACGTCCTCTGGGTAATATCTTTCTTTCTCTGGAGGTTTCAATTGCTCTTTGCTCAGCTCTCTGCTCAAATCCCTCGGCTGGGAGTTACAGCCCTGCCCCCACCTTGGATTTCCTGCACGAGGCTGCTCTGCATTCACACTGTAGGAATTTCTATCATTCACAACCTTTAACTTCCCACTATAATCATTCCTCAGGTCACAGCTTCCAGATACATACAGTTTTGCTTTTGGCTTCCACTCACTCCGGCTGGAACGTAGCCTCCGTGCTCCAAAGTGTTTGCAATCAGCAGAACATTCACACCTGTTCTCTGCTCTTGCTAGCTGCTTCCTCCTGTAGGACTCTGGGTAGTTACTCGGGTGAATTCTTCCTGGCTCTAATTCTGACTCACTTCCTGGGTCAAAGTAGGAAACTCCTCCTGCTTCCTCTCGGTCAGCTGCTTCAGGTAAGACAGCCTGTTCTCTTTGCTCACGTTGCTCTAACAGTTCTCGCTGTCCTGCTAGTTCTCCTAGTTCTAATCCTGTGTTCCCTGCACTGTCCTTATAAGGGCTGTAAGCTCTTCCCCTTCTCAGGTGCACGCTATCAGGAACTAGGGAATGTTTCTCAGCTGAGTGTTTTTTCAGACCTCGTGGCTGCATTTGTTTCTGTTGTCCCTGACAACAGCTGCTCACATGGCCTGCTTGCCTGTCAGCTTCAGGACTAAAATGCCGTGACTCTTGTGCTTTTAAGGTAGAGAATGGGGCTTCTTCATCACACAGGAGAAGCCCGTTGAAGTCCTACCTAGAGGAGAAGGGGCCATTCAGTGGAATAGGCTGTTTAACCTGTTAAAGAACATTAAGCATAAAGTGCCCGAGCGTTTTCAAACTTTGCCAAGATACAGCTCAGCAGAAAGCATGGAGGTAGAAGGTAAAGAAAGTGACCTGACTTCAGCTTGTTCTGAGATGGACTGTGATATGTGCATTGTGGCTAAGTAATGAAAGCCTGAGAGCAGTGAGAGAAAGCCTGTGTAAATAATTCTACTACAACACTGGTTGTAAGCTTTGCTTTAATAGGAGAAGATTATCCTTTATTTTCTTTGACTTGAGTGTACAACTGCTTGAAAGATTTGTTATCCGCTTGCCACGGAAGCTAATAAAATTCCTGTGTGCTTTGAAACAACCACTTGGTTCATTTATCTCTATACACAACTACAATCCTTGGTAAAGAGGAATTCAAGATGGCTTCCCGTCCCTACTAGGCGACCGCCTGGTAGGGGCGCGACCGCCACAGCAGTCAGATGTTGGATGTATGCTGATTGGTCATTGCTGGTGCGTGACTTCCTCCAGCGCTTTTCCAGCCTCCGTAGATGGGTTAGTGATGCCCTTAAGTCGGCTGTGAACCATGGGGCTGATGGTTTTTTCTTCGGGGCCTTGTTTGTTGGAGAGCGGATCGCGATTGTGCTGAGTTTTCTGTTCCAAGCGGTGATCACCTCATCTAGGTTTAAGGAGGTCTCATCAATGAGTGTGCGTGTTTCAGCGAGGATGCGTTCTCTATTAAACGGGTGGAAACGTCTGGCAGCTGGGTTGGCGATCTTGCTTGTATCCATTTTGGGCTTTGGTGGCATGTTGAGGGTGGGCATCTGAAAAGTGATGAGTTTATGATCCGACCATGGGACTGCTGATACTGATAGCATGATGTTTTGTGGTTGATCAAGAATGAACTGTGGGGCGAATATGAGGTCTAGAATGTTACCTTTCTCGTGAGTAGATTCCTGTACCAGTTGTGTATATCTGAGGATCTCTAGGGCTTCTATGAATGCAGTTGCTTGATTGTCCTGTAATGATGGCAGGTTGATATCCCCTAAGATCCAATTAGGTTTATTTGGGCCCTGGATGTTGGATACCAGGTTTATTATAGTTGACAGGTCATCTGGATCCGCTGATGGAGCTCTATAAATCACGTTTATGGAGCATATGTTGTTGGAGATTGATACAGTTTCCAGGTTGTTGTTGCTGTTGAAGTCATCCATTTTGAAATGGAGATCCGTTCTGGTGATGATGAGCACCCCTCTACCTCTTTTGTTCTGCCTATGAACAAAATTAGATGGGAGTAGCTGGTTGAGGATGGTGTTGTCTTCCGAGGAAAGCCATGTTTCAGTGACCATGATGATATCCAGGTTGTGGGATGTTACTATGTCTGTGATTACTGGCCACTTTTTGCGAAGTGAGCGAGCATTTATGAGTGCACACTTTAGGCTACTAGGGTAGAGGCTTTGACCTTGTCTGGCTTTCGTAGTGTGTTGTAGTGGGATGTGTAATAAGTGGTGGTGGTGCGGAAAGTTAACCCCGCGTGAATTGTAGTAGAAATCACTTGACCATTTTCTCCCACCAGTTGGTACGATAGGGATGTGATTGTGTGATGTATCTAGGGCTAGTGAGCTGGATGGCCACATTATGAGGAGCAGGTAAAGACTCATAAATGTGATGATAGTGTGTTCCATTCTGACTCTTCTGGGCCACACGGTGAAGCAGAGGGCTTGTGTAATGGGGAGTGAATTGGAGGGCTCCTAGCTAGGGTATTATGCAATCAGGCAACTGTCTCTTTATGTCATGCAAGGGAATAAGTTGGAATGATAGCAAAATCTGCAATAGAGTAGACACCCAGGAAGGTGTAGATAACATGAGGAGGGATCTAGCTAAGCTTGAAGAATGGTCTAGAATTTGGCAGCTGGGATTTAATGTTAAAAAATGTAAGGTCATGCATTTGGGCTGCAGCAATCCAAGGGAGCAATACAGTATAGGAGATGAAGTACTTTTGTCCACTAAAGAAGAGCGGGACCTAGGCGTGGTTGTGTCTGATGATCTTAAAGTAGCTAAACAGGTAGAAAAGGAGACGGCAAAAGCTAGAAGGATGCTTGGGTGCATACGGAGAGGAATGGCTAGCAGAAAAAGGAGGTGATAATGCCTCTGTATAAGTCTTTGGTGCGACCTCATTTGGAGTATAGTGTGCAATTCTGGAGACTGCAACTTCAAAAGGATGTGAACAGGATGGAGTCGGTGCAGAGGGTGGCTACTAAAATGATTAGTGGGCTTCATTATAAAGCATATGAGGACAGACTGAAGGATCTTAATATGTACACCTTAGAGGAAAGGCGGGATAGAGGTGATATGATTGAAATGTTTAAATACCTCCGTGGCATAAATGTTCAGGGAGAGAGCCTCTTTCAATTGAAAGCAAGTTCTGCTATGAGGGGACATGGGATGAGGGTGAAGGGAGATAGATTCAGGAGTGATATGAGGAAATATTTATTTACGGAAAGAGTAGTGGATCCAAAAAATAGTCTCCCAGTGGAGGTGGTAGAGATGAGGACAGTAACTGAATTCAAAAAAGAATGGGACCAACACAGAGGATCTCTAAAGGTAAAAAGTGGACTGTTGTAGTTGTTAATATGGAAGGACAGACTAGATAGGCCATGTGGTCTTTTTCTGTCATCATGTTTCTATGGGTACGTCGGTATTGACGGAGTCCATGCGGGAATGCTTCCCAGCGTCCAATCAGAAAGCTTTTGGAAGCATCCCAACACGCCTGCGTGCTGCCTTCCCTTCTTCCAAACTGCCTCTCCTCAGTTAGTTTTAAAGCTGAGACAAAGAGAGAGAGAGCAAGGAAGGGAAAGATAGAGATAGAGAAAAAGCAACTCCTGGGGGAGGTGGGTGGGTTGTGAAGACTTATTCCTGCTGTTCCCAGAGATCACCTGTTACAGGTAAGTAACTGTGCTATCTCCAGGAACAAGCAGGAATGAGTCTTCACATATTGGGACTCCCAAGCTCAGATGCCCAGAGGGAGTCCTAGCATGTTGCAAGTCTAGAACGAGCCATGCTATTCCTCAGGACTTCAGGCATCCTGGGGATGGAGGGTAGGAGTTGAATACAGAAAAGGAGCTGTGGAACAGCTAGCTAGAACAGGGCTTCAAAAGGGGAAGACCCTGTACAGAGGGCATTTAGTAGTATAATATTGTGATCTGGGCCTCCCTTGTTGGCAATGCACAAGTCCACTGAGCTACATATGGATCTGTTAGAAGAGCCAGTGAATGTGCTCAAGGGGTACCTCACAGAGAAGTAGAGGTAATAAAGTAGAACAAAAACAAGTGGAGGTCAGAACCCTTCAGGATGAGAAATAGCCCCAGGGGAAAAACTGGGGTAGTATAAGAGGTAGAGCTTCAGCGGAGACGCAGAAGGTACTATGAAAGAAAGCTTAAGCTGTTTTGGTCCAAAAATAGTACAAACCTTGGACCAAGAGAAAAAATGAGTCTGACCTAACTGGACTAGGGTTGGAATCAGTCCATGTAGGGGAGAAAGGGTATGGAGACCCTTGTATCTGATAAGAAAGTAAGGACAGACTCAGGAGCGCTAAGCTTTAGAGTAACTGAAGTACCGCAATATCTTTCCTAAATGGGGTCAATTAGGAAAGAAAAAAGGTACATGGAGAGCTTCAGGAGTACCTAACCTGAAAGGTTATGGTAAGGAAAAAATTTGTTAATTACCACAGGAAGTGGTTATAGCTGTAGCCCTCTAAGAATGCTGGCACAGCATTGATAGAGGTAGTGCCCATCTGTCAGGCTTATATAGGAATGTAGGGATATCTGAACCTGACAGATAGATAGATAAGTAGATGGATACAGATCTATCTAAAAATATATCTCATTATAACTATAAACATATATGTATATATACATATATATCTATTTAAATATATACGCCTAGAGGGTATATAGGCATATAACTATAAGAGATATGTATGGGCAGAAGACACAGCGATAGATATAGATAAGTATATACGTATATGTATCATATATATATCTCTATATACCTATATGAATAGGCAGGCATATAGACACATGTCTCCAGGTATAAGGGTGGAGAGATGTCCATAAAACCTCATCCCCCCTAGGGATAAAGGGAGAGAGAAAGATTTTTCCTGGTTATGACTGGTAGAGTCAGAGGAGAGGTCTCCCTGACAAGAAGAAGTCTGAATTCCCTGCAGAATTTGAGCTCTTGAATAACCAGGATGGCCTACGTGAAAATGGCAGAGGATAACTTCAGTCTGCAGACAGGAAGTCCAGGTATCTCCAGAATTGCAGTATGGAGAATGGAGAGAGGACGCCTCTGGAGGAAGATACCCTTGTGACCCGCCTATGAGGGCAAGAAGGGTATTAGGCGTCCTCTAGCTGCCATTGAAGAAATTTACCTCTGACGAGAAGACCCAAGGAGATATGGGCCAAGCTAGGGATTTGGCCCTCCTTAAGTTTTTCACGTAATGAAAGGCCTGAGGCGTATGCCTCAAAAGAGATTTAAGATGAGATGGTAAGGGTAGGGAATACCTGCCAGACATGGATAAGACTGGGGGAACCCCCCCTAACCATCTGGGGTTATCTGCTAGGCAAGATACTAATGCTCTCTAGCAAGGCCCATAGTGCAAAGCTACTCTGTAGAGATGCAGAGAGCATGCTGGAGGTTGGTTGGAAGAAAAAACTGGCTGTGAAAAGCCAGCAGGTAATCAACTATTCTGCCAAGGACAAGGGGCGAAGAATAGAAGTTAACCAACCAGACTGTGATAATAGTGTTTCCCAAAGGAGGTTGATAACCTGTTTGGGACTTAGCACTGAGGCGAAGAGGATTGCTAGTGGAGGGGAATCCCTGGTTCTGTAGTGAAACAAAACCAGTGGCTTAACCACTAGGAATTGCTGTATTTGCAGCAACTACCAGAGCAGCATTGAAAAGTTATTTTCCCTGCTCCTTTTTTAGACTGGGAAAAAGAAACAACAGACATGATAGGAGTCCCTATTGTCTGATGAGCTGCTCTAAGGTAACAAGGGGGGGAGACAACTCCAGAAGGGAGAATCCCCCGGTAGAACAGGTAGAGGATCATAGGGGTTTTCCCGTTTAAAGAACCACTCTTACAAAACAAATGTTGTAGTAAGAGAGAGGTAAGACAAAGTTGCAAGAGACTGACTATGGAGGAGGTCTCAGATAGATGAGATGATACATGCCAGTACAGGGAAAACAACTGTCTATTGATAGTTGCTACCTCTCTTTCCTCCAAGAGGAAGAGGAAAATCTGTTAATGATGGGCATGATCATCATAAAGACTCTTAGAGTTAGAGAAAAGATGTCTCATGAAGAGATATCTAGGTAGGTTAGGATAAAAATTAGTGCAGATTCTTCAAGTGAAAAGAAGCAGACTGTCACCCTAACCCCCAACCAAGAGGGACAATGATCTATTTGAAACCCTGCGACTGCTGGGTTTGTTGACCCTGTTGAGGTTGTTGATTCTTCAGACTAGGGCGATGTTTCCCCTGTTTGGGAACATCTGTATGATGGGCAGATGATGGGTAAAACCTTCTCCCCCTAGGGGAAGAAAGTTTGGTAGGACATTTCCTATCTACTGGGAAAGAAGAAGGCGTAGAACAGCCTCTGGAAAAAGGAAAATCAGTGGATAACTGAGTAACCTGGAGTAAAGACTCCTTGTTGAAGAGATTTTCTCCAGTGCAAGGGGTATTTCCCAGTCTTTCTTGTGCCCATTTGTCCAAGTCTGAAGCCAGGCTCTACGTCGTGCCCCTATAGCTATAGCAGAAGTCCTGCTAACAGACTCAAAGGAGTCTAGGATAGCACGAGTAAGAAACCTAGAGATATTTTGAGTATGACTAACCAGTGAGGAATAGTCTGTACACCTGGGCTCTTGAAGAAAAGGAGTCAAAATATGTAATTGCTTTGTGACCTCCTCAAGAGATAGACCCATATAAAAAATATAGGAGAGAATTCTTGCTGAAAGCATGGATGTCTGGAAGGTTTGACGTCCAAAGGCATCTAGTGTCTTAGACTCACGACCTGGCGGACAAGAAGAGTGCTTTTTATTACTCTTCACTTACCTCATTGTTGATTCTACCACAATGGAATGATGAGGAAGTTGAGTCTTTTGAAACCCTGGAGAGGGGGGCACTTGATATAGAAGATCAGTTGCTGTGGAAGGTGGGGGTACCTTTAAAGGAGCTTCCCACATTCGTAGAAGGAGATCCTGCAAGGAATGATGCAAAAGAAGCATTATGTTCTCCTTTGCTTTGGTAGGAACAGAGAGGTATTCTGTATTCTCTTGTGTAGGATCTTGTCCAGGAATAGGAATGTCAAGTGATTTTGCCATATCCAGGAGGAAAGTCTGGAAAGAAGGCTCCCCAGAGGGAACTTCCCCTGGATAGGCTAGATCTGATGAAGAACTAGCGTTGGCACCGAGGGATCTATCTAAGTATATATGAATAGAAGATCCTGAATGGTTCAGTATGGGATCCCTAGATGGTGGTCGCTGGTACTGTAGATCAGGACCAGCAACAGTCGGTAACAGATCGTCCATGCTAGGGATCGATTCCAAACTCGGCATCGAGGGAAGCGAGCCTGACAAGAGAAGCATGGAAGGTACCGACAGCAATGGTAATGTGGATATCGGTACCGACTTCGGTACCGTATCTGATACTGGTGGATGAAGGCCAGCCGGTGGCAACTCTAACGGTATCGGAGGAACCGAGAGCTGCGGATCCGAAGTATCGGAACCGAGCCGTCGGTACCGACGGGAGTCGGTACCAAGGCGAGTCGGTACCCAGTCCTCCAGACTGGAGATCGATTCCAGACTCGGCATCGAAGGAAGCGAGTCTATCGATGCACGTCTGGAGGGTACCAATGTCGGTGCTAGTATCGGTGTCGGTACCGATACTGGAATGTCGGTCTGGAGCGTATCCACCGGGCCCGCAGGTACCGAGGACGCCAGACGACAATCCTTGGTGAGGAATGTTTCATCCAACACCAGTGCCGATGCCGGGGTATCGGTACCGCTCGAAGTGGATGCCACCACCGGGCATGGCTCAGGTATGTTCTGTGAGGGGTGAACCTCAGGAACAACCTGAAACCCCACACAGGCTTTGGAGGCCGAAGACTCCCACCGGGGTTTTGAAACCAGTAGATTCTCGAGGACAAGGCCGGAGGCATCTCTATGCTGTGCATGAGAACTGCCGCTCGAGGACTGGCTAGTCTTAACAGACTGTTTTTGGGTTACCTGATCCTGTGGAGAAGAAGATATGGTCGGTGCCCTGAAGTTGGAGGGGGACCGCGTGTCGAGGAGGCGATGTTGAAAACTTCTTCTCACAAGACTATTGCCCGAGGGCTCCGGAGGAAAACGGTCAGGACCCAAGCAAGTTAGACACCAATTGTGAGTGTCTAAAAATAAAGTTGTACCGCCACAGTTTGTACATTTCTTGGGGAAATTGGCTGGCGGTTCCATGAAGGAAATGGAGAGGCTTAGAAGGCCCGAGAGACCGTGAGACACTAAGGAAGAAAAATATTCCTTAAGAAGGAAAAATTTTACAAGAAAAGAAAAGAGAAACACCGGCGGTACCGGTGGCGTCGGGAAGGCAGCCGCGACCACAAGAAAACTAAAAAATAAAAGAAGAATTTTCTGTGGTGACAGGAGGACGTCCTGCCGGCTCCGCGGAAAAACGAAAACTGAGGAGAGGCAGTTGGGAAGGCGGGAAGGCAGCACGCAGGCGTGTTGGGATGCTTCCAAAAGCTTTCTGATTGGACGCTGGGAAGCGTTCCCGCGCGGACTCCGTCGGTACCGACGTACCCATATGTGAAGACTCATTCCTGCTTGTTCCTGGAGATACAAAATATCCAGAGCATGTAGAGAAGATGGCATTCCATCATTCCCAGTACTCTGCACAACCATGATAGCAGCAGCAGTGAGATTTGAACCCTGGCTTCCCTGGTCCTATCCCATTAGGCTATTTCTAGTCTGGAATACCATTCTGAGGATGTCTATGTAGACACCCCTGCAGGCATCCATATCAGACATGTCCACATTTGTGCCTGAACTTGAATGTACCTTTTCTTTTCAGATGTTCTGGATTGAACGTCATTTGTAAAATGCCACTTATTAAGTGTAAGATCAAATAAAACGTGATTAAGTTTGTATGGCCCTACTGATCCTATACCTTACATCTGAAATGAAAGTCAATAGTTGCCTATTTACCACGTCAACAGCACAGATCCTGACACTGCTGCTAAGGGCACTTGAAGATTAAAGGCAAGTGCTGTATCTTGAAGAAGAATATTCAACTTGTAGAATGGTTGAGGAAAGAATAAGGTTGAGATTGAGCAGCACAGACTTGTTTCTCTGGGAAGGAAAGGGCAGCATAATATTCACTTTAGCAAAGAAACTGTTAGCTGGAACCTGAATTTGAGGAAGAGAGTATGTTTAGAGGGGTAGTGACAGTTGTTCAGCTTCCTAACTCCCCTCTGAACCTTGTGCTTCTCTTAGAAACACAGCAGCTACAGTAAGCAACTAAAAATTTCAAAAACTACTTTCTTTTTCTCTTTGGCTGAATGTTTTTTTCTTTTAGCAGTACATGCACTATGGTAAGCAGCATCTCTTGGGGTTCAGAGAGTTACTTCCGGAGGACAGTGATACAGAGTAGTTCAGCTACATGTCTCTATCCTCAAAGTTCAGAACTTTCCTAAGGCAGCAGACAACATACCTGCAAGATATATAACTATAAAATAAACGTAATTGTTCAACACTACACTGAGAATAGGTACAAATCATTGACATTGCCCATCTGGGTAGAATTAAATCTCTAAGGAGTATGTTTACTAAACCACAGTAAAGTCACCGGCAGTAAGGGCAGCGTTAAGGTGCCTGAAGCCATATGGAGAAATTTCAATTACCGTTAATTTCCTTTCCTGGAATACTGCTAGACTAGTCCAGACAAACGGGTTGTGTCTCCCTGCCAGCAGATCTTGGAGACAGAGAATTCTACCAGAGCTCTGATAGGCTGGACTCTGGTGATATGGTCCTACCCCTAGGGGTCTCCCTCAGTATTGTCTGTAAAGTGAACCCAAACATGTAAAGCAACTTAACCATAAGACCACACATAGTGGACGTTTAATCCAACTATGTACAAGGGAGCTGAAAGTATCCCCAGAAATGAAGGCTGCTAAGACCGATAATGCAGCCATCGGCCCCCCATGGTGAGGCATACTGACAAGGAAGGAACAGAGGCCGGCGGCTTCACCGCACTAGCAGCACCGTAACTGACAGCAGGGTGGGTCCTGGACTGGTCTAGCAGTATTCCAGGAAAGGAAATTAACGGTAAGTGAAATTTCTCCTTCCAAGTCATACTGCTAGACCAGTCCAGACAAACGGGCAGTACCCAAGCTACCTGCTTTCAAGGGGGGGGGGTCAATGCCGACGACAGCACTGCAGCTCCAAACTGACCCTCCTGCTGAGCGCGAACGTCCAATCTATAGTGATGGACAAATGTGGACAACGACGACCAAGTCGCCGCCCGGCAAATGTCGAGAGGGGCTACTTGAGACCGCTCGGCCCAAGACGAAGCCTGAGCCCGAGTGGAGTGAGCTCAGAGCCCTGCTGGAACCTGCTTGCCTTGCAGTATTATAAGCTGCCTCAATAGCTCCTCGTAACCATCTAGAAATAGTGGATTTGGAGGCTGCGGACCCCCGTCGAGGGCCCGCAAACAGGACAAAAAGATATCGGTCTTACGGAAGGCATTCGTGACCTTAAGATACCGATAAAGCACTCTCTTCAGGTCCACAGCGCGCAATTGACGAAGGCGACCGGAACACTGCTCTTTTTCAAAGGTAGGCAAGAAAAGAGGCTGGTTGACATGAAACGGGGTAAGCACCTTAGGTAAAAAGGATGGAACAGTTAGAAGAGAAACTCCCGCTGAAGAAAATGAGAGATAGGGGTCTCAACAAGAGAGAGCCTGAAATTCAGAAATCCGACGTGCCGAGGTTATGGCCACTAGGAAAACTGTCTTTAGCATTAAATCCTTAAGGGAACATGCCTTCTGGGGCTCAAAGGGAGAAGCAACAAGGGCACGGAGAATGAGAGCGAGATCCCAAGAAGGAACTAAAGGACGTATCGGGGGCCATAATGTCTGAACCCCTTTAAGAAAACGCGAAACGTCCACATGCAAGGCGATAGAACGCCCCGCTATCGGCCCTCGAAAACAAGTTAGCGCGGCAACCTACATGTGCAAGGTCCCGAGCGCCAGACCCTTACCTAGACTGGCCTGCAGAAAGGAAAGAATATCTGGGATGTTGCAACGCCAGGGCAAGATGTGACGTAGCGAACACCAAGTGTCAAAGAGATGCCACACATGAGCGTAAGCCAGCGATGTCGAAGACCGCCGTGCCTTAAGCATTGTTGCCACCACACTCGACGAATATCCCTTCTGAACTAACCTGCAGCGTTCAAGAGCCAGGCCATAAGCGAGTAAGGAGCCAGGATTTCCATTTCCACCGGCCCTTGGAGCAGGAGCCCTGGGAACGCCCCCAGGCGTAGAAGAGACGCCCGAGACAGCCGGACGAGATCCGCATACCACGGTCTGCGATGCCAATCCGGTGCCACCAGGATCACCGGGCCGCGATGCTCCCTGACTCTTTGGAGAATCTTGCCGATCATGGACCAGGGAGGAAAGACATACAGAAGGAGATGGGTTGGACACGCTTGAGACAGTGCATCTATCCCGTGCGACCCGTTGTCTCTCCAACGGCTGAAGTAGATTGGTACCTTGGTATTCTGCGCCGTAGCCATGAGATCCATTGCCGGTAGACCCCATCGTCAAACAATGGACTGAAAGGACTCTGGTGCCAGAGCCCACTCCCCCGGATCCAGAGCATATCGGCTGAGGAAATCGGCTTTA
This sequence comes from Ichthyophis bannanicus, assembly GCA_033557465.1. Taxonomy (NCBI): domain Eukaryota; kingdom Metazoa; phylum Chordata; class Amphibia; order Gymnophiona; family Ichthyophiidae; genus Ichthyophis; species Ichthyophis bannanicus. Next base: position 142,957,459 of record CM066032.1, read on the forward strand.
ACATTGTCTACCCCCGCGATGTGTTGCGCCGAGATCGCCTGCAGATGCCTCTCTGCCCACGGAAGGAGAAGACTCATTTCCTTCGATACACCTGGACATTTCGTGCCCCCTTGGCGGTTGAGGTATGCCACTGTCGTAGTGTTGTCAGACAGAATTCGAACCGCCTGACGCCACAGAAGAGGCTGAAACTTTCACAAGGCTAAGCGCACCGCTTGCGCCTCGAGGCGATTGATGGACCACTGGGCCTCCCAAGGAGACCAAATCCCCTGCGCTGAGTGCAAGCCGCAATGTTCTCCCCAACCGGAGAGACTGGCGTCTGTCATCACCAACACCCAGCGCGGAGTCTCCAAGGGAACCACTCGAAGGAGATTGCGGGGCCGGAGCCACCAATGGAGGCAAAGTCTCATCGCCGGCAGTAGAGGCAACCGAACTTGATAATCCTCTGACACCATGCTCGAGGCGAGACCTGTGCTAGGAGACTGCGAACTTTAAAAATTCAAATCCTGACAAACCCTGAATCACCAGAAACGGAGGGGAGAAGGAAACTGTCAGTTATTCACTGTGCTGGTACAGAGGAGCTGAGTTCCCATGGAGGAGAAGAGAAACTTTCAAAGTCAGTGTAAGGTAATTACAGTGACTGAAAGGTAGGGAAATTATTTATTTATTTATTTATCGTTCTTTTATACCGCACTCTTTTTCATCAGCGTGGTTTACATTAAAACAGGAATACTCATTGCAATCAACAGACTGTTGAGTTTACATATAACAGGATAATACAACTGGGATTAAAACTTTGGTGAACTTTGTACATGTTTATAACTTAAAAAGAAACCTATATACACAGAATAGAATTTCTTATAATCATCTTAAGGCATTTACACTTTTATTGTAAGTGTTGGGGGGTTGATGATGTGCTTTGGAAGTGTAGAGTGAAGAGATGGTGCTTTATGGCTTTTCTGAATTGTTTGAGGTCGTTAATAGCTCTAATGTTGGGAGGTAGGTTGTTCCAACAAATTAGAGTTTGATCCCTCTGCAGCCACTTAGACCCTCATGTCAGGGGCTGGAAGGTGTTTCTGGAGAGAAGGGGAGCTGCACAGACAGTGAAATCAGGAGCTCAAACCCTGCTGTAGTGCAGAGTACAGAAAATACAGCTATTAAGGAGGGAAGCCTGGGAAACCCAGAGAAACACCTCTTGTGTGCTCTGGGTGCATCCAGAAAATAAAAATGAAGAAAAGAAAATAGGAACTTCAATCCCCAGTTTAACAGACCCTGATGAAACCGGAAGTGAAGGAATCAGGTCAGAGACAGCAGGTCCCGATGCAGTTGAAATAAACCCAGGGCAGCTGAGGCAAGTAAGAAAACAGTTTACTTACAGTTTCTCTCAGAAATTGACACCTGATCCTCCTGCTAAAGTCTAAGCCCTTGTGGCAAAGACTCAGCGCTGCTTAAAGAATATCAGGCGCTCTACTGAAGCCAGGCCCAGGAGCTCCACAAGTTTATTTGGGGAATCAAGTTGCTGGAAAACCCAGAGTAACACCTCTTGTGTACTCTGGGTGCATCCAGGAGCCTCAAAGGGTGCTATTGTAGAACACCCTCATCTGCTGAGACAGAGAAACCTGATTTTAGGGGAGTCCTTTGTCCAGCTAACAAGCCCTCATGGCCAGATGCTGGGGATTCTTCCTGTCAGCGAGCTCTACTGTGTCAGAAACAGGAGCTCAGCTGCAAACACCCTGGTGCACAGTAAAACTATACTGGCAGCAACAGGCAAGTGGAAATATTAGTCCCCAAAGGGATTCTAAATAATTTTAAAGATTTTGAGGGAAAAACAACAAAAGCAACCAGATCTGCTGGAGACAGAGAAATACTGAGGGAGACCCCTAGGGGTAGGACCATATCACCAGAGTCCAGCCTATCAGAGCTCTGGTAGAATTCTCTGTCTCCAAGATCTGCTGGTAGGGAGACACAACCCGTTTGTCTGGACTGGTCTAGCAGTATGACTTGGAAATTTTTTTTTCAGAGTTTCATTACTGTGAAGCCATTTATTTATTTATTTAATGCTATTTATATACCGCCTTATCATTCAATCAAGGTGGTTTCCACGGCAAACAATCAGAGGGAGGGTAAGTGTTTACATGCAGTGGATAGAGTGGTGTGTAGGTGTAGGGGTGAATAGATTAGAGTAGTATTTTCTACATGGTGCGCTATAATACATAGTGAGCTATTATACAATCTTATATACAGTCTTAGGGGGTGGGAAGGACCGGAGTTCTGTCTTGAAAGTTGGGTTAAGGAGTGAGGCCATAGTGTTCGATGAACAGGGTTGTCTTCAGTTGCTTTCTGAAGTCCTTGATTTCAGTGGTTAGTCTCAGCTCGTCTGGGAGGGAGTTCCAGATGGACGGAGCAGCCCGGGAGAGTGCTCGTTGTGCGGTGTCTTTATGGGTCTTGGTGATGTCTTTAGGGGTGCTTACCCGATTAGAGGTGCCTCTTCTCCTTGGTCGTGTGCTTGTGTCAGGTTGTATGAGTGTGTGTAGGCTTATGGCAGAGGAGTGTTGTTTGATCTTGAATATGTTTATGATAGTTTTGGATTTGATGCGTGAGATGATTGGGAGCCAGTGCAGATCTTTCAGTATGGGTGTGATGTGATCTTGTCTTGTGGTGCCAGATATACCGCTGTGCCAGATATACCGCTGTGTTTTGGGCCAGTTGGAGCTGTCTTAGTGTCTGCTTTGGAAGCCCGGTGTATATAGGATTGCAGAAGTCAAGTAGAGGGGTTATTAGTGCCTGGCAAACAGTACGTAAGTGCTCTGGGTCAAGGAGGGGCTTGAGTCTTCTGATGAGACGCATTCTGTAGTATGCGCTCTTGATTGTTTTGACAACCTCCTCAGGGGTCTCGAGAACAAAAATGATATGTTCATACTTATATTTATCGACATCTCAGCTGCATTTGATACAGTACATCACGGCACCCTCTTAAACTGTCTAGCATCCATAGGTATAACAGGGACCCCTCTAAAGTGGTTTGCATCATACATATCCAATAGGATGCAACAAGTCCAATTCAACGACGATAAAGCCGATGCCTTCCCCCAGACCCAGGGGATCCCCCAAGGGTCCGCCTTATCATCTCTCCTATTCAACTTGTATATAAAACCAATCTGCGAGATCTTTCAGAAGTGCAACATCAATTACCACATCTATGCTGACGATGTGATGCTGTACACACGCCTTGATATAACACAACCGGATTTCACTCCACTGGAAGAATGCCTTGACATGCTACAAACATGGCTTCAACAAAACAACATGTCAATAAACCACAAGAAAACAGAGGTCATGTTTATCTCCAAGAAAACCAATTTCATCCCGCCCACCACAGTCGCCCTCAACAAAAACATATATCATACGAAGCCTGCAATAAAATATCTATGGGTCCTACTAGACAGCAACCTTAAGATGGATAAACACCTCCAAACAATTAACCGAGCCATTTTTTACAAACTGAAAGTTCTTCAACCACTTCGCAATATCCTCGAGAAATCTGACTTCAGAACTGTTGCACAAGCGCTAATCATTCCTCACCTAGACTACTGCAACGCCATTCTACAAGGGCTTCCGAAGAACACCCTAAATATCTTGCAAATGGCTCAAAATGTTGCAGCAAGAGTCATCATGAAAAAAGCGTCACAGATCACATAACACCAGTGCTAATGGAACTGCATTGGCTCCCGGTAACCGCCCGCATCATCTTCAAACTACTCATAACAACGTTTAAGCTCATTCACAACATTGCACCCTCCTACCTCGACAACCTAATCACTATGCAACCACACAACAGGAACAGAAGAACCATAAATCTCAACACTCTCTGTGTCCCGATCAGCATAAGATCTGTCAAAGCAGAAACAAGCAATACAGCATTCACATATACAGCGCCAATCCACTGGAACCAACTCCCACACGAGTTACGACTGACAAATAGCTTGAGTGAATTCAGAAGGAAACTCAAAACTCACTTATTTCAGGCTCACTACAACCCGACCTAAGTGCGACACCTTACCTCAACCAGTTCACTTTTGCCTGCCATGATGACATTCGGAATACCCTCAGCATATGGATTAGTGGTATATAATCTTGAATATATGTATATATTACGCCCCTCCCACGCACCTACAATCAAATGTATTTTTAGATTTGTGAACCCCAATTCAATGTACAAAGTATCTAATCACTATTTCCTGTGTTATGTAAATCATTGCTCAATCAAAATGTGTATTTTAAAAATCACTGTATTGTACGATACATTATGATTCTGTAAAGTAAACCGCTGCTGATCGTAGGAAGCAGCGGTATACAAATGTTTACTAAATAAAATAAATAAATAAATATGTGCTTGAAGGTTAAGCTCTTTGTCCAAGATGACTCCGAGGTACTTGACGTCTGACTTTATGGGTATGATTGCATCTTTTATTTTGATGTCGGGAGGGGGGATGAAGTCAGGGTTCCGTGTGATGATAAGTGCCTCCGTCTTGCTGTAGTTTATTGATAGGTTGATAAGTGCCTCCGTCTTGCTGATAATTTATTGATAGATAAGGCAGTGAGCGGGTAGGGGGCATGCCAGCGTTAGGGTGCCTTGGGCCATTTAACGTGAGTTAACAGGACCAAGTGCGGTAAGGTGACAGGACATCTTAAGAGGTGATAAGGCACTTTAACAGGAAATAAGGCTCTTAACATGAAATAAGGTGCCCTAACTGAGCTAAGGTGCCCTAACAAGGGAGAAGGCGTCCTAAGGAAAGATAAGGTGCTCTAAGGTGGAAAGCATGCATCTTAAGGCAGGAAAACGGCTGTAAACCAAACGCTGGGTAGAGCACCAAGAATTGTCAATGTACAAGTGATGGAAGGAAGGGCAGATGGGAGTTGATGGATCTGCCATGTCGGTGGGCACCCTATGTGGCAGCCAGTAAAGTGGACAAGCATGTGGGAGGCAGCTGTACCAATGCACAGGGTGGTGCCAATGTAAAGTGCTGCAGTGACAGTGTGTGGCATAGGATGGGGAAGACGTCTCCCTCAGCAGATACAGAAGCAGCAGGATGTTTGCAGCAACATGAAGACAGAGTAGTAGTGGTTAAGTGCAGATGAGGCACCGGAGAGGCGAGCACAAAGAGCCTGTGGTGAACAGCGCCCTCCTGAGCCTATGGAGACAGATGAAAATCCTGAGGTTCGGCAGGATTTACGCCAAAATGACAGGGCAAGGAAAAAAGAGAGACTCTATTCCACAGAGCTGAGCATGGAGACCAGCCCAGGGGAGGAGTCCTGCAGGTCTGATTGGGCACACCCAGCCCTGGGAAGGGGCGTGTCCAAAAGAGAACGTACTTTTAAACCAGAGCATGGCTCTGAGCAGAAGGAGAGAAAGGGAGAGAGAAGGAAGGAGAGGAGGAACGAGAAGGAGGCTGTGACTCAGTACGAGTATGGGAATGAGTTGAAGAAGCAGCCCAGGAAGGAATACAGGAGGAAGAAACAAGAGGATGGTTGGAAAGCCAGAGGAGAGTCTAATGATACTTGGGAACCTGGCATAAGAAGAAAACCTGCACAATTCTATTCAAGGGAAGTAAGCAGAAGTCCCACGGAGAGAGGACTTAGCCTTGAATGGGATAGCCGTTGGAAGGCACCGCCCTGGGGAAGAAAGCCTTCAAGGCAAACACAGGTGAGAGAGCCATCACTCTCTGAAGTGTCGTTTGTACCAGAAAGCAACAAACAGGACAGCTGGAGAACCTTGGAGCCGTCTGAAGACAGAAGGGCTCTGCAAAAAGTGAGTAATTGGCCACACGCTTGCCAAGCTGAATGTAAAGATAATTCTCCTATCTATGAAACAATTGCCAAAGAGACTAGCAATTATTCTGATGCCTTTAACTTACAAGAAGAGAAGACAAACAGCCTTGAGCAGAAGGGAAGTTTTATAGCAGATAATAGTACCCTATCTCACAAGGAGCAGGCTGAATTGCTTCTCCAAAGCTTTAAACAATTCTTAGAGTTACAAGCTAGACAACAGCTAATTTCACAAGAAGCTAGTAATGCCTTACAGCTTGAAGGAGTAACAGACAGTAATACAAACTTACCAGGCTGTGAACAAATGGACTGTACGATTTGTTGTATAGATAAGTCAAGCTGAAGGAAATGCTTTTGCCGTCTATGATCTGAGAGTTACAAAGCTGTTGTTTGCACTGCTGAAAGAAGCTCTAATTACATGCACATGTTTTCCCAGCACTGTGAGAGTAACGGTGACCATAAGAGGCTGCAGTGAGCCCAACTGGCCTCTGGAGGCAAAAGAGAGTAATTGGCTGGAAAGTGAAAAGCAGCAATATACTTTTGAGTTGCATTTATCCTGAGTTTCTGTTAGCCTTTTGAAGCACCTTTGTTTTGCATTATTACATGCCATGTGATGGAACATTTATCTTTTGCTTTAATAAAATACTTATTATCAAGAAACCCCACAACTACAGTTTCTTTAATTTTGGAGTGAGAAGAACTGGAACTACAACTCCCAGCATTCCTGGGGTAAAGGTTTTACTCTTCCCTCACGAAGCACCAGCGGCTGCTCCTGCCTTTAACCCCTTAAGCCGGGCAGGGTCGCCGCAAGCCGTAATGTGGAAAATGGTACCAGTATAGGTCATGAAGTAGCAGCCTGCACAAGATGACAGGACTGTACACAGCTGACAGAGGCAGCTAGATGAGCTGAAGGACAGATAGCGGCTAAGGAGCGGGTGGTATGGGCTGGCAGCACCAATCTGCAGAGCCCTGACTGTTACAGGCATGAAAATGAATTGAGTAGCAGAGTCACAAAATAACAGGTAGGAATCAAATCCCTGTCTCCAGCTTACGGAGACTGTGAACTAACCAGTAGGCTACACCTCTCTACACAGCAATGGCTGGATACAAAGAGATTGCAGGTCATCGCCTAAAATGTTTGCTGTGTGTGCCGGTATAGGGTAGCCCCCATCAGTACCCATGATGCAGTGCACATTCAGAACAGCAGTCTACAGCTGATCACCGAATGGAGAATGCACGTATCCATCACCTCAGCTCAGTAAGATGCACTGACAGTGAGTGATACAAGCACAGCGCAGCTACAAACTGTGCTACAGAGCAGTTTTTGCGGTCACCCTGAGAGTGAGGATGGGCACTCAGCACTAGGTCCCCAGTACCTACCATGCTAGAGATGATCTCTGCTGCTGATCCCCATCATTGCTACTGTGTGGCAGGTGTTGTCTGCAGTGTGATTATGCTAGTCACCTCTGCCCCTGTTGGATAGGGACCCACCTAGAACAGTGCATATTAATACCCACTGTTAAAATGCTGATGCCATAGACACCAACTACCAGAGGGGGGGGGGGGATCTAGACTTACATGGGGTTGTTACTAGGGTCTTGATGGCCCCACCAGTACCACTGGGAGTAGGCCTGGAACACCTCATGTCCCAGCAACCTAGGTCTAACATTCACCCGCAGCATGCATAGTCAGATTGCACATGCTGCCACCACTGGGTTTTCCAGCCATGCACATACTAACTGCAGACAGTCCGCTGGTCAATACACATTACATATGCACAGAGTGCCATGTGCACCCAGGCTTGGGAAATACAGCAGTGACCAGGACCCCAGAACAGGAGGTACAGCCACATCACTAAAGCTAAACATTATATGGCTCTACGTGGATACATAGCCGTGCCATGATCACTGCTCAGTCAGAGTGAGAGTGCCCTCCCAGCATGACATGCTATGGCCACCCAGTCCTTGCAAGTGGCAGCTGGGCGCTACAATGTCCCAGCCATTGATCCACTCCCGATGCAGACACATCTTGGCCAAGCTGCCCTGTTTCAGCCCATACCCACAATACCTGGCTCCTCATCATGCACATTTGCAGGCTAATGCTGGAAACAGCTTAGGCACTGCGAGGCTCAATGAGCAGTAGAAAGCCACAAAACAATGGACATACACACACACTCTCATATCAATGTACTGTGCAAAAATGGGGATGGGTGGCATTCCTGCCTGCCACCCTGGTCCCAATCTCAGCTCAGGCATTGTTACGATATGCTCATTGTGCAGGAGCGAATAGTGCGCTCTGATGTTAACGCCCACAGTGTGCCAGTGCTGTCAGCCTGACTCTCCATTCAGCTGAGAATAGTGGAGCCTGTCTGTGTGGGTGTTTGTACCCCTGTTGGCTGATTCATTGGGGATTGCACATGTTGGTGTTGTATCTGCAGTGGGATAAAATCTAGCCACAGGGACATACACTGCATGAGCCATAGCCAGGACCCAAACCTGTGACCCTCTGCTCTTATACACACCAAATGTGTGTAATGTGCCACAGTGCTGCCACAGTCACATCAGTTCCTGGGGCTGACATGCTTCCCATTAGACAGACCTTGGCACATGTTGCACTGCACATGGCGCACTGGAGCAGGGCATGGCCTTGGTCTGCTGCAGGTGGGTGCCACTGCCCCCTCTGTCAATACCCCCCCCATGCCATGCTGACATGCCCATGTGCTGTCAGTGTTGGTGGTGCGCAGTCCTAGGCCAGCCAACATGTGGGTTGGCGGGTGCCTAGGATGCAGGATCTGGCGGGGGGAGGGAGGCGGAGGCATACATGGACGGCCACTCATCCCCCCACAACCATCTGCCTCTCCAGGGACCCCATCACCGCCTGCCAATGTTATATCTCTTCAATCTAGGGAAGAGACAGCTGAGGGGTGTTATGTTAGAGGTCTAGAAAATATTGCCTGGAGTGGAATGGGTAAACGTAGATCAATTGTTTATGCCATCAGAATGTAGAAAGACTAAGGGACATGCAATGCGGCTACAGTGTAACTCATTTAGGACTACTAGGTGAAGATATTTTTTCTGTCAACGTGTTATCAAACCCTGCAATTCATTACCGGAGGATTTAGTAAAGGCTGTTAGCTAGGTTTAAAAAGTATTTGGACAGGTTCCTAGGGAGGGTCAATAAATCATTGTTAAAGAGGACCTGGGCTATGCACTGCTTGCCCCATTATATGCATTGTGGATCCTGTGTGTCTTTTGGGGAAAATGCTAGGTAACTGTGACCTAGATTGGCCACTGTTGGACACAGGATACTGGGCATGATGGACCTTGTCTGACACAGTCTGCCATACTTTCAGATCCTATGTGCTTATGTGCCACGTAGGCAACTGGCTAGTCCACCCTGTGCACCAGCAGCCACCACTGCATGATCCACATGCATCCTCCTTTGCCCCATCAGCATAGTGCCCTTTCATACTTAGGCACTATGCTGTTGCAAAATTTAGAACAAAAATGGATTTTCCGATTACACTCTGTGTGCCCCGAAGGCTTGAATCAACAGCTAGATTGGCATACTATTTTTTAACTTGTCAGAAAGGAGGAGTTACCTGAGAGGTGGTTCCTCCTCCTCACTCTGATAGGTTTTTCAGTATAAGCTACACCTGCTATAATTGCTTCATTGACTCAGAGGCCTGGGTTATAAAAACCAATTGCTTTTGCGGCATTTTCAAGGCTAACGCTCATTATACAGAGGTCTGACCTGAAGCAGGGGGGTTCAGATTATACTCCCGAAACGCAACACGTCGTATTTTGACCTACTGACGACTACAGCGTCTTAAAAGCCTTTTTTCTACATAAAGCTAAGTATTAGCCAACTTTGGATGAATGCTGCTTCCATATCTAATTTTTAAAAAAATAATATTTTTCTTAAATGATTAAAAAGGATGGGCCACAGTGGTAGACGGTGTTTACCCTTTCTACTGTGATGGCTACTCTGACAAAAAATTAAGTATATAATTGGTTTGTTTGTTTCACTGAGTATTGGTATTTGGCTCTTTATTTGAACTCAGGACGAAGGTTCTTTTTGGAATTCTCTTTGTTGCTACTAATGGAGCACTACTATCACTTTCTTGGGCTCACCTGTCTGTGCAGCACCATTGCAGATGTTTAAATAGGCTCTCTCTCCTCAAAATGCACCCCTACTGACAGGTTTTGATATGCGGTAAGGTTCCTGGTGTTAAGGTACTGTCGTTAAGGGAGCAAGGCCTTGTTCCCACCCACTGACCTCTACTCTCCACCTATTCTCCGCCCATAGGGTGCTTTATGCTAGCGATCCTGTTAACGCACGCTAAAGTGGCATTAATGTGCGCCAACGGCACATTACCGTGCGTTAATAGAACACTTGCTCCTTTAGCGTGGTTTAATAAACATACCCCTAAGTGTTAGCACAATCAACTTGTAACTTGTGACATGAAGAACTATTCACATTCTAAACACTGAGGTGGTGAACAGCAAGTACTTTTCATCCTGGCTTTCTTTCCTACTGTCCTCTATTGACTCCCAGTCCCAACTACAAACGTACCATTAAACACCACAAATGGGCTTACAAACTAGAATTTGGGATGAAAATAGTTTAGTATGTATATCAGTAAATATTTTATGTGCATGCTAAAATGCCACTGAACAAGAAATGCACCACATTTTAGCATTGAAGTGCAAATATTATCCTCTAAAGCATGTGCATGGTATTAGCATGTATAGTAACAGAAATGCCTAAAGCATTTCAATGCTTTTCCCATTTAATTATTAATTGGCCTCTGGAAGTTACACAAAATATGGCATATGTGCTATAAATGCTGCATGCATCATCCTCGTTCTGCCACGGCTCTACCTTTTTGCTTCAAAATTGTATCACAGTAAGCCCAGTGTTAAGGGAAGAAGTGAAAAAGCTACTGGATCTGAGGCGAGAAGGATGAAGAAGAAAAATGTTTGAAGAAAAAACAGAAACACGTTGTTTGCCTTGCTCTTTTCCCTGTCAGTAAAGCTTACTTTTTTTAATACATATTTAGCTCACACCTTTTCATTGGTTGCTAAAGGTCAGTTACATCAGATATATCTTTGTCCCCAGAGGGCTTACAAGCTTGTATTTAAGGCAATGGAGAATGAAGTGACCTACCCAAGGTCAAAGGGAGCATCAGTGGGATTGGAACCCTGAATTCCCCCACTCTCAGTGTGCTGCTTCTAACATCAGGCCACTTCCCTGCTCTGAAAGAGAAGTATGAGATGGTATGCTTGGTGAGAGAACACAGCATAGGAGCAGGTATACCAGGAAGGAATCTACTCACCCCAACTCAAGCCTACCGGCATTTGACCATTCCTTCGTACTGGTGTTAGGGGCCAGGCCAGGTTTGGCCTTAGCCCCACTGATGCCCTCCATGAACAATATGAAGATGTGAGTGGGGGAGAGGGGGGCATAAGAATCAAGAATCATCTGGAAGGGACCCCACAAGGAGGTACCAGCCATGTTTGAAGTGGGAACAGTAGGGATGATACAACTGTTAACCTTAAAGAAGTCTTCAATGCTCAAACTTCTATTCTAGGCCGGCCTTAGAATGTCTGCAGTGGTTTTTCCCTGGACTGACCTTATCTGTAATAGCAATAATTATCAGAATCATGCCATTCTACATGACCTTGTGCAGTTAGTACAGCCAGTAAAAGCACTGTGCCTTCTGCATTGTGGAGAGCTCTTTCACTTTCATCCACAAATATATGCTGATAGCTGAGCCCCTGAGGTAGTATGAGCTAAAATATTAACAGCTTGTCCAAAGCTGGTGTTAAAATTTTAGGGCCCAATATTCTTAGGGGCAGGCTATGCGCCGCCATGGCGCATAGCCCTGCCTGCCGATTCTTAACCCCAGATATTCAATTCCAGGGTCATTTGTGGCCTCTGCATTGCATATCCGTGGATCACTACACACGTCGGAAGCCACATTAGGTAACCAGGGAGCAAAGATATTGCATACTGCCTGATTAGTTCTTGTGCTGAAAGGTTTTTGGCGCAGATCACAAACCGAGCAACATGAAATATCACTGCTTCCCAGTTATCACTTGTCACCGCCTCCGCTCCACCCCGGAATGCCCCCGACACACCCCGATGATAACCAGATAGCATCAGGACATGTAAGGGAATTAGAAGGGGATATTCAATGCACTAACCGTGTAAGTGCTGTTGAATATCCTGATTTAAGGCACTTGCAGGGTTTACTGAGCTATAAACCGTGTAAATGCCTTTCGAATATCGGGCCCTTACGTTTTAGCAGGTAAGTGTACCTGCTAAAGCAATTCTGATATAACATTTCTTCATTTACGTGAGGGTAAATGGTGCATTTTATGGGTATTATGAGTTCGGTTTAGCATGTAGGCCAGGGCCTTTGTGCATAGCATGCTCCTTTTTGTGTCAAGTCTCCAAAGTGTTTTACAATATTGAAAAAATGGAAATAGCACAGGCCTACATCCCCAGGACTGCCTGAAGGGTTTCTTGTGCTGAATGGTGTCCTTGAAGAACCAGATTGTAGACCCTGAAAGAAAAGGAAATAGACATAAGAAAGCAATATCACTGTACCCGATGGCCATGGTTCATGACCTAACAGCCCACATCTCAGACTTCTCACAGCTAGGCAAACAGAGTTAGCCCCTGCTTCTGCAGCAAATTTAATGCATGCATTTAGGGGTAATTTTATAACAGGGAATCTAGATTAATAGGGCAGGAAGGCACCTATTTTTAGCCTATTTTATAAAGACACATGGGCAGCTATATTTCGTTCTGAAATAGCAGCACAAATTGTACAGAAATCATGCTTAAATTGAAGGCACGGGCACTGAGTAAATTTTAGCATGCACTTTATGTGCGAACATGCATATTTTAGAAAATACCTGCATATATATTGCAACTCTGCCCATGTTCCACCCAAACTCTTTCCTGAGCATGCCTACTCTACAACTCTGTGCCAGCTTGCACTATGCTTATTTTTAGATGTGATCTAACTTTATAACAGGCCCTTTATGCATGTAAAAGAAAGCACAGTTACTTACCTGTAACAGGTGATCTCTGGGAACAGCAGGAATAAGTCTTCACATATGGGTATCGTCGGTACCGACAGAGCCTGCGTGGGAACGCTCCCCAGCATCCAGTAAGAAAGCTTTTGGGAGCATCCCACAGTGCCTGCGCGCTGCCTTCCCGCCTTTCCCCAACCGCCTCTCTCCAGTTCGAGTTTTAAAGCTGAGACAAAGAGAGAGAGAGGAAAGGAAAGATAGATAGAGAGATACAACTCCTAGGGGAGGTGGGTGGGTTGTGAAGACTTATTCCTGCTGTTCCCAGAGATCACCTGTTACAGGTAAGTAACTGTGCTATCTCCAGGAACAAGCAGGAATGAGTCTTCACATATGGGGACTCCCCAGCTAGAGATGCCTGGGAGATCACCCAGATTGTGAGTCCCTGGGAAGGGCTCCACCTGCACCCATGAATCTCAGGCATCCAGTCAGGGATGGAGGGTAGGAGTTGATTAGGTATGGAACAGGAGTCCTTGTCCAAGCAGTAATGGGCTGTGAAGGTATGAACCGATGCCCAGGTGGCCGCTCGACAGATTTGGTCGATGGACACAGAGTTAAGATGAGCCATAGAGGCTGCCATGGCCCTCACATTGTGAGCTGTGACATGGCCTTCCAGAGAAAGGTTCTTACTCTGGTAGGCGAAGGAAATACACTGAGCAATCCAATTAGACAGAGTTCTCTTAGAGACTGGAAGTCCTAAATGAGAAGGATCAAAAGCAACAAAAGTTGAGAGGACTTTCTATGTTGCTGTGTCCTTTGTAAGTAGAAAGCAAGTGCTCTTTTACAATCCAGGGTATGAAGATTCCTCTCTGCACTTGATGCATGAGGTCCTGGAAAAAAGACAGGTAAATACACCTCCTGGTTCAGATGAAAAGGTGAGACCACTTTAGGCATAAAGTGTGGATTAGTTCTGAGGACTACCTTGTCATGATGGAACCTTGTATTAGGAGGATTAGCCACTAAAGCTTGCAACTCACTGATACGGCGAGCTGAGGTGACTGCAATGAGAAAAATAACCTTCCAGGAAAGGAATTTCAAGGAGGTAGTGGCTAAGGGTTCAAAGGGTGGCTTCATAAGCTGGCCAAGAACCAGGTTCAAGTCCCATGCCACTGGAGGTGGTCTAATGGGAGGTTTAGTCAAAAGAAGGCCTCTCATGAATCTTGCTATAAGAGGATGAGAGGAAAAAGGTTGTCCATTGAGAGGCTTAAGGGATGCTGCAATAGCACTCAAATGGACTCTGATTGAATTTGTTTTAAGGCCTGCATGGGATAAATGCAGCAAATAGTTTAGTAAAGAATTCAAAGGTATTGCAAGAGGGTTGAGACCCTTCTCTGCACACCAAATGGAAAACCTTTTCCATTTAAAAGCATAGGAACGTCTGGTGGAAGGCTTTCTGGAAGCATAAAGGATATCCTTCACTTGCTGAGAAAGGTGTAAATCCTGAAGGTCTAGGCCTTCAGCAACCAGGCTCTGAGATGAAGAGACTGAGGATTTGGGTGCCACAAAGTTCCCTCCTCCTGGGAGAGGAGATCTGGAGCAGACCCCAGGTCCAGGGAGGGAGCTTGAGAGAGATGCAGAAGTAGAGGGTACCACACTTGGCGTGGCCAATGTGGTGCTATGAGGATCATAGACCCCTTGTCTCTCTGAAGCTTGAACAGAGTTTTGGGGATGAGGGGAATAGGTGGAAAGGCATAGAGGAAGTCTTGCCCCCAATGAAGGAGGAAGGCATCCCTGGCCTGAACTCCCTGACATGGAATCCTGAAACAAAACCGGGAAGTTTGGCATTCCACGGACTTGCAAACAGGTCTATGTCTGGGGTACCCCAAATCCGAAAAATCCTGGCTATCTGGTCCCCATGGAGGGACCATTCGTGTGGAAGCAGAACTCGACTGAGTCTGTCTGCCCAAGAGTTTTGAACCCCTGGAAGATACACTGCCATGAGATGGATTTGATGCTCTCTGGCGAAGGCCCACAATCTGAGAGCTTTGTTGCAAAGCGACAGAGAACCAGTCCCTCCCTGCTTGTTCACGTAGAACATGGCTACCTGGTTGTCCGTGTGGATGAGGACTGTCTTGTAGCTGAGCAGGGTGTGGAAGACTCTGAGAGCCAGAAAGATTGCTCTGAGCTCTAAGAGGTTGATATGTAGAGATGTCTCCTGTGGAGACCAGATGCCTTGGGTCGAGAGATCTTGTAGATGAGCTCCCCAGCCCTTTGGAGAGGCATCTGTTGTAAGGGTTGCTTGGGGTAACACCTGTTGAAAGGGGGACCCCAGCAAGAGATTTTGAGTGGACTTCCACCAGTGGAGGGACCAAAGGAGGCGACTGGAGGGTGCTATTTTGTCTGACAGGCAACCTGAGGCCTGAGTACATTGGGTGGATAGGGTCCACTGAGCTGCCCTAATGTGAAGGCCAGCGTAAGGAACCACATGCACCGTGGATGCCATGTGGCCTAAGAGTTGTAACATCTCTCGAGCAGTTAAATGGGATTTTAACTGAATCTAGGAGGCTAACTGCACCAAGCGTAGGCAACGGGCCTGGGGAAGATAGGCCCTTGCAGTTGTGGTATCCAGTAAGGCCCCTATGAACTCTAGAGACTGAGTAGGGGTGAGATGGGATTTTGGAATGTTGATTACCAGTCCCAGATACTGAAGGACAAGCTTTGTGCAGGCCAGGGAAGTCTGGGCCTCTGACTGGGACGGAGCTCGGATGAGCCAGTCGTCCAGATATGGGAATACGAATATTCCTAGAGTGCGCAGAAATGCAGCTACTACTGCCATGCATTTTGTGAACACCCTTGGAGCAGAGGCCAGACCGAAAGGAAGCACTTTGTATTGGTAGTGCTTTCCTTGGTACAGGAACCGAAGGAACCTTCTGTGTGTTGGATGGATGAGAACATGGGTGTACGCATCCTTGAGATCTAGAGAACAAAGCCAGTCCTGACTCTGGAGGTATGGAAGGAGAGTTCCGAGAGAAGTCATCTTGAATTTCTCCTTGCATAGAAACCTGTTCAATTCTCTGAGATCTAATATGGGTCTGTAGCCCCCTGTTTTCTTTGGAATGAGAAAATAGGGGGAGTAGAACCCTGAGCCCTGTTGAAGAAGGGGTACTTCTTCTATTGCCCCTTGGGCAAGAAGGGTAGCAATCTCTTGACCTAGAAGGTTGAGGAGAGATGTTGGAGAATTGAACTGTTTCATCATGGTGTGAGGAGGAAGGTTTAAGAAATGAAGTTTGTACCCTTCCCTTATGATGGAGAGGGTCCACTGCTCTGCTGTGATTTGTTCCCATCTGGGAGCAAAGTGAGCTAACCTTCCTGGGATGGTGAGGGGCTCTGGATGTTCTAGAGCCAGAAAGGCTAAGTTCTCTAGTGGAAAGTCAAAGGCCCTGAGGAGGCTGAGGCTGTTGGGCCGTAGCAGTCCTCGCAGCCTGGGTTTTGGCCTGTTTTGGTTGTTGCTGTCTCTTTGTAGCAAAACGACCTTGAGAAGAGGCCTGACCATAAGAAGAAAATTTCCCTTTCTTTGGGAAAGATCCCTTTTTGAACAACCTCTTTTTAAAAGGAGCAGTAGTAGACTTTGAAAGTCTATCTAAAGCAGAATTTTCAGCATCCATCTGCTTGGCCTTTGCTTGCCAATCTTTGCCAAACAGGTTTTCGCCTGTACAGGGAAGGTTACCTAGACCAACCTGTACCCAGGATTCCAAATCAGAGGCTTGCAACCAAGCAACTCTGCGTGCACCTATGGCAATAGCTGAGGCTCTACTGGCCCCCTCAAAAGAGTCAAAGGCTGCACGGTTGGAAAACTTGGATACATCCTGTGCATGTTTAAGCCAGGTGATATGTTCTTCTCTCTTATCTTCTGACATAAAAGGAGATAAGGTTTGCAGATGATCTGTAACTTCTTTTAGAAACATCCCCATATAGAGACTATAGGAGTTGATTCTGGCTACAAGCATACTGGCCTGGAAGATTTTCCTGCCAAAGGCATCTAGGGTTCTGCATTCTCTTCCTGGAGGAGCAGAGGAGTGCCTTTTTGTACTCTTGATCTTTTTCATAGCAGACTCTACCACAATGGAGTGGTGAGGAAGCTGAGTCTTATGAAACCCAGGACAAGGAGGAACACGATACATGGTGTCCAACCTTCTGGAATGAGGGGCGGTGGAAAGAGGAGTCTCCCATATGCCCAACATGTGTTCATAAAGAATCTCATGTATTGGTAAGGTGGCTGCCTCTTTAGGATCCTTAGGATATTGTAGGATATCTAATTTTTTGGCTCTAGGTTCAGTTTCAAAGGTCACTGAGATGGACAGGCCTTTGGCCACCTCCCTAATGAAGTCCTGAAAAGACAAGTCTTCAGGAGGAGACATTCTCCTTTTTGGAGAAGAGGGTTCCTGAGGAAGGATCCCCGATGCTTCAATAGAGGCCTCTGAAGAATCAGAGTATTCAGAAGAATCGAAGTATCGACTGTCTGGATGCTCTCGTAGAGCCCGATACGCGTACCGGGAGGTATCGATATTGGGAGTAATCGGTACCGGGCCTGTACTGATGGGCATCACTGGATAGCGTACCGCTGCCATCGATGCTGATGTTGATGCAAGCGGTACTGGTATCGGAACCGGAATCGGATCCTGTACCGGAATCGGTACGGGTACCGACAACGGGGTTTGTTGCGGTACCGTAGGCGCTGCAGCCTGTATGAATGCCGTGATGGCATGCTGCATGGTCAGGATATTCTGATCCATTGATGCCACCAATGTCTGGATGTCAGTACCGGTGGAGACCACTGGTACCCCAGAACATTGTAACAGGTGATCGGTCGAGGCCGAGCCATCGATGTCAACCTGTGACCCCATAGGTAGTGCTTTGGAAGCCGGAGCCTCCTGCCGGGGTAATTTTGCCGGAGTGGGTTCCTCAAGAGTAAGCCCGGGGGCATCTCGATACTTAGAGGGAGATGAACTCTTTGAGGACCGGCCAGATTTAAGTTTGGTTACCTGAGATCCATGGGATGAAGAAGCAGCCCTGGAAGACGTCGATGCCACAGAAGCTGCATCGGGGGGAAACAGGGTACTGAGCTTGGCTGCCCGATTCTGTAACCCTCTCTTAGACATCATGGAACAGGACTCACAATCCGCAATGGAGTGGTCAGGACCTAAACATTTTAGACACCAGTTATGGGTGTTGTGACAAGGCAGAGCTTTCAGAGCACAAGAAAAAGGGTTTTAAACACACTTTATCCTATGAACCTGCCAGGTATACAGGTCAAGAAAGGGTTAAACGCTCAGCACACAACGTTTCAGTGCAGGAGAGACTGGAAAGGGAGCCACACCCTAGCTCTAGGCTAACAGGGAGAGCTAGCCTATCAGGGAAAGGGGTGGACTCACGCCTGATTGGACAAAGCAGTCCTCATAACCAGAAAGTGGTAGTTTCAGAAGAGAGAGGGGGAGGAGAAGGAGTAAAGAGAAGAAAGCAACGCAGAGGCTTACCTTTGGCACAGCCGGGAGAAAGTGACTCAAGGGAATCAGACGCAGCCTCAGAGTCAGACACTCTTTCCAGAGGGACAAAGAAATCAGGTCCAGGTAGAGACTTGAAACCCCAAGGAGGCAAAGCTGGAAGCAAGTGGAATCAGGTGGGAACCGAGTACTTGGATGGTTGCCAGCCACCTTGCTCAGAGAAAGCCACGTCTCGGGGAAGGCAGTTGGAAGTGCTGCCAGGAAGGAATAGCCCAAAGCCAAAGCCAAAACAGGTTAGAAACTCTTACAAACCTTTTAAGCAAAGTTTGGAATCCTTGTCTGAAAGGGATAGAAGTAATTCTTCAGATATTTCCCCTAGGTCCAGATTGATAAGAGAGAAACTGGGTAGAAGGGAAATCCCAGCTGATGAAAAACAAGCGTTGCCTTATAGCAGAGAACGTGTCAGAAGCTGCAGTTCAGAGGGTAGCTCAGCTGCACCTCAGCAGGTTGCTAATTGGCAGCAATGGGACCTGAAGTTAGAATCAGATTCTGATGGCCAGGCTGTATTAAAAGAACCTGTAAAAGACTATCAGAAGAGATATATTCCTCCCAACCAGAGAGTAAGATCCAGGCAAGACAGGGAAGAGAGAAATCCCTACTCTCAGTTGTTTGAGAAGCTTAATAAGCCGGTAACCCTGCAAAAGCCTAGGAGACGTAAAGAGACTGGAGAAAAGCAGTTACAGACTCTCCTTAAACACTTGAGATCTCTAGACTCTAGTGAGCCTCATATACAGGAGACTCAAGATAGTGAATGTGAACCGATGCAGACAGATAATCCATTGTCTTCTAGCAGTGACTCAGAAATGGAATGTGGCATCTGTCAGAAAGAGTTTTAAACTACAGCTTAAACATATCCCATATTTTTAAGGCTGTTGTGAAAGGCTAATTTGGAGATTGGAGTTGCATGCAGACAGGAGTATTGTCTCACTGCCAACCCAAGTCATATACCTAGCTCTAAAGGATAGGTTGCAAGAACAGATAGAATTCTTCTGTGAGAAGTTTGTGTAGAAGAAGAATCAAGCTTAAGAAAGAAGCATCTGTTATACCTAGAGGCTAGAAGAAGTAACTTAAAGCACACGTGGAAAAGAAAAACCACAACACGGAAAGTTCCTTTATTAAAAGCCTTGTATTGGAAAAGTATGGCTGGTATTGAGAACAAGGATGTTTTGGAAAGTTGAAAGAAATAAGAGAAGTTGATTTTGATTTGCATATTGTGCCCTGAGAAATATCAGGAGAGCTGTTCATTCTGGACTTTATCTGTTACGTTTATATCATCTTTTTGATCTCTGTTCTGGGGGAAGAAACCCTGTGCAAACAATAAAATATTGTTTACCCTTAACCACTTTGGCTGTCATCACTGGGCTACAACTACACAAGCATACCAGGCAACAGCATAAACAGAGTGACTTTAACTGTGCCCCATTCTCCTACGGCCTCCATACTGGGGTTGACTGGCGAGGGGTGACAGTGTCAGTGACAGAAATAGTGCTACTGCACTTCGTGCACTTTTTAAACCCGGAGGCGGGTTTTTCCATGAGGAAAAATATATCTGTAGGCCTAAGGCCCCAGAAGAAAAAATGCACCGAAGAGAGTAGAATTTTTTTTTTTTTTTAAAGAAAGAAAAAAGACCAGTGGTACCGGTTCGGAATCGAGAAGGCAGACACGCGACTAAAGAAAAATAAAAGAAAATAAGAAATTCTTCAGCGGTGACAGGAAACACGACCTGCTGGCTCCGCGGAAAAGAAGAACTGGAGAGAGGTGGTTGGGAAAGGTGGGAAGGCAGCGCGCAGGCGCTGTGGGATGCTCCCAAAAGCTTTCTTACTGGACGCTGGGGAGCGTTCCCGCGCAGGCTCCGTCGGTACCGACGATACCCATATGTGAAGACTCATTCCTGCTTGTTCCTGGAGATTTATAGTTACTCTTTTGCTGTTAAACAACTGAAGAGGGTAGTGTTTAGCCCACCAGAAACAGAATTAGTTAAATATGAACAAAATAATTTATTAATTTTATTTATTTATTTAAAAGGATTTATATCCCGCTTTATCCTAAAATCAAAGCAGTTTTCACTTGGTTGAGATGAGTCTTAGTAGGCAGGGTGCCTGTCTCAAAGTTAAAAAAAAAACCTCTTAAGGCAGTTCCAATGTCTCTAATTCCTTATGAACAATATGGATCATCATACACAATAGAGAATGCAGATCAACACACTCCATTAATTATCGGTCCTATTTGTTGCGCTGAATCAAAAGTATACTTTGTGTAATCATGCAAATATAATAATCCACAGTCCCTTAAAGTCCCTTAAAAACCACTTATCTCCACCATGTGCTCATCCAACACGATGCCATGTTGCTAGAATTAGAGACATATTAAGGATATTGGAACTAACGTATGTGTGGACAGTATTGGCTTATGTCAGTTTTCAGATCTATTCCTAGTAGCTCACAAATTCTCTCACACAAAGATGTAAATGTGTGCATATATTCTAGATATATGCGCACAGAGTCTTTTTTTGTAATATCTTTATTAAACATTTCCATATAACACAAGCCATACAACCCAACGGTAACAGGGTATTACAATGCCTTATTAGTATCACTATACATAGACAACTGGCCTCTCCTAGCAGTGGCTAACATAATCACCAGAGTGTACTACAGTTGCAGAGTATTCATAAATTGATATTATCCATAAACCAGACAAGCAAAAGACCTGTATCCTCATCTCGAGCCACATGTCCCGATAACACCCCCTTCCTCTAGTAACATACCTCCCTCCTACCCTATTCCAGTATTGCTTGCCCCCTTCTACTACTGCTGTTGTTGTTAAGACAAGATGGAAGCAACAAAAACAAGGGTCTCTGCCTTACTCATGCACCTTGTCCTATTCTTGATCATATCATCACTACTGACAGGCTCTCTTAAACTAGAACAAAATGTATAAATACCAATAATTCACGCTCACAGACTCACATCTAGCACCTATCAAATGTTCCAGTTACATCCTCACCGCCACAGTCGTATATGCTCCCTGACCAAGATTGCACTGTCCCCTACACCCAGCCAGAGGCTTCTCCCATGCCCCAATAGTCCCCCCCCCCCAAAATGTGCCCTCATAAATGTACGATCTACCAGGAACAAGATTCCATTATTAGTTGACCTCATATCAGAGCATGATCTAGATGTACTATGTCTCACTGAAACCTGGTTCAATGACAGACACTGTTCTCATCAACCAACTCTGCCCCTCATCATACACAATTCATACATGTAACAGATCTACCGGCAGAGATGGAGGAGTTTGCATCATAGCAAGAAATAGCTTTGAACTGAACACTACTGACACTAACTCCACCCCAGGCATGGACATTCTCAAAGTATCCAATGGGTCTATATCGCTATACTTAGCATATAGAGTCCCGCAAGGCGATGCCGTGGATCTTTCCATAATGTTAGAAGCAGCCTGCTCTCCCACAACCAGACATAACCCGCTCATCCTCCTTGGAGACCTAAATTTATTCTCAGCCCTACAAAAGCAATTTGCCTCCTTCCTGAAAGCTATGGAAGCTCTCCGATTCACCCAAAGACTTGCTTCCCCAACACACAATAAAGGAAACATTCTTGACCTGATATTTATACCATGCACCCTTGTTCCAGATGCCAGCCAAACACCACACTCAATCCTTCCAGTTCCATGGTCAGACCACACCCTGATCCTCTTCTGTACTCCATATACGAGGGTTGCTATTTATATCTCTGGCCTTAGCAACAGTAAGTGTTGCCAGGCGCTATCCAATGGTTCCATTGGAACACTGACATTGTTGAACATAACCTTATTCATAACATTTTATCATTTGAGCGCGATTTGTTGTTTACAGTAACTTGAAAAATTCATCTCGGGCGAAAAATGGAATTAACTCGTGAACATTTTCGTGCGATTATTTTTCATAACTTTCGACGTGGATTATCAAGACAAGAGTGCATCAATGAACTTAATTTTTTATACGGCGATAAAGCACCATCCTACAGCACTGTAAAAAACTGGTATAACGAATTCAATCATGGCAACGTTCGCTCCAGGACGAATTCCGTCAGGGTCGTCCAAAATCAGTTGTTGTGCCAGAAAATATTGATGCTGTGTGTGAACTGTGTAATGGGGAAGAGACGTCCTTTGCCATGGAAACAGAGGAACCTGAGAGAAGTAGGTCTGTTGCTGACAGGAAGGCAAAGCACAGGACTCCCAGTTGCCAGGAGCAACATAAACAAACCCAGCCACGAGTGCAGCAGCCCCGCCCAGCTAGCAAACAATCCCCATCTCCTGAGCCCAATAGTTTTCACCTGAGAGGGGGAAGGGCTAGATTAGCTCCAAACCAGGCATATAAGAAACGCTCATTAGAGTTTCAGTGGGGAGGTGAAGGGCACCAAAGGAAGCCCAGAGCAGAAGGAGCAGAGGAACTGGAGAATGAGAGAGAGAGAGAGAGAGAAAGCTTGGACAGACCCAGCTGGGAAAGCTGAGTGAGCTGAAGTCTGAGACCCAGAAGCAACGTGTGTTTCAGTCAGGAAGGAAACACGAGAGAAAGTACGTGAGTGACTCAGAGGATTGTGATTCTGAGAGTGATAGAGAAATACAGGAAGTAACCAGCAAGAATAACTGGAGGAGCAGGGCCCAAAAACCCTGTGGCAAGAACTCCAGGCAATTGTCCTATTGGGAAGACACACAGAGGGAAACGTTACCGGTAAAGCTATCTGGGAAGCACTTGCAAGCTCCAGGGAGTGAAAGGTATTCGGTGGAGGACATTTGCATGTCAGAGGAAGAGGTTGAGAAGCCAAAGTACAGAGGAAAACCTCTGAGGTTTAAACCCCTTCCTGACCAGGCTGTGCACGGACTTTCCCCTGTCTCTAAGCCAGAAGGTAGTCTGTCTAATTACTATAAGGATAAAAGTGGTTATAAGAAGTTCTCTTATAGAAACCCTAAAGGGTGTGACTCTCCTCTCTGCTATTCTAAGATATATGGTAATACTGAACCCTATCTCACGGAGGGCTTGATAGAGAAGCCTCAGGAACAGATAGAGGGTGGAAGTTTGGAAACATTGTATACCAAGCAGAAGTTGTACTTACCAGAGAATCAGCATGAGTCAATGCTGATTGATCCTCAGGAAGAAGAAATATCAGATAACCAAATGGACTGTACTTTAATGGTTACAGATGATATAATTTCTCTGTGCTGAGCCAGGTGATGTGAAAGCTGTTTAAACTGGCAGTTGAAGAGCACAGGATTTTCCTTGCTTATACAAAGTGACTGTATGGTGTAAATACCGTGGAACTTTGAGTTTAAGTTGAGAAGCTGTTATTATTTCCTTTCTTATTTTGTGCCAGAGTGTATGGCTTTTTGTCCTGAGTTATTTTGTGTTTGAATCCGCCCCGGGAGGGGAATTAAAAGCCTGTCATTGCCTGAACCACTCGCACCACAACTGCATCTTATTGAAAAGGGGAAAATACTACAACTCCCAGGAGGCAATGCAAGCCTAAAGCATTGCTCCGGTCTTTCAATAAAGGGTCCCCAGGCCGTCTATCCCGTATGCCTAAGCTACGGGCCGATACTGGTGACAACTGATAAAGCAAGATCGTCATGTGACATACCATGAGATTGAGGCATCTTTGGGCATTAGTATGACAAGCATCAATAAGATATTGCATGATCATTTGGCCGTAAAAAAAGATTTGTTCGCGTTGGATCCCGCATAATCTGACAAACGCTCAAAAGAAGGCTCGTGTAGATTGGTGCAAGGAAATGTTGAAAAAATACGTTCAAGGTGCATCAAAGACTGTGTATAACATCTACACAGGTGACGAATCATGGATCTATGCATATGAGCCCGAAACAAAACAGCAATCGACTGTATGGGTCTTCCAAGACGAGCCAAATCCAACAAAAGTTGTTCGCGGAAGAAGCACATTGAAGCAAATGGTTGCCTGTTTCTTCGGCATTACCGGTCACGTGGCGACAGTGCCGTTAGAGCAACGTAGGACGGTCAATTCTGAATGGTACACAACCGTTTGTTTACCAGAAGTCTTCGGAGAAATTCGGAAAAAGTCGAAGAAGAGGCGAATAATTCATCATGACAATGCGAGCTCTCACACATCGGCTCAAACAAAGGAATTTTTGACCGGCCAAAATATAGAATTGATGGGTCATCCACCGTACAGCCCTGATTTGGCACCCAATGACTTCTTTTTATTCCCGCACATCAAAAACAAATTACGTGGTCAACGATTTTCAACACCCGAAGATGCGGTTGATGCATTCAAAATGCATGTTTTGGAGTTACCTCAATCGGAGTGGAAAAAGTGCTTCGAAAATTGGTTCAAACGCATGCAAAAGTGTATTGATCTTCATGGAGAATACTTTGAAAAACAATAAAACCATTTTCGATCATAAATATTTGTTTTTTTCATTATTAGGCCAGAAATATAAATAGCAACCTTCGTATAAGCCAAAGAACAGAATCAATAACCACACATCCGAAAAGCGAAGATTCAAGCAATTTGACAATGACCTCTTCCTTGAATTGGTCATCCCTTCATCTAAAACTCCTCAAGCAGAATAATGCCAGCCTTGAATCACAGATAAGAAGATGGAATGAATTCACAGCATTCGCAGCCCAAGCATCACCTAAAACTACTTCGACCAAACGCCACAACAGAACTCTATGGTTCTCAACAGCATTACTAGAGCAAAAGAAGGAACTACGATGACTCAAACGAAACTGGAGACGATCGAGAGACCCTGTCACCCATGCCATCTATCTAGAAAAGCAACAAGCATACTGCAAAGAAACACTAAGATGGAAGAGAGAATACCATGAAAACCTTATGTGTTCGCTAAACAAACTCAGAGTTCTTCACCGTTGCAAAATCTCTCTTAAATGAACCAAACAAGCAAACGCCTTGAGATATTACCCCACAGGACATAGCAACCCACCTCTGCCCTAAATACCATTCAACTCCACCCATAACCCACCCACCAGAAATTCTAAGCACATATTTCCCACCACAGCCCATATGGTCTGAATTTGATACCTCTTTCCTAGAAAACATTGAGACTACCATCAAAAACCTCAATACAACTACATCAGCCCTGGATCCTTGCCCATTCACCTGGATTAAAGTACCAAACAACAACTTAGCCCCTACTTTCAGATCATAGTACAAACATCCCTCTCCATGGGTATAATGCCTACCCCATTGAAGACAAGCTCAATCCACCCAATCCTAAAAGGGAACAAACTGGACCACACTTCACCAAATTCCTACAGATGGATAGAAGGTATTCCACTCACTCGAAGATAATAGAGAAACTAGTGCAAAACCAACTCCAGAACTTCATTGAGGACCATGCTCCCCCTTGATCCCTTACCAACACACATTCAAATAGAAACACGGAACTGAAACACTACTGACATTCCTACTAAACTCCATCCTCACATACACACAACTGGCCACCCAAGGTTGCCTCCTAATATTTATAGACGTATCATCTGCCTTTGATTCCTTACCGCATCACCAACTCATTGAAAGGTTACATGACAATGTCCTTTGAGACACCACCCTAAACTGGTTCTGTTCCTATCTAGGAAACAGGATCCAACAAGTAAGAATCGGTGTCAAAACATCTTGTCCTTTCCACTAGCTATAAGGAGTGCCCCAAGCCTATCAGTCCTTTTTCCCCAACATCTTCCTCCAGCCTATATGACAGATCTTCAAAGAACATAAGATCCAGTACCAGCTCTATGCAGATGACAATGTTCTTCACTCCATTTAATACCTCAGCACCAGACTTCAGTAACATCAGTAAATGTCTCACCAAGGTTAGGTAATGGCTCCAACATCACAATCTTATACACCAGACAAAGACAGAGCCCTCCACATTATTCTCCAATCCATCTTACTCCCCCCCATGCACCTTAAAGCTTGACGATTGCACCATCATTGTGAAAAGCGAAGTCAAATACCTGGGGATAATCCTTGACCAGAAACTCTACTTCCAAGAACAAATAAGAAAAACAATCCAATCTGTTTATTATAAACTAAGAATTCTGAAGAACCTCCGCCCTCTTCTAAGTCCAGAATCATTCTGTACCATCTGCCAGGCGATGATTACTCCCACCTTCGACTACTGCAACATTATATATCATAGCCTCCCCAAACAAATCCTACACCTTCTCCAAATGGCTCAAAATACCACAGCATGAATAATCCATTGAACCCCAGGCAGGCCCACATCACCCCTACCCTGAAACACTTACACTGGCTCCCCATCCAAGCCAGAATGCAATATAAAGCATTCATTATGATTCACTAGGTCCTACATAATGAATCAGAACCTGTCTTCAGCCCCTACTCACCTGACCAAAAAGTGACAAACTTCGAAGACCCAACTCTATTAACCTCAACATCCCAGCCATTAAAATGAAAAGTAAACAATCCACATGTAGTCATGCATTCTCCCTTTTTGCCCCAACCATATGAACACCCTCCCACCTGTTCTGAGAGAATGCTCTGACCTTTCAGAATTTAGGAAAAAACTAAAAACCTTTCTATTCCATGAATACTATAACACAACCACAACACCAGACCTGTGAGAAAGTGTGACATAAATAACACAAACCCCCAACCTCATCATATATCACAATCCCAAATCCCATGCACCTTTGTACATAGTTACACTTTTTACTGTATTACTTAACCTTCTCATATTGTTTATTGTACTGGATATTTGTAATGAAAAGTTCTTGTTCCCTGTACAACAGTGCACCCCTGCACTGTTATTCTTTTGTTACCTGTAAACCGCCTTGAATAGCAGAAAGACAGTATATAAATAAGTTTAAATAAATAAAATATTCCTCCATATTCCAAGAAAATTCCACAAGAAAATGACACAACAGGTCAGTACTGCATGTAAGATGCAAGATTCCAAAGAAAACCACTTTAACCTAAGATTACTGTTGTCCAGTCAATCCTGCTTCCTAGTGCATAGGATGTGCAAAATTACCCCATCCTATTCCACCCTCCCTCCTTTAGCAAAGGAGTGGAGGAGTAGCCTAGTGGTTGGGGCAAGGTACTTCAGGCCGGAAGGTCGGGGGTTCAAATCCCACTAGAGGACAGCAACCTTGGGCCGGAAGGACTGGGGTTTCTAGTCCCACAGGTGCTCCTTGTGGTCTTGGGCAAGCCACTTAACCCTCCATAGCCCATGTTCCCTGTAAAATAGTTATCTCCAAGTTATAATGCCCTGTTCAATGTAATTTCAATTTGTTCAATGTAAACCGCACTGATGCAGAATAGCGCGGTATATAAGAGAATGTAAATAAATAAATAAATAAAAGAACGCCCATCTCCCTCCCGTACTGCCTGAGAGTGACCTATTTGAAACTGCAGCCAGATCTGTCGGTAGCGTACCCACTTAGAGGTCTTGTGGGGAGCATAGGCGTGCCGTTCAGTTGCTGCTAGTGTATGCATTACCATTTTCCAATGTACAAAAGAAAGAACCTCCTCTCCCACCCAATATTGCAAAATAAGTTTAACTTCCCAATTACCTATCATCAGGAATTTTCCTTCCACCTACCGAATTCTTTTCTGTCTTAAGGGGCTTTCGTCCCTCAGGAGCAGCATACCATAGGTCCATTGCACCTGTTTCATAATCACATGAGTCAGGCAAAGCAATTCTGAGCCCCATAATTCTGTCAACAGAGGACATTCAAGGAAGGCGTGTTGCAGTGTCTGAAGCTGGCGCTTACATTTATCAGAATGTGCCTGAATCCAGATGCCCTGCTTTACCCCACACTCCTTAGTGAGATATCCCCTGTGAAGAAGTTGGAATTGCATTTCTTGATATCGTGCTGAGGATAGAATCTTTGGGAGCCATTGAAAACAACCCTCCAATTGCTCCTCACCCACCTCCTCCCCCAACTTGTCTGACCACTGCGTAGTCAAACTCTGTAGATATGTGGGCAATGTGTCCCATAGCATGCAATACCATTTCTCCAGTCTGTTCTACCGTGGAGCTAACTTACAAAAATCTTCATCTCCCTCTCCAACCCGTACCTTCACTTGGATACTTAGCTACCACCAATTGCCACTACGTCGAAGTTGCAGATAAGAAGAGTAATGATGCTCTGGTAGCTGTAATTTTTGCTGTAATGTCTCAAATGTGGGCATATCTCCCCCTCCCCAATCCATCTGGTGTCCCAGATCGAGTCTGCTTTCCAGGCACCATTGGTTAAACTTAATATGCACATGTCTGGGTTGCCCATGATTTATAGAAATGGGGACACCTGCCAACTCCTCTTGTGTTTCCCAGCCCACCATTTCCAAGCTTTCCGAGGGCACCCACACATGTTCCTTGTTCCGGGGAGGTTTGTTGAACCTTCTTACAAGGATGACTCCAAATTTCCAATAGGCCCTCTGGAGCATACTGGTGTGCCCCAGTGAAGGCGTCATGGATCCACCGGATTAGAGAGGCTACATTATACATTCTAAGATCGGGCAAACTTGCTGCTCCCACCTCAGGGCTCAAGATCATTTTTGCATGGCTGATTCGTACTCATTTACCATGCCACAGAAATGTCCATATGACACTTTTAAAGTAGCTTTCATCTACCCTACTCACCCACATAGACAGCATCTAGAGTTGGTATACAATTTTTGGTATGACCACCATTCGGACCACCGTCACTCTTCCATAGAGAGATAGGGGCAAATCCACCCATTTTTCAAACAAAAGTTTAATTTGCCATAGTTTATTGTGTATGCTAAGCTGATATACCAGTCTGGAATCAGAGTGCAGGAAAATTCCAAGATATTTCATAGGTCCCAGTCATCCATTTGAACACTATGCTATCCCCCAGATGTATCTAACTGCTACTTTTGGTCCTCAGTAAGCTGGGGGGGGGGGGGGGGGTAGCAAAGGCAGCCTCCCGCTCCTCTGGTGCCCTTCCCTCAGCACAGTACAGTTTTGAAAAAGAATGTAAAGTGCCATGCAATCTCCATCTCCCGCGTGATCAGTATGCCATCATCCTGCCGTAATCGAGTCAACTGCCATTTTAATTTTTACCGGTTGAATCAAATTAGCTAAATGCCTCTAAGTTTTATCCCCTTATTTGTGCAGTTTGTATTTATAAAGCCAAATACTACAGATGGTCCTTTGTTGCAGAATCGCTTGCACTCTGTTCCTCCTCTCTTGTAACTGTAAATGTGTTTCTTCCGTCCCCTTGTGCAAATACTCGGCCCTATGTATCCTCAAAAGACACAGCCCCCCTGCTGTAGAGCAGCCCCAGCTTACGCTGCTGTGCCACCATATAGCCCAATATCTTTCCCTGGAGAACTGCCTTTGCCGCTTTCCAGTAGAGCACTGGGCCCATCTCCTCCATCCCATTGTCAGCTTTGTAATCAAGCCATACCTTCCGTAGGAAGGTTTGGAATTCCACACTGTCCAAACTGGATTTAACTGCCAGATCTCCGATCCTTTCCCTCCAGCGCAAATTTATTTGTACAGTCGCATGGTCCGAAACCACCAGTGACTGGATATCTGAACCTTGAATATTAGGGTACAGGCCTTTAGATAACATCAGGTAATCAATGTGGCGGTGCACATGGTGGGGCCCCGAATAGTGCGTGAACTCAGAATCTAGGGGCTACAATGTTCGCCACCCATTAATCAGCTCTAATTCATTACACAAGAGGTTAATACCTCAGTCCTCCACACTCTTCAGAGCTATCTGTGGTGGCCGACAATCCATTGTTGCATCCGCAACTAGATTGAAATCTCCTCCCAAAATAATTTAAAGAGTCCGATTGGTCGGCCAGATGAGAAATCAGCTGCAAGAAAAAACTATGTTGGTATGTGTCTGGAGCATAAATGCTGTTTAATAGGACTTTCTTCTACTGCAATTCCCCCAGGCCAAAATGTAAAGCCCTTCGGGCTCTCGAACAACTTGATGTGCATCCCAAGATGCCCGCTTCCCTACCAATATAGCCACCCCCTGTTGCCTTGAGATGTAGTGAGCCGAAATGACCTCTCTCACCCACCTTCATTTAAGTTTAAAATGTTTCATGGCTGACAGATGTGTTTCTTGCAATAATGCAATTTGAATCCCAATGAGTGCAGGTATGTTAGGAACCAATCATGTTTTATTGGGGAGTGAAATCCTCCCAAATTAAGTGTTACTATGTAGTGTTCTCCCACTGCCAAGCAGTGTTTCTGAGATCAAAAAAGATATTTCTTTGTAACCCCCCGCCCCCCCCCCCACCTCCGAAGTCACCCAGCTAAACCCCCAGGGACAACTCCAGGGTTGATACCACCCCTATCCTCACTGCTGTAATCCAACTTTGCCTTATCACCCTCAGGCAGCCCCTTTCTCCCAACTGAACCCAACCAAAACTCTTCACATAGCCCAACCAAGCCCTTCCTCCCCTCCCCCCTTCCCTGTTTCACCCCTCCTATACATTCTCACTCATACACCATGCATACCTTCCCACATCCTTTCCACCCTCCCATGCAGGTATTCCCACCTGCCCCAGGTCTCCTCTGCCAATCCTCTGCCAGAACCAGACAAGAAACCTCAGGAAGAGCACTATCCCTGGCTGCACCCACGCTATGGAACTCACTTACCGATGACCTAAGAGCAACTGTAGACCTGAAGGACTTCAGGAAGATGCTCAAAACTACGCTCCTCAAAGAACACTACAAAGACTACATATGACCCAGCCACACATCCTACTCCCGCCTGTCTGAATCCCCAGCTCTCCCCTCCCATGTTTGTACATATTCCTCTGTATAACTCACTGTAATCGCACACTGTACGTAGCTCACTATGTAATCAACCACACGCTACACACACACACTCACAACTATCTGTTGTATTCACTGCATGCCTGCACCCAACCTCACTGCCACCTGATTTGTGTGACGTGTTAAACCGCTTTGATGTCAAGATAAAGCGGTATATTAAATCCTTCTAAATAAATTAATTAATCCTTCCCCCTCTAGCTCCGAATCCTGCTAGTAGCTTTCCTCCTTCTACACAGACTTGTTCCCTCCCCCTTTTTCCAACTACCCCCTCTAGGGTTGCCAACTGGCTCCAGATGCATCCGACAGGCTTGATCCAGTCCTGGGTTTACTCCATTGCATGCAGGGACAGGTAGTTCTGATTTCTCCATTGCACTCCTTAAGAAAAGCAAGACTACAAGTCCTTGCATGCAATGGGGCAAAAAAAGGACTGGAACAAGCCTGTCGGGCGCATCTGGAGCCAGTTGGCAACCCTACCCCCTTCCTCCACCTCAAAATATACTGCCCCTATAAACGTCCTAATGTTCGCCAGCCCTCTCCCTCAACAGGGGGAAGAGTGCAGCCAGTCCAGTCCGCCAGAGTCCATTGTTTAAGTTCAAGATGACCGCAAGCACCCTTCGGCTGCTCAACAGCGTTAATCTGGACAAATAAACTCCTCTGAGTCACTGGGGCCAGAGATAACTGCAGTTCTCACCAAAGAGGGCCGGAATTCAACTAATTACTTCTTATACAGTCACAAGGGGGTTCACAGGAAGGCTGTCCCTGGAGCAATTCCAGTTCCCGATGGTCAAAGGCCACTTTAGTCTTTTGCCCGCTCTGCTTGTCCATTGTTAGAGCCTGCCAGTCCCTCTGCTGGGGTATTAATACACAGATTTTCCAGCATGTTGTACCTGAAGCTTGTAAGGATAAATCAATGTGAATCTTATGTCATGTTTAATCAGTTCACTCCAAACAGGTGCAAATTCACAGCATTTGGTGGCTACTCTGGAAGAGAAAAAGTCTCCGATTCTGATATTCCAGACTCTTGTGTTTGTAGAATTTCCAAAGAATCTTTCCTTTTTGGACCCTATGAGATAACACCCTATGGCCGCACAAGGGCATCTATGATTCTCCTGAAGCAGGCCGATTCTATGCATCCTCTCACAGTGCCAGGCACCCACAGAGATTGGGAAGCCCAGTTGTTGAGGCAGCCAAACCTGGAATATATTGTAAAGTTCCACAGCCATGATACTTTCAGGTAGCCCTACAATCCGAAGATTATTCCTCCTGACCCAGTTTTCTTGCTCTTCCAGTCAGTCAAGCAGTTGAGCTTGCTCCTGGGTCAGCTGTGACACAGAGGTAACCAACCAAGTCCTCCTGTGCAGCCAAGCGTGCCTCCACCTCTGCTATGCGCTGAATTTCGCCCTTGAGCCACTCTTTAATATCATCAACTGTCGAGTGGAGTTGTTAAGATGGTCCTCTAGTATAGCCATCACCACCCAGGAGATCTCTGCCGTGAGGTCTCCCGCTCCTGGCTGTGTAGGCTTCTGAGGCTCGGTGGTCATTTTGTGCTCAGTTTTGCCCTTCCGTCGTGACTCTTCTTATCCAATTTAGGGGGCATATCCCCCAGCCAGTTAACCCACATCTATGTCTGTCATTAGTTGGGGGGTTAGGGGCCACTCACCTCGCCTACTGGGGATCGATTCAGCTACACTGCTTGATGTTTTTGCCAATTTTTTAGTACCTGGGACAAGAGCGCAAGCTTCACCTATCGATCTCCCAGCTATGCCATACCAGAAGTCTGCACACGCAGTTTTATAAAATATGCATGTATATCACAACTGTGTCCCAGCTCTGCCCCAATGCCATTGCACGGATCATGTAAAAGAAGGTAACTCAGCCTCAAACTAGCTGCCTACTTGGGTTCCCAATCTAGCTAGCCCCTCATAAAATTACCCTCCTCTTCTTTATTTTCAGAGGGAAACGTTTTGAGGTGGATATCAAATACAAATATGTAGAGTAAAAATAAAATGAAAAAGCAGATTTGTGAATGATGGACTTTGGAGTTATGATAAAATGCAAGTTGTATCAGACAGTTTTGGTCTGACATTACGGCATGATTGAGTGCTCCTTTTAGTTCTATTAATTATTGCTTGACATTTGCAATCCACTTATGTTCTGTGCTAAATATACTATTGGTGATTCATCTGGTTTTATATTTATATATTTAGATTTGCCTTTATAAAATAAGCATTAAATAGAAAGGTTTTTTAAATTTTATATAGGAATCATCTTAAAATTAAAAAAAACCCTCTTCCTATTTAATGCTTATTCTATAAAGGCAAATCTAAATATATAAATACAAAATGAGACTAATAGTATTTTTAGCACAGAATAGTCTTAAAATTACCCTCCACAGCAGTATGTTTAGATAACGGGAATAATTCTCTCACACAAATGGAATATTTTTCCCTCACAGAAAATAAAGCTGCAAGTGATTGGGGATTTCGGTGTCTGTGTGCCTGCTTAAGCGAATATGCAAAAGAAAATTGAAGCAGGCCACTGAAAATTTCCCCCTGTAGAACTAATAAAAAAAAATGTTCTGGTACATGAACTTTAGGAGTGGCGCAGGTACAGCCTGCAGAGACTACAGTTATTTCCAGCATCAACATCGACAGAAGAACTATGGGGGGGAGAGGGGCTTATTCAAAGGCAGACCTGCAAACCTCATAAGTGCCGCTCATCATAATATTCAACAGAAGTTACCCAGTTAGTGTCATTGAATATCCCCTCCTAGCCCAACTAAATGCCCAACGCTAACCGGCTAACATCAGGCCATTCCGGGGTTGGAGCAGGGTGGCACCCAAAAATATCTGACATCTTCAGTTGATAACTGGGAGAAGTGAGGCGGAAAAAAGGTAGACCTAACTTTGTCCTGTTAAAGATTAACAGTTGTTAACTGAGTATCACAGATAAATGGTTATTCCTAACAGACATTCCTAACAGGGGCTCTACAGGTCAAACGGTAAGGATTTGAGGGTTTATTTTTATTAAATTGCTAGCTCTCTGACTGGGAGATCTTAAAAGGGTTTTGGTATATTTTTAAAGCAAAGTTACATTCTTTTTGGTTCTTTAGTACCAATATTTTCTTTAGTGGAGTAGCATTTAAACTCTGGTAACCTTTTGGGAACTGCTGACACCTAATCAGATGTTAGTTCTCTCCATACCCATCCCAACTACCACCCACCCCTAGTGAGCAGTCTTGCTTTATAGGGCACCTCCCCATCTAACAAAGCACAGGGACTTGGAGCAGCACATTCTGAATATAATTAAAGAGATTTAACTGCTTTTTCTCTGAAAGGACAGCTGGGAAACCGGCTGGTACTTTGGTAGATCTCTCTCTTTTGCTTTAACAGATACCTAAGCTCCACGAACAGAACAATGGCTGGGAAAAATTGTATAGCTAAAGCTGTTGCCCCCATTAAAGCTACTGCCTCTGTCCAGACAGAGGTCCCAATGCCAGTTGATGGACTGGTTCCATGTGCAGGGTGCCTGCATGCTGAAGCTCTGAGGAAACAAGTGGAGGAACTCAGAGAGGAGGGGGCGAGGCTGAGGAGCATTCAAGACAGTGAGAAGTACATTGATGAGATGCTTCTTGAAACATCCAAGCTCTCTAGCAGAGGAGAAGATGGGTGCCAACAGAATGACTACGGTTGGACACAAGTCACCAGGGCCTGCAGAATCACCAATCCAACTTCTCCAGCCCTTGAGTTGGAGAACCATTATGCAGCCCTGGAAGTGGAGAAGGTGAAAGCATCACTGGAAAGGGAAGAACCAGAGCTCAAGTACCCCAAAGTTACAGAATCAGTGACCAGAAGGAAACGAAGGGTAGTGGTGGTTGGAGACTCTCTTCTGAGGGGTACTGAGGCGTCCATCTGCCGACCAGACTTGATGTCCAGAGAGATATGCTGTCTGCCTGGTGCCAAAATCCAAGATGTTACGGAGAGTTTGCTGAGACTCATCAAGCCCACTGACTATTACCCAATGTTGCTAATCCATGTCGGAACAAATGATACTGCCAGGTATCCCTCTGAGCGTATCAAAAGTGACTTCATGGCTCTGGGACAGAGGGTGAAGCAGTTAGGTGCACAGGTGGTGTTCTCTTCAATCCTCTCTGTTGAGGGTAAAGGCCAAGGCAGAGAGGCTTGCATCCTGGAGACAAATGCATGGCTGCGTGGATGGTGTCATCGAGAGCGTTTTGGTTTTCTAGACCATGGGATGCTGTTCCAAGACTTGCAGAGCATAGATAGCATCCATCTGTCCAAGAAAGGTCAATGTGTCTTCAGTAGTAGACTGGCTAATCTACTGAAGAGGGCTTTAGACTAGACTTGTTGAGGATGGGTGAAGAAAGCCCCCAGGTAAGTGAAAGCCCCTAGGTAAGTGATACATTAAAGCACAGTTACTTACCTGTAACAGGTGATCTCTGGGAACAGCAGGAATAAGTTTTCACATATGGGTACGTCGGTACCGACGGAGCCTGCGCGGGAACGCTCCCCAGCGTCCAATCAGAAAGCTTTTGGGAGCATCCCACAGCGCCTGCATGCTGCCTTCCCGCCTTTCCCAACTGTCTCTCCTCAGTTGAGTTTTATAGCTGAGACAAAGAGGGAGAGAGAGGGAAAGGAAAGAGAGATAGAGAGAGACAACTCCTAGGGGAGGTGGGCGGGTTGTGAAGACTTATTCCTGCTGTTCCCAGAGATCACCTGTTACAGGTAAGTAACTGTGCTATCTCCAGGAACAAGCAGGAAAGAGTAGTTACTCACCTGTAACAGGTGTTCTCCAGGAGCAGCAGGAATCAGTCCTCACATATGGGTGTCATCGGCGCCGATGAAGCCCCAGCGGAGCATTTCCCCAGCTTTCTATGAAAGCCTTTGGGAATGCAGGCACGCATGCGCGGTTCCCTTCCCGCCTAAAGGTGCCATCTTACCTCAGTCAAATGACATAGCTAAGAACAGCACACAAAAATGAAAAAATAAACTATGTACAACTGCAACTCCAAGGGGAGGAGGGAGGGTTGTGAGGACTGATTCCTGCTGCTCCTGGAGAACACCTGTTACAAGTGAGTAACTACTCTTTCTCCAGGACCAAGCAGGAAGTCAGTCCTCACATATGGGTGACTCCCAAGCTCTGGGCTACCAAGGAACCCAGGCTGAACAAGAGAACTCCCTCTAGTCCCAGCAGCAAAGAAAGGCTTTTCACTGACAGAACCTCCACCGGTAGCCCAACGGAGGGCAGGAGTTGCCTAAACCTCAAAGAGATTCCGGAGTACTGCCTGGCCAAAAGCACTGTCCCTACGGGACTCCCTCTCCAGATAGTAATGGGCCGCAAAAGTCTGGCTTGAAGACCAAGTTGCAGCCCTGCAGATATCCACCAAGGGCACAGAGCGAAGATGAGCCACTGAGGCAGCCATTGCCCTGACACGATGGGCCGTGACCCTACCCTGCAAAGGAAGGTTAGCCGCCTTGTAAGCCCAGGTGATACAGTCAGCCACCCAGATGGACAAGGTACGCTTGGACACAGCCAACCCCAACTTATTGGGGTCAAAGGATACGAAGAGCTGAATAGCCCTTCTATGCCCCTGCGTATGGTCAAGGTAGAAGGATAAGGCTCTCCTACAGTCCAGGGTATGCAGAACTGCTTCAGCCTGGCTTGCATGAGGCCTAGGGAAGAATGCTGGAAGAACCACCTCCTGATTGAGGTAGAAAGAGGATACAACCTTTGGGAGGAACTTTGGATGAGTCCTAAGGACTACCCTGTTCCTATAAATCCTAGTGTAAGGCGAGTGCCGGTGACGTCATCACCTAGTATGGCCGCTTAAGTTGTGAGCTCCCACCCGACCCTATTGAAAAGTGCAGTAACGAGAGGTGTGTGGAGCCGGATCACCCTGGTTTTTGCAGGAGGGGAAGGTGATATTGGCGGTGATCGGTTGTAATGACTGCAAAGCTGAAAAAGGTGAATTTGAAGGAGTTTGCCTACGGGGAAACCACGCCAGCCCGGCAGAGCAAAGATAAGATGGCGGGGGTTGAGGGAAAGCTCGCGGAAACCGCTGCCGGCAAAAGGAGCACACGAGAGAGAACAGAGAAGGGGCCCGAGGAGAGCGGTGCGAACGCTGGAGGGGGGCCCGGTGACTTTCAGAGTTAGGTCCGAGTGTGGTTCTCCGAACTACAGACTGATATTTTGCAAATTAGAGCGGATGTGGTGGCAAGCCTGAGAGGGGACATCACGGATCTTGGTAGGAGAGTGGAGGAGGTTGAAGGCCGTGTGGCGGGCCAGGGGGAAAGTCTGGAGTCTATGGAGCACAAAGTACAGCTCCTGCAGCAGCAACATCAAGCGCTTGAGGAGAAAATGGAAGACCTAGAAAATAGGTCCCGCCGGTGTAACCTGCGCTTTCGGGGTGTGCCGGAGGGAGACCCTTATTTGGACTGCCAATCCGTGGTGCAGGCTATCTCCAAGGCCGCACTGGAAAATGCAGGAGTCGCATTAGATGGTATGGACTGGCGCATTGTGCGGGCACACAGTGGCGGCTGCGGGAGCTGGGCGCGGGAATCGACCAAGAGACATCATTGCCTGCTACCAGGACTTTCAAACAAAAGAAAAGGTGCAGAGAGCAGCCCGGGGGAACGGCGGAGTAAAATGGAACTCCTGTGAGGTGGACATTTACACTGACCTAGCACAGGTTACCCTGCAGAAGAGGCGCATGATGAAAGACATTGTGCTAAAGCTCCGAGAGGAGGGAGTCCGTTATGGGTGGACCCGGGAGGAGGCGGTTCAAGCACTTCGGTCAGCGGGTATGACAGGCCTGCAGGGAGAGACTGTGAGCAGCGGTGGCCGACAGGCTGATCGGCCTAAGTGGCAACGGGTAGAGAGCAGGAGGCAGCGAGCCCGAAGACCTGATACAGAAGAGCGGTTGGGGGAAGCCGGAGAGTGAAGGAACTGTACAGCCCCTTCGGGGCCTTGACTGTTCATGGTTTCTGGCCTTGCCTGGAAGCTTAGCCGGGCAGAGATGTGGAGTAGGCTGTTAAGCTTTTATTGTGGGGGTGTGGTTTTCTGTTACTGTTGGGGGGGTACTGTTGATTTGATGCATATATCTATGTTTCTAATGCTGGTCATTAACGGAGGGAGTTGGAATAAGGGAGGAGGGGGGTGCATGATGAAGGGTGGGGTAGTGCTGGGGATGAGGAGTGGGTGAGAGTAAGGGGAGGATGTGTGGTTGATAGGTAGGGTGGGAGGAGGTGGGGGGGGTGTTGGTCAGAACAGGATGGCGGGAGCACTCATTGCCTTGGTAAGGAGGGAGGGAGTTAGGGGAGAAGGGGGGGAGGGGCAGGGGGAAGGGGGGGTGGGGGGGGAGAGGGTGAGGATTACTGGAGGGCCTGGTCTATAGAGCATGGAAGGGGGGGGGAGACTGGTTCAGTGGATAGGGTTAAAGTAGTGCCCATGAATGTTCGGGGGTTAAATTCCCCGGTGAAAAGGCAGAGAATGTTTAAGGAAATTAATAGACTTAATGGAGACATTATTTTTGTCCAAGAAACGCACTTGAAAAAATGTGATGAATGGAGAGTGGCACATAAAAATTTTTCAGAGAAATGGTTCGCTTCAAATAAGGTGAACTTGAAAAAGGGAGGGGTGGGGATTTTGTTGAGGGGGACGATAGATTACTCTGTGCGGTACATCGGGATAAGGAGGGTAGATACCTTATCGTTAAATTGCGTATTCAGGAACAAATATTTACACTGATTAATGTGTATGGGCCAAATGTGGGTCATGGGACCTTTTATGATCTGTTGCATGGTGTGGTGGAAAAGGTGGCGGAAGGCCACATTATTATGGGGGGGGACTTTAATGTAACCATTGATCCAGCTTTAGATACTTCTTCGGGAAAGGGAATGGGACATGCCACGGGAAGGAGGACCTTGAAGGCGTTGGGGCGGAGTTTGGGCCTAGTGGACACGTGGAGGGAAGTGAGGGGGAAAGAGAAGGTGTTTACCTTCTATTCCCCGGTGCATCATTCCTTCTCCAGGATAGACATGATATGGGTGTCAAAGACCTTATTGACCAGGGTGGCTGAATGTGAGGTGGGCGATCAGACTTGGTCAGACCATGCGCCCATCTGGGTGGCGGTGGGGTTGGGGGGGGGACAGAGGAAGGGCAGGGTGTGGATGTTGAACGAGTCCCTTCTGGATGATGTGGAGGTAGCACAAAAGGTGGGGGTGAAAATTAAACAATACTTAGAGTTTAACGATAGGGATGGGTGTACGATTGGAACATTGTGGGATTGCTTGAAAGTGGTAATTAGAGGGGATTTGATCTCGGTGGGGGCGTATATGAAAAAACAGAGAGAGCGGAGGAAGGAGGAGCTCCGGGAGAGGCTGCGGGAGTTGGAAAGCTTGGTGTTGCTGCGGAGAGGGCAAAAGGGGATGGAGCAAGAGTTAAATAGAGTGCGTAGGGAAATTAATGAATTGGAGTTGGCAGAGATTAAACATGCTCAGGATATACTGAAACAACAATTTTTTGAATTTGGCAATAAGCCCAGTAGATTGCTGGCGCAAAGGTTGAAGCAGCACCGCACTAGAAATCTTATAACTAAAATCCGGGATGACAAAGGGGTAGTGGTGCGGCGAGTGGATTTAATTCAAAAGAGTTTTGTACACTTTTATAAACAGCTATATATGGCAGAGAACACCTCGATGGGGAATGCACTGGACCGCTATTTGCAGATGAGTTTACCCTGCTTGTCAGGGGAGGAGGGAGACCGTCTATCTAGACCCATAGAAGAGGAGGAGGTGGCAGAGGTGATCCGGAGTCTCCCGGCCCACAAGGCGCCGGGGCTCGATGGCTTTACGAATAAGTTTTATAAGGTCTATAGGGATCTGCTTTGTGGGCCGTTGGCGAGATTATTTAATGCCTTTAAAGAGGGGGAGGATATCCCAACAACCTTACGTACCGCGGGGATTACGGTTTTGCCTAAAGAGGGGAAAGACTTAAGTTTGTGTGGCTCTTATAGACCCATCTCTCTCCTAGGCACGGACTTTAAAATTTTCACCAAGATACTGGCAAATCGATTGCTGCGATACATGCCGAGGCTGGTCCATGAAAACCAATCTGGGTTTGTCCCGGGGCGCCATACAGTGGATAACCTGCGGAAGGTGTTGTCTGCAGTGTGGCACGGCAGGAAGGGTGTTGACCAACTGGTGCTGCTGACCATCGACGCTGAAAAGGCGTTCGATCGTGTCTCGTGGCCTTTTCTCTTTAAAGTGTTAGAAAAAAATGGGGATAACGGTTAACTTTTTAACCTGGGTTAAGGCGATCTACCGGCAGCCGATGGCACGGATTCGTATTAATGGGGAGTATTCTGAGTCCTTTGCTCTGCACAGAGGGACACGGCAGGGGTGTCCACTCTCCCCGCTGCTTTTTGTGTTATCTATGGAGCCGCTCGCCCAAAGAGTGCGGGACTGCGTGGAGATTCATGGGGTCAAATGGAAATCAGTGGAAAGCAAGGTTTCTCTTTTTGCTGATGATCTACTGTTTATGCTGATGGAACCGCAAGCTTCCCTGGTGGCGCTACAGGGGGTCCTACGGGAATACGGTGCTTATTCGGGCTTCAAGGGTAATGAAACGAAATCGGAGATTTTGAATATTTCGGCGGGAAGAGAGGAGCAAAGGCAGCTTAAGGCTTCATTTCCTTTTCGCTGGGCGAAGTCTAGTCTTCGATATTTGGGGATTTATTTGACGACCCGGGAATCGGATCTGTTTAAGGAAAATTATGTGCGGGTTGAGAGGGCCATCCAAAAAGATTTGGCGGAGTGGAAATATAAGCATCTATCTTGGATGGGGAGGATCGCGGCTATCAAAATGGTGGCATTGCCTAAATGGCTGTACCTTTTTATGAATCTTCCTATTGGACTACCCAAAAGTTACATTGCCCGATTGCAGAGGATTATCATGACCTTTGTGGGAGGGGGGAAGAACGACAGAGTGGCCGCCCGCATTTTGATGGAGAGAAGGGAGCGGGGCGGGTTGGCGGTCCCGAATTTGTTGAAATATTGGGAGACGGCACAAATGTGCGCTGTTGTGGAATGGCAGGCGGAAGAACCAAAGGAGTGGGTGGGTATGGAAGTGGAGGAACTGGGGGAGGGGTGTTTGGGGGACTGGGTCTGGAGACCGCAGATGGGTTCTGGAGGATATCCGGGCCGTAACCCCTATGTATTGGGCTCCCTGAGGGTTTGGAATAAATGGAGACGTATCTGGCTGGGGGAACATGGGCTATCCCGGCTGCTGTCGATTCAAGGGAATCCAGATTTTAGGCCAGCCATGGGGAAATCTACTTTTGACAGTTGGACACATAATGGCTTGTGTAGGGTGGGCCAATTGTTGGCGGGGAGACAAGTGAAGACCTTTGAGGCGGTCGCATGGGAGTACAAGCTGGATGGGAGAGCGATTTTTGGTTATATGCAGCTGCGACACTATCTCCAGCAGAAGGTGATCCCGCACTTAGCCTCATATCTTAATGAAGTTGAGCGCTTTTTTCTGGGGGGGCAATCGAAACGAGCTTTAGCTACTTTTTACCGGTTAATGGTAAGCGATAGGCGAGTTGAGAATTACCAAAAGGCGTGGGTGACGGAGCTGGGGCTGCAGTGGGAGGATGCTGTATGGGACCAGATTTATGTGAGTAGATTATAAAGGTATTATCGCTACCAACCTTTTAGAAAATAACTATAAAGTGTTATATAGGTGGCACCTCACTCCGGGGCTTGGCTGCATCAGATGCACGCTCATATATCGGAGCTGTGCTGGAGGAACTGTGGGGGACGGGGCACGTACTTGCATATTTGGTGGGAGTGTGGGGCGATGCAATTAGCATGGGGGGCTGTGATGGGGTTGCTGGGGGGGATATTGGGACGATCCTTGGGTTCTCGCCCGGAGACAGTACTCCTGGGGGTTGAGATCCCCGAGTTAACCAAGGTGGAGGGGATGTTTGTAAATCTGGGGTGTGTAGCCATGCGGATTCTCATAGCTAGGAAGTGGAAACAAGTCGCTGTGCCCTCCATATCTGAATTTAAGGGTATGTTATCTCAGATTTATTTGATGAGTAACCTAACAGCACAGAAGAAGGGTAATCTCGCCACTTTCCAGCGGGTTTGGGGAAAATACATTCAATGGACAGAGTTGGAGGAGAGCATAGGATGTGACTGAACCGTTAATGCTAATGGAGTAAGTGGGGGAGGGCTGAGGGGGGGGAGGACGGGGATATTTAGTGATGTTTTAAAACATGCATATTGTGGTCCTCGAATTTGTGTTTACTGTTGTTTTGTGGTGTGTTTTGTTGATGGACTTCTGCATGGTTGAAAATAAATAAATATAAAAATTAAAAAAAAAATCCTAGTGTAAGGCCTATCACAGACCATGGCCTGAAGCTCACTCACTCGCCTAGCCGAGGTAAGGGCTATCAGGAAGAGTGTCTTCCAGGAGAGGAAGCGTAGTGGACAAGTAGCCATCGGCTCAAAAGGTGGGCGAGTCAGTTGCTGCAAGACCACATTCATCTCCCACTCAGGGGCAGGACGGATTGGAGGCTTGAGCAAAAGCAAGCCCCTGAGAAAGTCGGGACACCAAGGGGTGACCTGACAGAGAATGTCCCTCCACCAGTGAGTGGTGAGCTGCTAGAGCTGAGAGGTGGACCCACAGAAATGGACTTAAGTCCCTGATTTGATAAGTGCAGTAAGTACTGAAGCACTACTGGCACAGTACAGGAGAAAGGATCCTCTGCACGTAGCTGACACCACACAGAAAACCTTTTCCATTTGAGGGCATAGGTTTTCCTAGTGGACTCTTTACTAGAGGCTAGGACAACCTCCTCAACTTCCTGAGGTAGGCCCCAGGGAGCCAAGACTACCCTTGCAG
The DNA here is from genome assembly GCA_033557465.1 of Ichthyophis bannanicus. Taxonomy (NCBI): domain Eukaryota; kingdom Metazoa; phylum Chordata; class Amphibia; order Gymnophiona; family Ichthyophiidae; genus Ichthyophis; species Ichthyophis bannanicus. Next base: position 143,000,657 of record CM066032.1, read on the forward strand.
CCTCCAGGCCATCAAATTGAGAGCTTTGAGATTGGGATGCAGAAGGGAACCCTGCTCCTGTGAGAGAAGGTCGGGTTGCAACCCCAGAGGCAGTGGGGGATCCACCGCCAGTTGAAGCAGAAGAGGAAACCAAGGCTGTCTCGGCCACCGGGGAGCCACCAGCAGGACCGAGGCCTTGTCCTGAAGAACTTTGAAGAGAGTTCGGGCCACCAAGGGCGTGGGAGGAAACGCATACAGGAGGCCCTGAGACCATGGAATCAGAAAAGCATCTGCTGCTATTCTCAGAGGATGCGGTTGCCTGGAGCAGAACTTTGGCAGTTGTTTGTTCATTGGGCTGGCAAAGAGATCTACCAAAGGGAGACCCCATTTTAGGAAGATCTTCTGAACTACTGAAGGATGCAGCTGCCACTCGTGGGGCTGCAGAATCCTGCTTAATCTGTCGGCCAGGTAGTTGTCCTGGCCTGGAAGGTACACAGCCTTGAGGAGCATGTGGTGCTTGAGGGCAAATGAACAAAGGTCCTGAGCCTCCCGACAAAGGATTCTGGACCCAGTCCCGCCCTGTTTGTTCACATAAAACATGGCTACCTGGTTGTCTGTCTGAACCAGGACAGATTGATGAGCCAGGGTAGCAGAGAAAGCTTTGAGTGCTAATTGAAAAGCTCCGAGTTCGAGGAGATTGATCTGCTGTGCAGCTTCCCAAGGAGACCACAGGCCCTGGGTGCACTTGCCTAGACAATGAGCTCCCCAGCCCTGCAGGGAGGCATCTGTGGTCAGTACCACAGTGTACCCAGGAATCTGAAAAGGCACCCCCTTTAGTAGATTGGGTGGGTGCAGCCACCAGTTGAGGGAGTTCAGAAATTGCCTGGACACCCTTATCCTGTCTCTGAGGCTGCCTATGGCCTGTGACCACTGAGTCCAAAGGCACCACTGTGCAGGCCTCATATGGAGCCTGGCATTGGGGGTCACATGCACTGTCGAAGCCATGTGGCCAAGCAGCCTTAGGCAGAGTCTGGCGGAGACAAGTGATTTGCTGAGAAACTGGTTTGCTAAGTTTATCAGTCTTTGGGCTCTGTCTGCTGGAAAGAAAGCCTTTGCTAGCAGGGAGTCCAGCCTTGCAACTATGAACTCCAAGTTCTGGGAGGGGAGCAAAGTGGACTTTGCGAAGTTTATTACACACCCCAGGCTTTGAAGAAGAGCAATAGTTCTGAGGGTGGCTTGTCTGGCCTCCTGGCACGTCTGACCCCTGATGAGCCAGTCGTCCAGATAGGGGAAGACAAAGATTCCCTGATTTCTCAGGCAGGCCGCCACCACTGCCAGGCATTTGGTAAAGACCCTGGGAGCGGAGGTGAGGCCAAAAGGCAGTACTCTGTACTGATAATGGTTTCCTCCCACAATGAACCTGAGGTACTTTTTGTGGTCTGGATGAATGAGGATGTGAGTGTACGCATCCTTTAGATGTAAGGAGCACAGCCAATCTCCCTGCTGGAGGTAGGGCAGAAGTGTTCCAAGAGTAAGCATCTTGAACTTTTCTTTCTCGAGGAACTTGTTGAGGTTTCTGAGATCCAGAATGGGTCGAAGGCCACCGGTTCTTTTGGGCACCAGGAAATACCAGTAGAATCCGTGACCGTGCAAGTGGGGAGGCACAGGCTCCATCGCCCTGTCCACCAACAGACCCTGAAGCTCTTGAAGGAGAAGGTCTGTATGCAGGGGAGGCCTTGGAGGCTCCCCTGGAAAGTATGGAGGAGACAGTTGGTGAAAATGCAGGGCATAGCCCTTGTGGACTATGTCCAACACCCAACTGTCCCCGGTGATGAGGGGCCACTGGTGGGCAAAGAGGGCGAGGCGACCTCCCGTACAGGTTTGGGAGAGCAGGGATGGAGAGGCTACGCTCAAGGAGTCAAAAACCCCCACCCTGCTGAGTGGGAGCAGGGGCCGGAGGCTTGGGGGTCCTCTGCCTACAGGGCCCATTACCCTGCCCCTTGGCTTGCTGACCCTGGGGTGCAGCTTGGGCAGCCTATTGAGGGTACTGTTTGTAGGCAGTGCCCTTCCTCGGGTAAAAGGGCTTTTTACCCGAGCCGTTCTTTTTATGAGAAGGGGCAGAGGTCTTTCTAGACAGCCTTGTCCGTGTAAGATGCTCTGTTTCAAGCTGGGCGGCCTTCTCGGTCATGGGCTTGCCAAAAAGGTTTTCACCTCGGCAAGGGACATCGACCAACTTGTCCTGAACCCATGGCTCGAGGTCCGATGACTGCAGCCATGCCTGGCGTCGAGCCGCGATGCCGGCTGCTGCAACTCGGGCCGAAGCCTCGAAGCCATCGTAGGCGGCACGGGACATGAACTTCGAGCAGTCCCGAATCCCCGAGGACAAGGACTTGAATCTCTGCAAGGGTTCCCCGGAGAGTCCAGCAGAGAACCCGGCCACCTCCTTGGCCAGGTCCCGCAAGTACATGCCCATGTAAAGCTGGTAAGACTGGACACGGCAAGCAAGCATCGATCCCTGTAAGCACTTTCTACTGACGCCATCGAGGTTTCGGGCCTCCCTGCCGGGGGGCACCGCAGAGTGCATCTTCTGGCTCTTCAGACGATGCATGGCCGATTCCACAACCATGGAATGGTGTGGTAGCTATGCCTTCTGAAAGCCAGGGCTCTTTCTGAGTCGATAGATTGAGTCGACGCGCTTGCTTAAAACTGGCGCCGAGGCCGGTGCCTCCCACATCCTGAAGAGGAGCCGTTCCAGCATCGGAGGAACCGGGACAGTAAAGGCCTCCTTCGGAGAAGAGTCATACTGCAGGGCTTCGAGCTCTTCAGCTCGAGGCTCTTCCTCAGGGTCTGCCGGAATAGCCAAGGCAGTGGCCATATCCCGGACGAACTCCGAGAACCGAGTATCCTCCGGAGGGGATCTACTCCGGGGCTCAGACTGCGGTGAGTCCGACGGGACGCACCGAGTCTTGAACATATCGGGGGACTCCTCATCCTCCGTCTCCCAGGCGGATTCGTCCGACGAGGAGTCAGGGTCCGAACTCGCGGGGCCCTGGAGCACCTGCCCCGACGCCGGAGGCACCGGCATCGACGCCCTCGGTCCCGAGCAGGAAGTCGAGGGAGACCTCGACCGAAGTCAACTTCGAGCCATGATGGACTCGAGTATCGGCTCAGTCTCCGGGGTCGACTTCGAAGTCAATGTCCCGGTGGTCGGGGCACATGTGCCAGACAGGCTGGCCATCAGTGCCTGCTGCTTCTCCATGAAGGCAGACAGTCTGCTCTCCAAGGCTGTCATCCTGAGACTCAGCTCAAGACGCAGCAGCCACCGACTCGGGCCCCGGCAGCGCCGGGCCCGATGTCGGCTCTCTGGGAGGGGAGTCCTCGAGGACTACGGGGCTTACGTGTCCAGCAGACTCCGGCTCCACGCAAGGAACTTTGGCAGGCTTCTCTTGTTCCATGGGCCCGGGGCGACGGTCGGGGGTCTTAGACTTGGCCCTTGAGGAGCCAGGGACCTCCTCCGACGACCCCCTCGCGAGCGGCTTCTTCCTCTTGCGTTCCCAGTCGGGGGACCCCCTGTCCGAGGAGCTTTGACGGCGCTCGGGATCCGAATCCCGAGATCTCGAGGCCTCAGACGAGGTCTGGGCCCGGCCGGAGGCTGAGTCCGAGAAAAGCCTTTATTTCTGCTGCTGGCGACTTCGGAGTGCCTTGGAAGACATCTTCCCACATGGTCCACACGACTTAGGGTCGTGATCAGGACCGAGGCACCAAAGGCAGAAGTCGTGTGTGTCGGTGAGAGATATTAATTTCTTACACCGATCACACTTCTTGAAACCGCTGGAAGCCATCGGGGAAAAAAGAGTCCCTGCGAGGTCAAAGAACCGGCCTTCCAGGGAATAAACAAAAAAGGCCGCGAACGTCAGCCACGAAGGGCAAAAACTGAAAAAGAAGAATCGGGCTCGATACCGGTGTACCGAACCCGGCGGGAGGGGAACCGGCGTCGAACCGGGAGAAAAAACAGCGAGAATCGCCGAAAAAAATAAACTTTTATCCGGAATGACAGGACACACGTCCGGTGGGCTTCTCGGAAAAAAAGAGACTGAGGTAAGATGGCACCTTTAGGCGGGAAGGGAACCGCGCATGTGTGCCTGCATTCCCAAAGGCTTTCATAGAAAGCTGGGGAAATGCTCCACTGGGGCTTCATCGGCGCCGATGACACCCACATGTGAGGACTGACTTCCTGCTTGGTTCCTTGAGAATGAGTCTTCACATATGGGGACTCCCTAGCTTTAGATGCCAGGGAGAGAGCCCTTAAGTTGTGTGTCCCTGGGACAGGGCTGCACTTCCCCACCTGGATCTCTGGCATCCCATGAGGGATGGTGGGTATGAGTTGATTAAGTATGGAACAGGTGTTTGAGAACAGCCTGACCAAACAAGGCATCCCGGCGGGAGTCCTTGTCCAAGCAGTAAAGGGCTGTGAAGGTATGAACCGAGGCCCAAGTGACTGCTCGACAGATGTGGTCGATAGACACAGAGTTCAGATGAGCCATTGAGGCTGCCATGGCTCTCACATTGTGAGCTGTGACATGGCCCTCCAGAGAAAGGTTCTTGCTCTGATAGGCGAAAGAAATACATTGGGCAATCCAGTTAGAAAGTGTATTTCAAGGAGGTGGTAGCTAAAGGTTCGAAAGGCGGCTTCATAAGCTGACCAAGAACCAAATTTAAGTCCCATGCCACCGGGGGTGGTCTAATGGGAGGCTTTGTTAAAAGGAGGCCTCTCATGAACCTTGCTACAAGAGGATGAGAGGAAACAGGTTGTCCATTTAGAGGCTTGAGGGAAGCTGCAATAGCACTCAAATGGACTCTTACTGAATTTGTCTTAAGGCCTGCATTAGACAGATGAAGGAGATACTCCAGCAACAATTCCAGAGGTATGGCACAGGGGTTAAGACCCTTCTCAGAACACCAGATGGTAAACCTCTTCCACTTGAAAGCGTAAGAACGTCTAGTGGAAGGTTTTCTGGAAGCATAAAGAACATCTTTCACTTGTTGAGAAAGATGAAGATCCTGGAGATCTAGGCCTTCAGCAACCAAGCCCTGAGATGCAGAGACTGGGGATTGGGATGCCACAACTTTCCGTCCTCCTGAGAGAGGAGGTCTGGAGCAGACCCTAACTCTAGGGAGGGGAGCTTGAGAGAGATGTAGAAGCAGAGGGTACCACATTTGCCGTGGCCAATGTGGAGCTATGAGAATCATGTGGCCTCTGTCTCTCTGAAGCTTGAACAGGGTTTTGGGAATTAGGGGAATGGGTGGAAAGGCATACAGGAAGTCTTGACCCCAATGAAGGAGGAAAGCATCCCTGAGCCCCCTGAGCCGGAGTTCTGGAAAAGAACCGGGGAAGTTTGGCATTCCACGGACTTGCAAAGAGGTCTATGTCCGGGGTTCCCCAAATTTGAAAAATCTTGGATACCTGGTCCATATGTAGGGACCACTCGTGTGGAAGCAGAACTCGACTGAGTCTGTCTGCCCAAGAGTTTTGAACACCTGGAAGATAAACTGCCAAAAGATGAATGTGATGCTCTCTGGCAAGGGCCCATAGTCGCAGAGCTTCGTTGCAATGCAACAGAGAGCCAGTTCCTCCCTGCTTGTTTATATAGAACATGGCTACCTGATTGTCCGTGTGGATAAGGACTGTCTTGTGGCTGAGCGGGGTGTGGAAAACTCGCAGAGCAAGGAAGATTGCTCTGAGTTCCAAGAAATTGATATGTAGACAAGTCTCCTGTGGGGACCAGATGCCCTGGGTGGAGAGGTCCTGAAGATGAGCTCCCCAGCCCATTGGAGAAGCATCTGTTGTAAGAGTTGCTTGGGGTAGAGGCTGTTGAAAGGGGGACCCCACCAACAGGTTTTGAGGGGACTTCCCACACTGGAGGGACAAAATGAGGCGACTTGTGTTTGCTATTTTGTCTGACAGGCAGCCTAATGCCTGGGTCTATTGGGTGGATAAAGTCCACTGAGCTGCTCTCATGTGAAGGCGAGCATATGGTACCACATGAACGGTGGATGCCATGTGGCCTAGCAACTGTAACATCTCTCGAGCAGTTATTAGGTGTTTCAACTCTGCTTGAGAAGCTAACTGCATCAAGCGAAGGCAACGGGCCTGGGGAAGATAGGCCCTTGTCCTTGTGGTATCCAGCAACGCCCCTATAAACTCCAGGGACTGAGAAGGGATCAAATTGGATTTTGGGATGTTTATTACCAGCCCTAAATACTGAAAGATACGCATTGTGCAGGTTAGAGAAGTCTTGGCCTCTGAGTGGGAGCTCGAATGAGTCAGTCGTCCAGGTAAGGGAAGACAAATATTCCCAGGGTGCGCAGAAAAGCAGCAACCACTGCCATGCATTTCGTGAACACCCTTGGTGCAGAGGCGAGACCAAAAGGGAGCACTCTTTATTGATAGTGCTTCTCTTGAAAAAGGAACCGAAGGAACCTTCTGTGAGTTGGATGGATGAGAACATGAGTGTACGCATCCTTGAGATCTAGAGAACAAAGCTAATCCTGACTCTGAAGGTATGGCAGCAGAGTTCCAAGAGAAACCATCTTGAATTTTTCCTTGACTAGGAATCTGTTCAACTCTGAGATCTAAGATGGGTCTGAAGCCCCCTGTTTTCTTTGGAAAAAGAAAATAGGGGGAGTAGAACCCTGTGCCCTGTTGTTGAAAAGGCACTTCCTCTATTGCCCCCTGGGCGAGAAGAGTGGCAACCTCCTGCTCCAACAGGCTGAGGAGGGAGGTTGGAGAATTGAACTGGTGCACTCTTGTGAGAGGGGGCAAGCTTTAAAAATGAAGTTTGTACACCTCTCTTATGATGGAGAGTGTCCAATGCTCTGCTGTAATTTGCCCCCACCTGGGAGCAAAGTGACATAACCTTCCTGGAATGGTGGTGGGCTCTGGTCCTTCTAGAGCCAGAAAGGCTAAGTTCTCTAGCAGAAAGTCAAAGGCCCTGAGGGGGCTGAGGTTGCTGGGCTGGAGCAGGCCTCACAGCCTTTGCTTTGCTCTGTTTGGAGGATTGCTGACGTTTTGGAAGGGAACTGAGCTGCAGAAGATGTTCGCTGACTATAAGCAGGATAGAATCTTCCCTTTTTAGAAAAAGGTGTTTTCTTGAACAACCTTTTCTTAGCAGGAGCAGCTGTGGATTTGGAAAGTCTATCCAAAGCAGAATTTTCAGCATCCATCTGATTGGCTTTTGCTTGTCAATCTTTACCAAACAGGTTCTCACCTGTACAATAGATATTTCCCAATTCATCTTGAACCCAGATCTCCAAATCAAATGCTTGAAGCCAAGCAATCCTACGTGCACCTATGGCAATAGCTGAGGCTCTGCTTACGCATTCAAAGGAGTCGAAAGCTGCACGGTTGGAGAATTTGGAGATATCCTGGGTATGTTTGAGCCCAGTGAGAAATTCTTGCCTTTTATCTTTAGACATAAAAGGACTTAAAGTCTGCAAATGGTCAGTGACTTAAGAACATTCCCATGTAGAGACTATAAGAATTAATTCTCGCAGCAAGCATGGAAGCTTGGAAGACTCTTCTTCCAAAAGCATCCAGGGTTCTACATTCACGTCCTCGAGGATTAGAGGCATGTCTTTTGGCACTTCTAATCTTTCTCATTGCAGACTCAACCACAATAGAGTGGTGAGGAAGTTGAGTTTTATGGAAACCACAAGGAGGGACACGATACATGGTGTCCAACCTGCGAGAATGAGGAGAGGTGGTTAGAGGTGCTTCCCACATCCTTAACATGAGATCATACAGAATCTCATGAATAGGTAAGGTAGCTGCCTCCTTAGGAGTTTTAGGATATTGTAAAATATCTATCTCCTTGGCTCTGGACTCTCACTCTAGGGCCACTGTAATAGAGAGGCCCCGAGCCACCTCTCTGATAAAGTCTTGAAAAGACAAGTCCTCTGGAGGAGACATCCTTCGTTTAGGAGAGGACTCCTCCTGTGGAAGAAGCATCACTGTATCGACAGACTCTTCAGAATCCTCAGAGGAATCGAAGTATCGTCTGTCCGAATGCTCTTGCAAAGCCCGATACCCGTTCCAACCGGGATCGGGATCGGTATCGGGAATAACCAGTACCGGGGTATCAGTACCGGAGGGCTTCAGAGGACAGAGTACCGGCATAGCGGACACCGATGCCGATGCCACCGGTACCGGGATCGGTACCGATGGCGATGCTAGAGCCGGTACTGGCAGATTAGTCTGTTGCGGTACCACGGGCGTCGATGCCACAAGGAAAGCCGCCAGACTGCGTTCAATGGACAGAATCCTCTGATCCATCGACGCCGCCAATGCCTGGAAGTCGGTACCGGTGGAAGCCACCGGTACCCCAGAGCATGGCACCAAGAGATCTGTCGAGGCCACGCCATCGAGATCATCCTGGAACCCCGATGATGATGCTTTAGAGGCCGAAGCCTCCCGCCAGGGTAATTTTGCCAGTGCAGAATCCTCGAGGGCAAGGCCAGAGGCATCTCGATGCTTAGAAGGAGATCTACCCTTCGAGGACCGGCTGGATTTATGTTTAGTTACCTGAGATCCATGTGAGGAAGAAGCAGCCCTGGAAGACGTCGATGCCACCGAAGCCGCATCAGAGGGAAACAGGGTACTGAGCTTGGCAGCTTGGTTCTGCCGACCTCTTTTAGACATCATGGAACAGGACACACAATCTGTTATGGAATGGTCAGGACCTAAACATTTTAGACACTAGTCATGGATGTCGGTGACGGAAATAGTACCGCTACATTTTGTGCACTTTTTAAATCCTGAGGCAGGCTTTTCCATAGTTAAGGGAAAAAAGTTCTGGGCCTAAGGCCCAAAACTCAAGTGCACCTGAAGAAAAAGAATGGAAAAAAGGTTGTTGTTTTTTTTCTTTTTTACAAGTAGAAAAGGACCAAGACCGGCGGTACCGGTACAGCGTCGAAGAAGGCAGACGCGACACAAAAGAAATAAAGAAAAAATAAGGAAATTCTTCTGCGGTGACAGGAACATGACCTGCTGGCTCTGCGGAAAAAGAGCAACTGAGGAGAGACAATTGGGAAAGGCGGGAAGGCAGCACACAGGCGCTGTGGGATGCTCCCAAAAGCTTTCTGATTGGACGCTGGGGAGCGTTCCCGCGCAGGCTCCGTCGGTACCGACGTACCCATATGTGAAGACTCATTCCTGCTTGTTCCTGGAGATATACCTTTATAGAAATGGGTAACAGGGGTAACATTTGCAAAGCAGTGTGTATAAATGCCCGTAGCATGACAAATAAGATCCCTGATGTTGAAGCTTTGGTGGGAGTGGTAGACTTGGATTTAGTGGCAGTTACAGAAACATGGTTCACAGAAAGCGTAGTTACTCACCTGTAACAGGTGATCTCCGGGAACAGCAAGAATTTAGTCTTCACATATGGTATCGTTGGCACTGATGGAGCTTGCGTGGGAATGCTCCCCAACGTCCAATAGGAACACTTTTGGGAGCATCCCTCAGCACATGTGTGCTGCCTTCCCGCCTTTCCAACTGTCCCTCTTCAGTTAAGTTTGTAGCTGAGTGAAAGGACAGAGGGAGAGAGGAAAGAGACAGAGAGATAGAGACACAACTCCTAGGGGAGGTGGGTGGGTTGTGAAGACTAAATTCCTGCTGTTCCCGGAGATCACCTGTTACAGCTGAGTAACTATGCTATCTCCAGGAACAAGCAGGAATGTAGTCTTCACATATGGGGACTCCCTAGCTGAAGATACCGGGGAGATGACCCCAGGAAGCTGCCACCTATAGTGAGGTGGGCCATGCTTCCTCCCATGGATCTCTGTCATCCTACCAGGGTTGGTAGGTAGGAGTTGAATTAAGTCTGAATGAGATGTTGAAGAACAGCCTGGCCAAAGAAGGCATCCCGACGGGAGGCTTTATCTAGGCAGTAGTGGGCTGTGAAGGTGTGCACCGAAGTCCAGGTGGCTGCTCGACAGATGTCATCGATAGACACAGAGTGTAGGTTAGCCATAGAGAATGCCATGGCTCTCACATTATGTGCTGTGACATGGCCTTGAAGAGGAAGACCCTTACTCTCACAAGTAAAGGATATGCATTGTGCAATCCATTTAGATAGAGTTCTTTTGGAGGCTGGAAGTCCCAAATGACTAGAATCAAAAGCAACAAAAATTTGAGAAGACTTTCTATGTTGTTGTGTTCATTGTAGGTAAAAAGCCAAGGCTTTTTTACAGTCCAAAGTATGAAGGTTCCTTTCTGCATTAGAGGCATGAGCCCTCAGAAAGAATATAGGAAGGTAAATCGATTGATTTAGATGAAAAGGCGAAACCACCTTTGACATAAAATGTGGATGAGTTCTGAGAACAACCTTATCATGGTGAAACCTTATATAAGGGGGATCAGCCACTAAAGCTTGCAATTCACTAATGCGACGTGCGGATGTGATTGCAATTAGGAAGATGACCTTCCAGGATAAAAACTTTAGCGTTGTTGTGGCAAAAGGTTCAAAGGGCGGTTTCATGAGCTGTCCGAGAACTAGATTTAAATCCCATGCCACCGGTGGTGGCCTAATGGGATGCTTTGTTAAGAGAAGACCTCTCATAAATCTTGCTATGAGTGGATGACAGGAAATTGGCTGTCCATGTAGAGGCTTATAGGAAGCTGCAATTGCACTAAGATGGACTCTTATTGAATTGGTCTTTAAACCACAATTTGATAAATGAAGTAGGTACTCTAGTACCGATTCCAAAGGTATCACAAGGGGGTTTAAGCCCTTTTGAGAACACCATATAGTAAAACGTTTCCACTTAAAGGCATAAGAACATCTTGTGGAAGGTTTTCTAGAAGCCTGAAGTTTATCCTTTACCTATTGGGAAAGGTTAAGATCCTGCAGGTCTAGGCTTTCAGCAACCAGGCCTGAGATGCAGGGATTGGGGATTCGGGTGCCATAGCATCCCGTTCTCTTGAGAGAGGAGGTCTGGAGCACACCCTAACTCCAGAGGTGCAGCTTGAGAGAGATGTAGAAGTAGGGGATACCATGTTTGTCGTAGCCACCGTGGCGCTATGAGGATCATACGACCTCTGTCTCTCTGAAGCTTGAAGAGTGTTTTGGGAATGAGGGGAATGGGTGGGAAGGCATAGAGGAAGGCGTCCCTTGCCTGGCAATTGTGAGTCGGAATTCTGGACAGAACCAGGGAAGTTTGTCATTCAGTGGACTTGCAAAAAGGTCTATGTCTGGGGTTCCCCAAATCTGAAATATCCTTTTCACCTGGTCTAGGTGTAAAGACCATTCGTGAGGCAGCAGTACTCGGCTGAGTTTGTCTGCCTAAAGGTTTTGAATGCCTGAAAGATACCACGAGAAGGTGAATTTGATACTCTCTGGTGAGGGCCCACAGTCGTAAAGCTTCATTGCATAACGACAGAGAGCCTGTTCCGCCCTGCTTGTTCACGTAGAACATAGCTACTTGATTGTCCGTTTGGACTAGGACAGTCTTGTAGCTGAGCTGGACATGGAATACTCGAAGAGCTAGATAGATTGCTCTGAGCTCTAGGAGGTTTATGTGAAGACAAGCCTCCTGTGGATTCCAGGTACCCTGGGTAGAGAGATGGTGCAGGTGTGCTCCCCATCCCACCTGTGATGCATCTGTTAGGGTGGCCTGGAATAGGGGTTGTTGGAAAGGAGAACCCACTAAAAGATTCTCCAGTGATTGTCACCATTGTAGGGACAAGATTAGTCGTTGTGAGTTTGATATCTTGTCCAACAGACGTCCTGTGGCCCGTGTCCACTGTGTGGATAGGGTCTACTGGGCTGCTCGCATGTTGAGGCGAGCATAGGGAACTACCTGAACTGTGGATGCCATATGTCTCGAGCGGTTAGGGAGGACTTTCCCGCTGCTTGAGAAGCTAGTTGCACTATTCGAAGACAGCGGGGCTGTGGGAAGAAAGCCCTTGACTGTCTGGTATCTAAACAAGCTCCTATGAACTCTAGGGTCTGAGAAGAAACAAGATGGGATTTTGGGAAGTTTATGACCAATCCGAAGTATTGGAGGATTCGCATTGTGCGAGACAGTGCAGAGCTGGTTTCTGGAACCGTGGGGGCTCGAATGAGCTAATCGTCCAAGTAAGGGAAGACAAATATCCCTAGTGTTCGCAGGAATGCAGCTACTACTGCCATGCATTTCATGAATACTCTTGGTGCCAAAGCCAGACCAAAAGGAAGAACCCTTATTGGAAGTGTTTTCCCTTGAAAAGGAATCATAAGAATTTCCTGTGATCTGGATGGATCAGAATATGCGTATATGCATCCTTTAGATCTAGACAGCAAAGCCAATCCTGACTTTGAAGGTATGGCAGAAGAGTTCCCAGAGAAATCATTTTGAACTTTTCTCGGAACAGATATTTGTTCAATTCTCTGAGGTCTAGAATAGGTCTGTGTCCTCCTGTTTTCTTTGGAATAAGAAAATAGGGGGAGTAGAACCCTGTACCCTGTTGGGGAATGGGTACTTTCTCTATTGCTTCCTAAGCAAGGAGTGTTGAGACCTCTTGATTCAGTAGATTGTCTGGAGAGGTTTGGGAATTGAACTGTCTTACGATTGTAGGAAGGGGCATGCTGTGAAAACGAAGCTTGTACCCCTCCCCTACAATGGACAGAGTCCAATTTTCTGCTGTCATTTGATGCCATCTGTTGACAAAATGACACAACCTGCCTGGAATGTTTAGGGGTTCTGGACCCTTCAGAGGCAGGAAAGCTAAGCTCTCTAGGAAGGAGTCAAAGCCCTTGAGGGGGCTGAACCTGGGGAGCCGGTTGAGCTCTCGGGCCTTTTGGCTTCTTTTGTTGTCTGGATTGTTGCTGTTGTCCCTTTTGGGCAACTTGACCCTGAGCTTGCCATTGCTGGGTATAGGATGGATAAAACTTCCTCTTTTTGCTGAAAAAGGGTTTTTTATAGGGTTTCTTTTTGGCTGGAGTGGCTGTAGATTTTGACAATCTGTCTAAAGTGATATTGTCAGCATCTATCTCATTAGCCTTTTTCTGCCAATTCTTGCCAAAGAGGTTTTCTCCTGTGCAAGGGATGTTTCCTAATTTGTCCTGTACCCAAGTCTCCACGTCTGATGCCTGAAGCCAGGCAATCCGATGTGCAGCAATGGCAATAGCAGAAGTTCTGCCGATGCATTCAAAGCAGTCAAAGGCTGCACGATTTACAAACTTGGAAACGTCTTGAGCATGCTTGACAAGAGTAAGGAAGTCTTGTCGTTTCTCATCAGGGAGAAGGGGGCTCATAAGCTCCAAGTCTCCTGTGACTTCTTTGAGGAACATTCCCATATATAAAATATATGAGCTGATCCTAGCTGAAAGCATGGAAGCCTGAAATGTTTGACGCCCAAAGGCATCAAGAGTCCTGCATTCACGACCAGGAGGATTGGATGCATGTCTTTTTGCACTTTTCATCCTACGCATGGCTGATTCCACTACCATTGAATGGTGTGGCAGTTGAGTCTCTTGAAAATCAGGACGTGGTGGAACTCGATACATGGTATCGAGTCTCCGAGAATGAGGAGATGTGGTCAAAGGTGTTTCCCACATTCTGAGCATCAAATCATGAAGAATTTCATGAATGGGCAGAGTAGCTGCCTCTTTGGGAGCCTTAGGGTACTGGCGTATTTCCAATTCCTTTGCTCTAGGTTCTTTTTCAGGAGCTACCGTGATTAATAGGCCTCAGGCCACATCACAAATAAAATCCTGAAAAGACATATCCTCCAGAGGACACATTCTGCGTTGAGGAGAAGAGGAGTCTTCCGGAAGAAGTACTCTGGTACCGGCAGAGTTATCAGAGTCATCCAAATCGGAAGATTTGAAGTATCTCTGATCCTGATGTTCATGCAAAGCATGGTATCAGTATCGATCGAAGTCGGCACCGAGTTGGTCCGGTACTGATCTGTCGATGCCCGAAAAAGTTGGCATGGGCAGAGTTCCCACCAGGGCCGGTAGCATCGGTGCTGGTACCGGCATCGGCACCAGTGCTGGTACCGGCATCGGCAATGGTGCTGGTACCGGCATCGGCATCGGTGCCCACTGAACTGTCGGTAGCAGTGTCAACAGTACCGCAGCTGTAAGGAGAGCTGCAAGACTGTGTTCGATAGCGAGGAATCTCTGGTCTATCGACACTGCCGATGCCTGGGTGTCGGTACTGGTAGAAGCGGCCAGAAGCCCTGAGCATGGCACCAGTAGTTCTGCCGAGGTAGAGGCCTCGAGAACATCCTGGAGCGTCGTTAGTTCTTTGGAGGCCGAAGCCTCCCGTCGGGGCTGTTTTGCTGGTGTAGTTTCCTCAAGGGCAATGGCAATGGCCTCTCGATGCTTAGAAGGAGATCTACTCTTTGAGGACCGGCTCTTATGTTTAGTTACCTGAGATCCATGGGAGGAAGATGAGGCTCTGAAAGATGTTGATGCAATGGACATCGCATCTGAAGAAAAGAGGGTACCGAGCTTTGAAGCCCGGTTCTGTCTTCTTCTTTTAGTCATCCCCATACAAGAGGGACACTCCGATGGCGAATGGTCAGGGCCTAAACATTTGAGACACCAGTCATGGGTGTCGGTGACAAAATGGTACCACCACACTTAGTACATGTTTTTAAAACCACTAGCTGGTTTTTCCATTTTTCAGGAAAATGGGGCCTAATGCCCAAAATGGCACCTAGCACCAAAAAGAAAAGGTTTCTGAAGAGAAACACTTCAGAAGTATATATACATTTAAAAAAAAACAAAAAACGAAGAAAAGCGAACCGGCGGTACCGGTAGGCATCGAGCGGAGGAAGGCGCGACCACAAGAAAAGCAAGTTTAAAGAAGAAATTTTCTGCGGTGACAGGGTATGTGACCTGTCGGCTCCGCGGAAAACGAAGAACTGAAGAGGGATAGTTGGAAAGGCGGGAAGGCAGCACACATGTGCTGAGGGATGCTCCCAAAAGCGTTCCTATTGGACGCTGGGGAGCGTTCCGGCGCAGGGTCCGTCGGTGCCGACAATACCATATGTGAAGACTACATTCCTGCTTGTTCCTGGAGATAACCATGACTGGGATGTAACTATACCTGGCTATACTTTATTCAGAAAGGACAGGGTAGGAAGAAGGAGAGGAGGAGTGGCACTATATGTAAAAAATACTACTAAAGCTTTGGAATTACAGAGCTTAAAAGGGAGAGAAGAGGCATTGTGGGTTAAACTAGAAAGAGGGAAAGAGAAATCTATCTGCATTGGCGTGATATACAGACCTCCCTCACAAGAGGAAGAGGTGGACAGAGAGTTAATTGAAGACATATGCAGCATTGCTAGGGAAGGGGAAGTACTACTGATAGGGGATTTTGATATGCCAGATGTTGACTGGCACATTCCTGCTGCAGTATCATCTAGAAGTAAAGAGTTCCTGGATTCTCTACAGGGAGAACTATTCAAGCAATTGGTAACAGACCCCACACGTGAAGGGGCCATACTGGACTTGGTGCTTACCAATGGTGAAAGTGTTTCTGATGTTATAGTGGGAGATCACTTTGCATCCAGTGATCAGCAGATGGTGTGGTTCAGTATTAAGACTAGGGATGTTAGAATCCATTCAAAAGTGAGGGTCTTAGACTTTAGGAAGACTAACTTTGCCAAGATGGGCCAATACCTCAGGGAGTCGTTAGCGGGATGGGAACAGCTGGGGGATGTAGTAAAAACAGTGGGCAAAACTGAAAGGGGATATTTTAAGGGCAACCAACCTTTTTGTTAAAATGGTAAATAAAGGTAAAAGGAAAAGGAGACCGCTATGGCTTTCGAAAGAAGTAGCTGAAAAAGTGAAGAAAAAGAGGGAAGCCTTCATAAAATACAAGAGATCACAGAGAGAGGAAGACAGGCATCTATATTTGGAAAAACTTAGAGAAGCTAGCAAAGTAGTCAGGAAAGCAAAGATTCAAAAAGAGGAGGAGATAGCCAATGCAATAAAATGGGGGGGGGGGGGGGGGATAATACATTTTTCAGTTATGTTAGTGAGAAGAGGAAGGGCAAAAGTGGTATTGTCAGACTCAAGGATGAAGTGGAGGAATATGTAGAAGCTGATGAGAATAAAGCGGAATTGCTTAACAAACATTTCTATTCTGTGTTCACAGATGAAGAGCCAGGAGCAGGACCTCAGAAAACACCCACAAATAGGAACAGAAGCGAGGGACATCTTGAACAATTTTCAGAAAACTGTGTTCGTGAGAAACTAGCTCAACTTAAAGTAGACAAAGCGATGGAACCGGATGGGATACACCCTAGAATACTGAGGGAACTTGGGGACGTTCTAGCAGCTCCACTGACAGACCTTTTCAATGCCTCGTTGGAGTCAGGAGTGGTGCCAAAGGACTGGAGAGAGGCTCATGTGGTGCCTTTACACAAAAGCGGAAGTAAGGATGTGGTTGAAAACTACAGGCCAGTTAGTTTAACTTCGGTGGTGAGTAAATTATTGGAAATGCTGCTGAAAGAGAAAATAGTGAGGTTTCTAGTGTCCAGCGGATTACAGGATCCGAGGCAGCATGGATTCACCAGAGGCAGGTCTTGTCAGACAGATTCGATTGATTTCTTTGACTGGGTGACCAGGGAGTTGGACCGAGGGAGAGCCC
Source organism: Ichthyophis bannanicus (assembly GCA_033557465.1). Classification (NCBI taxonomy): domain Eukaryota; kingdom Metazoa; phylum Chordata; class Amphibia; order Gymnophiona; family Ichthyophiidae; genus Ichthyophis; species Ichthyophis bannanicus. Next base: position 143,017,283 of record CM066032.1, read on the forward strand.
TAGATGTGGTGTATTTAGATTTTAGTAAAGCCTTTGACACCATTCCACACAGGTGGCTTATAAACAAACTGAGCACCCTAGAGATGGACACTAAAGTTACTGCTTGGGTTAGAAATTGGTTGGGTGGGAGGCGACAAAGAGTACAGGTAAATGGAGCTCACTCTGAGTAGAAGGATGTTACCAGTGGTGTGCTCCAGGGATCTGACCTTGGTCCGATTCTTTTCAACATTGTTAGTGATATAGCGGAAGGGCTGTCGGGTAAGGTTTGCCATTTTGCGGATGATACCAAAATCTGCAATAGAGTAGACACCCAGGAAGGTGTAGATAACATGAGGAGGGATCTAGCTAAGCTTGAAGAATGGTCTAGAATTTGGCAGCTGGGATTTAATGTTAAAAAATGTAAGGTCATGCATTTAGGCTTCAGCAATCCAAGGAAGCAATATAGTATAGGGGGTGAAGTATGTTTGTCCACTAAAGAAGAACGGGACCTAGGCGTGGTTGTGTCCGATGATCTTAAAGTACCTAAACAGGTAGAAAATGCGACGGCAAAAGCTAGACGAATGCTTGGGTGCATAGGGAGAGGAATGGCTAGCAGAAAAAAAGAGGTGATAGTGCCTCTGTATAAGTCCTTGGTGCGACCTCATTTGGAGTATAGTGTGCAGCTCTGGAGACCGCACCTTCAAAAGGACGTGAACAGGATGGAGTCAGTGCAGAGGGTGGCTACTAAAATGGTTAGTGGTCTTCATTATAAAGCATATGAGGACAGACTTGGGGATCTTAATATGTACACCTTAGAGGAAAGGTGGAATAGAAGTGATATAATTGAGATGTTTAAATACCTCCGTGGCATAAATGTTCAGGGGGAGAGCCTCTTTCAATTGAAAGCAAGTTCTGCTATGAGGGGACATGGGATTAGGGTGAAGGGGGATTTATTTATTTTATTTATTTATTTAACATCTCTTCTATACCGCGCTATTACAATCAGGATTCAGGAGTGATATGCGGAAATATTTCTTTACGGAAAGAGTGGTGGATCCGTGGAATAGTCTCCTAGTGGAAGTGGTAGAGATGAGGACAGTAACTGAATTCAAAAAAGCATGGGACAAACACAGAGGATCTCTAAAGGAAAAAAGGGGACTGTTGTAGTTGTTGATATGGAAGGACAGACTAGATAGGCCATGTGGTCTTTTTCTGTCGCCATATTTCTATGTTTCTATGTTATCTAAATTGCTAACCAGGCAACCTGGCTATTTAATGCTGGTGGCTGGATGTGACCCTAGCATTGAATATATGGGTTTAAGTTAAAATGGCGATGGCCAGCTGCTTTAAAAATGCTGGCTGCCACCGTTGAATATCGACCCCTATATTTATAAAGGCTGGCAAACATTTTATGATATAAGATTATAAGATTATTGAGGTCTCTGCATCAGAAGATGCTAATAGAACATTTTTGGTGAGTTCACATGTTAGCTCTATACATTCTGTTCTCATTATCCTGAGTAAAAATAATAATAATATCCTCGACGGATGTGCATTCATTTATGCACTATTTGTACAACGCAACAAATGGTACAGCATTTGGTTACTTTTGCTGCCACCAAACTAAATGCGTGAGAGCGTGATGTTCCCAAACTACCATTTGTCCTGTTTGTTTTCATCAAGGGGAGGGGGGATGGAAGGAGGTGGGGTACAATTCAGAAGCATAAGGCATTTTAGCCAATCATGTTAGAACTCTTTTGCAAGCAGCCATACAAATACAAATCCTATGAGCGATTATGTCACATCTGGGCTGGAAGACAGAGCACAGCATCAAGGTAGAGAATTAGTTTCTCAAAGGATTTCAAAAAGAGAAGCGATCCCATGGTAATTTGACTCCAGTGCTTCTTCAAAAATTTGCAGAAATTTAGAAGCAGTTAAAAAAAAAGAAAATAATCTGCCAGAGAACACATAGCACACAGCCATCTTTTATATTGCACTTAACCCTCCATTGCCTCAGAAAAATCCAAGTTATCAATACCCCTGTTTAATGTACGTTACCAGGTTTAAGTTACAATGTATACTATTTGTATACATTGTATACTATATACTATAGTATATAATATACAATGTATACTATATACTGGAGTGATGGTGTATACTACAAGTTACAATGTATACACCATCACTCCGGTCCCCTGGTCAGATCACAGCCTGATAACATTTCAGGTCCCGTCTCCTCACGACACGCGTGACCAACCAAACACAAAGAACATAACAAACCCATGTCGCTTCAGACCATTTGATAAGGAAGTGCTGGCTAAACATGTCATCCCAAAACTCTCTCAGCCGAACAACCTCAACGACATGGTTTCCACCTGGAATGACACTCTAAAGCTGTACGCCCACCAGCCTCCGTCAAACGATCACGCCACACCCAAGAACAACGCCGCCAAAAGGCAAACAGCCCCCTAGTTCTCTTCTGAACTAAAGAAGTCCCTACTTCACCTGAGAAAACTTGAGAGAAACTGGAGGCACACCCATAACACAGATGATCAAGCCACCTATTTAGCCTATTTGAAAGTTCATCGAGAAGCAATTTGGAACAAGAGGAAGGAATTCCACTCAGAACTCCTCAGTCGTTCGCTAAACAAGCCACGAGAGCTCTTCAATTTGGTAAAATCCTTAACCAAAGAACCTTCTCCACCACAGAATGAGCAAATACAACACCAAGCATATGCCAACTATATGCAATCCAAAACTGTCAAATCAATTATGGCCACCAGCCCAGGAACACCTCAATCTTCCCTGCTTCTGAAGCCACTCGTCAAGTTCTCTCCCCCATCAGCGGCCAACATCGAAGACATTATTACTAGCATCAACACCACCATGGCACCAAAATGACTCCTGCCCTGCACACTGGATTAGAGCAATGCGATCAGAACTCAGTCTAATTATAGCAGAAATCGTAAATCAATCCTTCACAACAGGAAAGTTCCCAACAACATTTAAGCAGACCTTCATTCGACCCCTGTTAAGAAACAACCAACTTGACCCAGAGAAGGTAGAGTCCTACCGGCCGATTTCCAGCATCCCGCTGCTAGCTAAATTTCTAGAGAAAGCGGCCCTGAGGCAAATCCAACAACATAGACGCCTCATCCCCCCTAGACCCCTGCCAACATGGGTTTAGAGAAGCTCACGGTGTCAAAACACTCCTGACCTCACTAATTAACACTCGTCTGTGGTTTAGACAACATCAAAGCTGGCTTTGTACTAATCATCCTGGACATTGCTGCAGCATTTGACTCAGTCGACCATGATCAACTACTAGCTCGGCTCCACGAGAAGGGGAGCCAGGGTCTAGCCTGGGATTGGTGTAAATCTTATCTTGAAGACCGATGGCAGCAAGTCAGGATTGGCTCTAGTACATCAGAACCGTTCCAACAAAAGCAGGGAGTACCCCAGGATTCCTCCCTCTCCGTGCTGCTTTTCAACATATACATGCAGCCAATCTGCGAAATCACCCGTTCCTTCGGAATATCATGCCTTATCTATGCAGATGACGTACTGATGTATTCACCTTTCAACGTCACACTTCCAGATTACACGATTCTAGTTGATTGCTTCAATGCAGTAACAGACTGGCTCCTCAACCAGAACCGAAGGATAAATTTCAAAAAAACTGAGGTCCTAACCATTACAAGAAACAAAACCTTCTCTCCTCCTACATCCCTAATGGTGAGAGATACGGAGCTACCAATCAAGTCAGCCATACGCTACTTAGGAGTGACACTAGATCAGCAGCTAAACTTCAAAGAACACATAAGCCACACAGTAAAGTCTGTCTATTACATGATCAAGACCCTTCGCCACCTGAGACCCATGCTAGATCCTGACAGCTTCCGCACAATATTTCAAGCTCTTGTCATACCCCATTTTGACTACGCTAACGTTATACTTCAAGGCCTCCCCAAAAACACACTTAATCCTCTTCAATTAGAGATGAATGCTGCTGCCCGTGTATTATGTGGGACATCAAGAAGAGATCACATATCCCCCGTCCTAAGAGATCTACACTGGCTCCCGATAAGCTGTAGGATCTCCTTCAAGGCCCTACTAATCACATTTAAAGCCATAAACAACATAGCGCCCCCTCAATCTCCATGCTCATCTCCCAACCCCCCAACAACAGATCCAAGAGGTTGCATTCCGCCAATATACTTATTACGCCAAAAGTTTCCACAAAATGGGCACAATCAACCAACAAACGGGCATTTGTGTCCTACGCACCCAGATCATGGAACAACCTCACACATAATATCAGAGCAATCAAGGACGTCACTCAATTCAGAAAGGCCCTCAAGCACCATTTGTTCATTACGCACTTTTCACAACACAACAATTCCCCCCACACCTCATACCCTCACATACCATCCCTCAACCCGATAGCTTAGCAGCATACACTAGTTTGATAAGAGGAAGTGGTCCGTAAATGGAATATTTATTTATTTATTTATTTACATTCTCTTATATACCGCGCTATTCTGCATCAGTGCGGTTTACATTGAACAAACTGAAATTACATTGAACAGGGCATTATAACTTTGGAGATAACTATTTTACAGGGAACATGGGCTATGGAGGGTTAAGTGGCTTGCCACAAGTTCTCCCTGTTTTCTTTCCAAGTTGTCTTCCCTGTTTGATGTAAACTCGTGAGTGCCCTGTGGTCCTCGAGTCGTTCTGTTAACTATAAACCGCACTGATGATAAAGAGCGCGGTATAAAAGAAATGTTAAATAAAATAAAAATAAATAAATATTTGACTGAAATGATAAAGTGATATAAAAAACCCCTCTTAAATAAATAAATAAATAAATAAATAAATTAAATAAGAGAAAAGTGTGCTTTAATTCTAAATTTGTCAAGGTTGCTAGTTAGTGTTGGAGGGAAAGTTTTCTTTCTGCCATCTGGGGGAAATCAATGATGTGACAAAGAGGGACACTGGGAGACAGGGATAGCAAATGGCACACATCTCTGTCAAAAGCAGAAAAAGCTGTACATGTAGTTTGTCAGTATTGCTAGTTGGTACATGAAAGTTTTCCAGGGTGTGTGTGATAGAAAGACTCAGTGACAAATGAGTATATCTGCCTCATAAGCAAGCAGCCAGAGGAGCAATTGGTAAGAATATCTTGTGCAGAAAGGTAATCTAGTCAAATATAACAATAATATAGTATAAAATAATTAAGATCTTCATAGATTTTTTTTAATGTAAAAGCTAATCTAGTTTTGAGAAAAGATTCTACCTTGCAGTCTGCTAAAAGTCTTTGCCAACTAATTAGAACAGCAGCAGGAATGCACTAGGGATTAAAGAGAAACTTCTAGCCTTTTAAAGGGATCTCAGCCTAAATATGTGAGAAGTCATATAGGGGTTACATTACCACAACCACTATTTATAATTTTCAAAGCACTACCGGGTTATGCAGCACTAGAAGGACACAAAAGAGTAAAACTTAGGGGTATGTTAATTAAAGGGCGTTAAGGGAGCAAGTGTGCCGTTAACGCCTGTTATCAGCACCCTTGTGACCTTAAGGCTGTAATAACGCAGCATTAACGAGCTTTAAAGCTCCTGCAGCATTAAGGGAACAGGAGGTGGAGAGTGGGCGTTGACAGCGTTTGCTCCCTTAATGCCTGTTGTGTTAGTGCCCTTTAACACTGGGAACCCTAACGCCAAGTAAAACCTTGCAGAAAGTGAGTATTTTGAAGGGAGAGAGCCTATTTAAACATCTGCAATGTGATGCATAGACAGGGGGGGCCAAGTATAAAAGGGCACTATGTTGATGGTGCAAATGTGGCAAAGAGGAGGCATGTGAGCCATGCAGTGGGGGTTGCTGGTGTGCAAGGCAGACCAGGCAGCTGCCCAGGCTGCACATCTGTGATGTCCGCCATGATACCACAGTGACGGCACACAAACATGCTGCTGCTGCGAAAAGGGGATGCGCAACATGGGGCGGTCCAAGGGTCCCTGGCACCCTAGGCAGAGACCCAGGCCACCCCGCGCCCCCCGCCCCCCCGCTGATGCCAGCTCTGGAAGAGGCCAGTAGTGCCAGCAGCTGTAGCTCTACAGGAGGCTGCAAAAAGCAGCTACCCAGGGAAATACCACTGCTGCAGCTATCCACCTCCCCCCCATTGCGCCATACAGACCAGACAACACATCCCCCTCCAACACCTGCCAAACACACCTTGTCAGACAGATATGGCACAGTGCATGCAGAGATCACAGCAGAAATAGGAAGACAGCATTCCCCTTGTCAATGACCACAGCTCCACACAGGAACTGCTAAATCCATATGGCAGCTCTGTGGCACAACATATAATGCCACTGTGTATATGGGCAGAGGGTCACAGGTTCAAGACATGGCTGAGGATCATGTACTGCATGTCCCTGTGTCCATGAATTGGCCAGCAAGGGTACAAACACCCATCAGTCATACAGACAGGCTCCACTATCCACAGCTGGATGGAAAGGCAGGCTAATAGCATCGGCACACTTGAATAGGCATTAACATCAGGGTGCACTAATAGTCCCTGCACAATGAGCACACGTTAACAATGCTTGAGCTCATATGGTGACCAAAGTGGTAGGCAGGAATGCCAACCATCCCCACTTTTGCACAGCACTGCAATGTGTATGTGTGTGCATCTCTAGAGATTTGTGGCCTTTGGCACTGCACTATGCCTCACACTGCCTAAGCTGTTCCCTGCATTAGTCTGAAAATATGCACGAGGAGGAGCAGGCACTCATAAATGCACGCTTAATCCGCAAGAAATGGGCAGTTATCTCAGACATGATATCCCTCCATGACCTGAAGAGACATGAGCCGGGCCTCCCGCATAGGTAGATGATGACAGGCTAGTATAGTTTCGAGATTACCCTAAGGCAGGGATACGATCGATTTTATTTACTATGATTTATTTAGTTTTTGTTTACTAGCATCCACTTAAATCGCAGGCATTTTGGCACCAAATCAAGTCAAGTGCAACGCGAGCCGTTGATTCCTGCGCTTTTGCGAGCGCGAGACAGGCTAAGGCTTTCACAGTGGCTGTAGTGCCGATTCGTGGGGTCAGCCTATTCTAGTGAGGTAGCCACTGTGACACATCTACGTTAATGTATTTGATTTAATTTGATGGAAAAAAAACAAAAAACAAAGAGGCTCTCTCGGCGGTAGCTGCTCTATACTTCGGAGCAGCACCGCAGATCACGGGGCTGCCGTTCTCAGCGGCGAAGAGCTCAGTGGGGGACACCGCCTTCCTCTGGAGTTGCTTGCAGGCGGCGTCAAGTAGGAGAGAAGGCCGCTGCACTTTCTCCATCAGGGCTGCGATGTGTTCCCGGCAAGGGGTTGGCCAGGTCTGTCGCGGCTTAGCTGTTCAGAGCATCCACAGTGTGGATCCTGAGGGGGTCTACTAACCAGCGCTCCTTTTGTGCCTTAAAGTTTTTAGGTAGTTTTCAATTAATTTCAGAACAATGTTTTTGGTTGTTGCCTTCTGGTCGGGGTCAGTTTCCTGCCCTAGCAGTGGCACTAAATAATGGTACCAAGGGAGCAGTTCCCTTAGTGGGAGGTATCTAGGAGTTGCCGTTAATCCCCAGTATACGTCTAAAGAGACTGCTTTCAGTGTGCTATTGGGTCTTGAAAAAAAAAAAAAGAGAGAAATATCTTTGGTTACCCAAAATAGTTATTCGTGAATTAGATTTTTAGTAGAAGGCCTCCTGGATTTTCCCGATTGCATTTGGCTGCTCTGGGGTATACTGTACCTTCTTTCCCAATTTCTATAGACTGTTGAACGGCAATGCAGGGGTGTCAAATGGGTAATGTGTAAGGCATATCCCTGCTGTCTTACTATTTTGCATGATTTGCATCAAGGTTTCGGCTAAGATTTATTTTTCTTTATTTTTCTATTATTCCTGGTCAATATGAAATAGCATTTGCGTTATCAAACCTCAAGGTGCTGGAGCTCTTGGACATCAGGCTAATACTTTGGGGCCGGCAGCTCCATTACAAATACACAATGGACCAGGGTGCCATTGCAAAGTTTTCCCTTCTCAGACACACTGGCGGTAGACACTATTACTCTAGCTATATGATGCCATGCAGCAGGTGGACGTAGTGAGCCTACGTCTGGGCTCATTCGAGGACAGTTAAGGAGCTGTTAGGGTAGCTAGTATTAGTTAGATTGGATTTGAATTTAATTGATTTCTGGTATATCTGTTGGACCTTGAGTCCTGTCTCTAAAAAAACAAAACAAAAGGCATTTCTGGTTGCACCGGTCACTATCTGCCTCACTTTTATTCTATTTCTGTGAAGCGCTGTGGGTCAGATCTCTCCTCCTTGCCTGTTCGGAGGAGAGCCCGACGGTAGGCAGTCTCCCTTGGCGATCTCGCTCCGAGGCAGCAGACCCGCTAGAGCGGAGGGCAGAGGGAACATAGCTCGCCGGCACCTACCCGCTCGGTTTTCAGTGCAGCGGAGTTGCGCAGGCTGGAGGCTCCCGATCTTTTGCGACAGAAGGCTGTGCAGCACTGCTTCATTGGTAAAAGCAGGTAACAAAGCACAACGCCAGGTGAAAGGGGAGCGGATCGGCACCGGGTGCAATGCCACGAGTCGGGAATTTTGAGCAGAGTTTGGAGCCATTTTGCAAGCGCGCGGAACGGCGGCCATCTTGAGACCGCGTGTGCACAGCGTGGCTGGAGCTTGCGTTTCAGAGCACGTGACGTTGGGCGTCTTGGGGCCGGGACTCGAACAAGCGGTAAGTGCTTGTTGGGAACAGTGTTCACTCTGTTTTTATTTTTTGGATTTGTTTAAAGTGAATTTTATCGCGTGCAGTAGTTTCCTGTGGAGCGCTGTTGATTGTATTGAGGAGAGCAGTGTCAGGACATGGTGTCCTTTTCGGAGGGGGGATTTATTCTTTCCTCGGGAAATTTTAGTTTATTTTCATTAAAAGGAACCCCCCCTAGGATCCACAATCCTCTTTGAGGGGTTATCCGCATACATGGAGAAGTGCTCTGCTCTATGTCTTCGTGACCACAGTGTGCGGGCTGTGGTACTCGCAGAGGTACTGTCGCGGACTCTGGGATCTGCTGGAGTTGCGCGTTAGTGTCTACCAGAGTGGAACAACAGATGGAGGTCAAAGTACTCCCAGACCGTCGGGTTTGAGTCCTTTGACAACTGGGGCGAAGTTCAGAGCCATTCCGGATCCCTCAGCATGGAATGTTCTACCTGTGCTGGGAACCTTGGTGGCATCCCTGGAGGCGGTGCCTTGGGCCAGATTTCATATGCAACCGCTCCAGAGGGCGCTGCTTCGTCGGTGGTCGCATCAGACTGATTCATTGTACAAGCGGCTTCCCTATCCGTTCAAGGTCAGGCAGTCTCTTCGATGGTGGCTGCTTCCGGGGTCCTTCAAGGCGGGAATGCCTCGGGAGCAACTGGAGTGGCTCCCATTGTGGACGGACATGCGTCTCGCCAGATGGGGAGCGCATTGCCGGGCTCAGTTCGCACAGGGCACTTGATCTGTTCAGGAGAACGTGTGGTCGATACACCGGCTAGAACTGAGAGCGGTTTTGTTAGCGCTACAAAGGTTCAAGGATGCGTGATGGGTCCAGCGGTCCGCGTGCTGTTGGACAACTCCGTGACAGTGGTGTACACCAATCGACAGGGCGGCACATGAAGTGCAGCAATGAAAGAAGAAGCAGAGGCGCGGTTCTCTTGGCTAGAACGTTGGCGGCCATCAATCTCAACAGCGCACATTGCAGGGAAGGACAATGTGATGGCGGGTTTTCTCAGCAGGGTCCGGGTGGATGCCGGGGAGTGGGAGTTGCATCCTGACTTGTTTGCGCAAAGAGTCCACAGATGGGTATCTCCAGTAATGGACCTAATGGCGACCTTCCAGTCGGCGAAAGCCAGTCGTTTGTTCAGCAGGAAGCGCAAAAGAAGGTCGGAAGGGATCGACGCCCTGATGCAGCACTGGCCGTCGACGGGTCTTCTCTGTCTTCACACCGTAGACACTCATAGGCTGGGGGGTTCAGCGCATCAAAGCTCACCGGGGGGGGAGTATTGCTGGTGGCCCCGGACTGGCCGAGACAGCCATGGTATGCTGATCTCATTCGTCTTCTCGACGGGGATCCCTGGCGGTTACCGGTGTCAGAGGATCTGTTGCTACAAGGGCCGCTGCAAATGCCTCAGGTGGATTGGTTCCCATTTACAATTTGGCCATTGAAAGGGCGAAGCTAAAAAAATAAAAAATAAAATAAAATAAAATAAAATAAAATGGGAGTGGAGGAGTGGCCTAGTGGTTGGGGCAAGGTACTTCAGGCCGGAAGGTCGGGGGTTCAAATCCCACTAGAGGACAGCAACCTTGGGCCGGAAGGACTGGGGTTTCTAGTCCCACAGGTGCTCCTTGTGGTCTTGGGCAAGCCACTTAACCCTCCATAGCCCATGTTCCCTGTAAAATAGTTATCTCCAAGTTATAATGCCCTGTTCAATGTAATTTCGGTTTGTTCAATGTAAACCGCACTGATGCAGAATAGCGCAGTATATAAGAGAATGTAAATAAATAAATAAATAATAATAATAAAAAAATACAAAGTTATTCAGGGACTGTTGTTGCGACTTTACTTAGAGCAAGGAAACAGTCCACGTCTCTTGCATATGTCCGTGAATGGCGTATTTATGTAGATGGGTGCTCACGGCGGCAAGTTAGGGCGGCTATGGTTTCCGTTCCCTTCATTTGCAGTTTTCTGCAAGATGCACTTGAGAAGGGACTTGCAGTCAGTTCCTGGAGAGTGCAGTTGGCGGCCCTTTCCTGCTATAGGGGCAAAGTGCAAGGAGTTGCTCTAGGCGCTCATTTTGAGGTGTTGCGTTTCCTGAAGGCAGTGACCAGGCTGCGGCCTTCGCGTAGAATTTTGGTTCCGCTGTGGGATCTCAACTTGGCCTTAGGGGCGTTCACCAAAGCACCTTTTGAGCAGTTGCACCAGACGTTGATTAAGGTTTTGACGTTGAAGTCAGTCTTTCTGGTAGCTTTTTGTTCGGCAAGGCGCATTTCAGAGTTGCAAATGTTGTCCTATAGAGAATCGTTCTTGTCCTTTTCAAGAGAGAAAGTGGTGTGGCGACCAGTTCCGTCCTTTTTGCCAAAGGTGGTGTCTTCTTTTCACCTGAATCAAGCAGTTTCTCTCCCAGTGCTAGGTGCACTAGAGGGGAGTGCTGCGGATCGTACTTTACGTGGTTTGGAAGTTAAACGGGTTCTGTGACAATATTTGAAGGTTTCGGAAACCTTTCACAAGTCGGACTGTCTATTCGTGTTGTTCGGAGGTATCCGCAGAGGTGAAGCGGCGGTGATGGCTTCTATTTCTAGATGGATTAGAGTGGCATTTGCATCAGCTTATCTACTGCAAGGGCGTTTGGTACCAACAGTGATTCGAGCGCATTCTACCAGAGCACAGGCGACTTCCTGGGCGGAACACAGTTTGGTTCAGCCAGGGGAAATCTGCAGGGCGACCACTTGGTCATCCCTTCTTACTTTCAGTAGGCACTACCGCCTGGATGTTTTGGCAGCGAATGACGCCTCTTTCAGTTCCACTTTGTTACGAGCCGGCTGGAAGGGTCCCTCCCAATGAATACTGCTCTGTTGCATCCCAGTGGTGGAGGACTGAACTGGAGGAACGATAAGGAAATGGTAAGTACACTTACCTGGTAATTGTATTTCTTTGAGTGACGACAGTTCAGTCCTCATTCCCGCCTGGGGTGGTGTCATTGGCAGTGGATAGTCAGAAGGGAGAAGAGTAGCACTACCGGTAGGTATGAGTATTAAAGGTCTATAAAAGGCTCTCATACATTGCTTTTTGTTTCTTTTTCTCTGGTATTCTTTATGCTTCTGAATAAGGCGAAAGGGTAAGGTGCAAGAAGAAGCTCTTTTCAATTTTCAATTAAAAAAAAAATAAAATAAAGGTTAAATTAGACTTACCTGCTAATTGTTGTTCCTTGCGGAACTCTAGTCCAGTCCCGGAACCATAGAGTTGTCAACCTCCTCCAGCAGCTTTGGAGACTGAAATACTTCAGCGCTTTGCTGGCACCAGTATAAGTAGGCAAGGACCGCCCCCTCTCACCAGTACCTATTGACAAAGCACACTGAGCAGAACAACAAATAAGTAGATTTAACCAGAATACATTCAACAAGAACGGGAAACAAGTGCCCCCAGATATACATATATACAAATATCGCTAAGCCAGATTAGGCTGTTTTTAATATGATGTCTTTTTTTTTTATACACGTTCGTTGCTATATGTGCAAATTTTCACACTACACTGAAACGCCAGGCACTACCGCCTCAGGAGAGGATGGGCAGCCAATAGCGCAACGCAAGAGGGACTTCCAATGGCTTCATCCCGTACCCCACGAAGATAGGAAACGAAGAGCACCCGCGGGATCCGAAACAGTCAGGCTGGCGACACCCGAAAAATCGCAGGGTGGGATCCGGGACTGGACTAGAGTTCCGCAAGGAACAACAATTAGCAGGTAAGTCTAATTTAACCTTCCTTTGCGTCCCTCTAGTCCAGTCCCGGAACCATAGAGGATGTAACAGAGCAGTGAACATCAACGGGAGGGACAAGCAAGGCCAGCCTGAAACACCGCTGAACCAAAACGGCCCTCCTCAGCCGATAAAACATCTAAGCGGTAATGCTTAGCAAAGGAATGCAAGGACGACCAAGTTGCCGCCCTACAAATGTCGCCGACCGGAACCAAACTGAACTCCGCCCAAGACGCCGCCTGCGCCCGAGTGGAATGAGCCCGAAGACCCTGTGGAACCAACTTGCACTTCAAGATGTAGGCTGACGCAATCGCGGCCTTCAACCAGCGAGAAATAGAGGACTTCGCCGCCGCCTCCCCTTTCTGCGGTCCTCCGAATGCCACAAAAAGCCGATCCGACCGCCGACAGGACGCCGTCTGAGAGAGATACTTCTTCAGAACCCTGCGAGCGTCCAACAGATGCAATTTTCCCAGCAATCCAGCCTGCCGCCGATCCGAGAACACCGGTTAACAGGAAACGCGGAGACCACCTTGGGTAAGAATGCCGGAACGGTACAGAGAACCACCTTTTGGTCGGAAAACGAGAGATAAGGCTCCCTACAAGACAAGGCCTGCAGCTCTGAGATCCGCCTAGCCGAACAAATAGCCACCAGGAAAACAGTCTTCAACGTGAGATCCTTTAGCGAAGCTGCGGACAACGGCTCAAACGGAGGAGCAAGCAAGGCCTCTAACACCAAATTCAAGTCCCACAGGGGAACTGCACAGCGCCTCGGCGGTCGCATGAGCAACACCGCCCTCAAAAATCTCCGGATATCCGCATGAGCCCCTAGAGGCCGCCCATGCACCTTTCCACGGTAACAGGAAATGGCAGCCAACTGCACGCGCAACGAACTAGGCGCCAAACCCTTGTCCACGCCATCCTGCAAGAAAGAAAGGATTTGCGCCACCGAAGCACCTAACGGACGCACGGTACGCTCCTCACACCAAGCCTCAAAGATGCGCCAGACTCGAACGTACGCAAGAGACGTGGAACGTCTACGCGCTTTTAGTAAGGTGGAAATGACCGCCGCCGAATATCCCTTAGCAGTCATCCGAGCCCTTTCAAGCGCCATGCCGTAAGCGAGAACCGAGCCACCTGAGGCATGCGCAACTGACCCTGGCACAAGAGATCGCTCCGCTGAGGAAGTTCCCACGGCTGATCCGCTAACAGCCGTACCAAATCCGCGTACCACGGCCGTCTGGGCCAATCGGGCGCCACCAGCACCACGAGGCCCCGATGACGCTCTATGCGCTGCACTACCCGGCCTATCAGAGCCCAAGGCGGGAAGACATAGAGAAGCCCTCCGTCCGGCCAGTGCTGCGCCAGCGCGTCGAGCCCCTCCGACATCCGTTCTCGCCGCCTGCTGAAAAAGCGCTCCACCTGTGCTGATTCGAAGGTCGTCATGAGATCCATTACGGGAACTCCCCAGTGCCTCACCAGGAGCGCAAAGACTTTGGGGTGCAGGACCCACTCTCCCGGGTCCACCCTTCGGCGACTCAGAAAATCCGCCGCGACATTCTCCACGCCCGTGACATGCTGCGCCGACAGACCCCTCAGATTCGATTCGGCCCAGGCGAGTAACTGACCGGCCTCCAGCTCTAGTCCAACGCTGCCCGTGCCGCCCTGCCGATTTATGTAGGCGACTGTAGCCGCATTGTCCGAGAGAACCCGAACCGCCTGCCGAGCAAGATTCCCCTGAAACGCTTGTAGAGCCAGAACACCGCTCTCATTTCCAACCGATTGATGGACCATTCTCTCTCCACCAACGACCACTGGCCCTGGGCAAACGCGCCCTCGCAACACGCCCCCCACCCTAGAAGACTGGCATCCGTGGTCAACAGTTTCCAGGATGGAGGTTCCAAGGGCATGCCCGCGGCTAGACTCTCCGGCCGCAACCACCACTGCAGATCCAGGCATACCTCCAGAGGACAGATCAGCCGTCGAGACAACGTATCGCGCTGATGGGACCAACTCCGTAGAAGCGCGCTCTGCAACTTCCGCATATGCGCTCTGGCCCAGGGCACCACTTCGATCGTCGCTGCCATCGTTCCGAGCAACTGGAGATACTGCCACGCTGTGGGCGCCGTCTGCAAGAGAAAACGCCGCACCAGCCTCCTCAAGGCGTGTGCTCGCTGATCTGGCAGGAACACCCTTGCTTGCCGCGTCTCGAACCGTGCCCCCAAGTACTCCAAAGATTGCGAGGGAGTCAACCTGCTCTTGGCAAAGTTGACCACCCAGCCTAGACTCTGCAGCAACTGCACCACCCGGGCGGTGGCCTCCGCACTTTCCGCCTGAGACTTCGCCCGAATCAACCAATCGTCTAAATAAGGATGCACAAGCACCCCCCTCCTTGCGAAGAGCCGCCGCCACGACGACCATGATTTTGGTGAAAGTGCGGGGCGCCGTCGCCAGGCCGAAGGGCAACGCCTGAAACTGAAAATGTCCCATGGGAACCGCAAACCGCAGATAGCGCTGGTGCCCTTGCCGAACCGGGATATGTAGGTAAGCCTCCGTGAGGTCCAGAGAAGTCAGAAACTCCCCCTGTCTGACCGCCGCGATGACGGATCGAAGCGTCTCCATGCGAAAGTGAGTGACCCGGAGACACCGATTGAGATTTTTTAAATCGAGGATAGGACGAAAAGATCCCTCCTTCTTCGGAACCACGAAATAGATGGAGTATCGACCGGAACCGCACTGGTCCCCCGGCACAGGAACTACCGCCCGGAGCTGCAACAATCTCTGCAACGTGTCGAAGATGGCTTGCCGCTTGAGCGGAGCTCGGCAAGGCGACAGAACAAAGGAATCGAACACGGGACAACGGAGCTCGAGAGCATAACCCTCTCGTATGACCTCAGGAACCCACTGATCCGACTTAAGTTGGACCCAGGCAGGGAAAAATTCCCGCAAACGCCCTCCCACGGGAACTACGTCCACCTGAGCCCGCCTCATCTCATTGTGGTTTCTTAACGGAGGGGGATTGGAAAATGGAGAAACCTCTGCCGGCCCCTTTGAAGCCACGAAACCCCTGGCTTCTAGCAGGAAACCTACCGCGCTGAGGCTGACCAAAGCAAGACGCCCAAAAACGGCAAAACTCCCTAGGAGTCCCTCGAGACCCCGCGGCAGACCGGACCTGCTTCGGTTTATCCTCCGGAAGACGCTCCCCTTTAGACTCACCGAGATCCTTGACCAACTTTTCCAAACCTCCCCAAACAACAACTTCCCTCGAAAGGGGAGCTTGCTGAGACGAGCCTTAGAGGAGCTGTCGGCCGCCCAATTGCGCAGCCACAAATATCGCCGCAATGCAACCACCGAGGCCATAGACTTAGCTCCACTACGGATGAGATCATAATGAATGTCCGACAAATAGGCGGCTCCAGACTCAAACGCGCCGCATCTTCCACCTGCGCCGTCCCCACATCCCCTTGTAATCTTTGGGACCAGCGCAAACAACCTCTCGCAATCCAAGCCCCCGCCACGGCGGCCTGCATCAAGAGGGCGCACACATCAAAAACCTGCTTCAACAGCGTATCCAATTTCCTGTCCTGCACGTCTTTCAACGCCGCAGCGCCTTCAACCGGGATCGTAGTCTTCTTAGTCACTGCCGATACCACCGCGTCAACCTTTGGAGACCGAAAAAGCTCTCTGTCCTGATCGGACAACGGATAAAGCCGCGACAAGGCACGGGACCCCTTTAGCGCTGATTCTGGCGAGTCCTACTCCTCCTGAATCATACCCCGAAACACACTCTGCAAGGGGAAGACCCGCTGGGACGTACGCACCGCCTGGAGCAGAGGATCCTCCAGAGCATCATCCGGCGCCGCCGCCTCTGCAGGCATATTCAGCGTTTTGAGAGTCTCGGCAATCAAGGCCGGAAGCTCCTTCCTACAAAACACCCTGACGAGCCTACTGTGCTGCTCTGCGTCAGGTAACTCTCCCTCCTCCAACTCCTCACCCGAGGTGTTATCAAGGTCCACGTCTTCCGTCCCCAGGACCTCCCCCAGACGAGATGCTGGACCGTCATCCGCTGTCCCCTTGGCAACCTTCGCTGCAGGAACGCCGTCTTCAGGCTGAACCAGGGACCCCGGATGCTTCTGCCCCTCCGAAACTCGCGCCGAAGAGACCATCCCAGGTTGCAGGAGCGCAAATGCCTGCTGCATGAGAGAAAAGAAATCTGGCGGAATCCCCGGAGCCAAGCCTACTGGATTTGGTCCCTGCGAACCCGAGGACCCCTCCCCAGGGGATGACTCCGGTCCCTGAAAATCCAGACGAAGGTAATACGTAAAATTGTAGGGAGGAGTGGTCTAGTGGTTAGGACAAGGTACTTCAGGCCGGAGGGCCGGGGGTTCAAGTCCCACCTGGGGACAGCAATCTCAGGCCGGAGGGACTGGGATTTCTAGTCCTACAGGCACTCCTTGTGGTCTTGGGCAAGCCACTTAACCCTCCATTGCCCATGTTCCCTGTAAGTATTAGCGTATGTGTCTCATATCCCTTCGTGTTAAATGTATCCCCCAATTGACCGCTTTGACCCGGTGAAAAGCGGGATATAAATACAGCTAAATAAATAAATAAATAATACGGCCGCTGCCCCCAGTGGAAGCACCTCACAGGCCACGACCGGAGATGGAGCCGTACTCTCCATAACACTGGACTCCAGAGTACAGGCCCCACACACACTAGAACCTGCCAATAAACCCCGCTTAGCTCCACAAACAACACAACGAGCCTTAGCAGGCATACTCAGAAAATGGCTCTAAAGCTCAGAAGAAGAGCCTTCAGGCAGGCTTAGCAAACCCGCGGGGTTTTTTTTTTTTCAGTTTTTAACCACACTAGCACTACAGACCTCCCCCAAGTCGATCCTTGATGGTCTGTAGCCAAAAATAGGGCTAGAAAGCTTAAACGAAGCTAAAGTAATCCAGAAAATAAAAACGGGATTTCTCCGCTGCCGATTCCGCAGACCACCCCGATGTGTCAAAAAAAACTTAAATCTGGCCCCTATCAGCCAAATCACAATGAGCCCCTGCACAAAAGATAAAAGAATACCCCTCACTCACCACTCAGAAGATCGGGTGAAGAACCGAGGGAGAGATGCAGCAGCCCCGCTGGAGCTCGGCCTGCCTTCGGCTTCAGCTCCACACCGACAACACTTAGTTAAGCTGCCCTGCAAACTCCGGGCCACTGCTGTAAGCCTGCAACCTGCTCCTCACCCTTCAAAGCGGGTTCGGGAGCAGGGAGGCACAGAAACTCCTTTGTGCTGCTTGTAACTGCAATGCTCGTTTAAGCAGTGGGGCTTTAAAAAGGAAAAGAGGAGGGAAGGGGAGGGGAGGGGAGGGAGGGGGGCAAATGGAGCCAGAGGAAGAAATCTCCTGTAACAGCACAGCCCCTGCAATCAAAACAAAGAAAGGCAAAGTAACTAAAACTAAATTAAACTTGAAATTGAAAAATCAGAAAGGAATGTATTCTATTTAGCTCTGCCTATTTCTCTAACTGAGCCCAGAACCTGGCTCAGGATCTCCTTCAGCTGCTTGGAGACTGAAAGTACTGGTGAGAGGGGGCGGTCCTTGCCTACTTATACTGGTGCCAGCAAAGCGCTGAAGTATTTCAGTCTCCAAAGCTGCTGGAGGAGGTTGACAACTCTATGGTTCCGGGACTGGACTAGAGGGACGCAAAGGAAGTGTTATTTGTATGTAGTGCATTGTACATTCAGGTTTCAGTGTAAAGTTGGAATTTATAGGATAGCTACTTATTTGTTGCTCCTTTGAGTGTACTTTGTCAATAGTTCACTGGGGCTGATGGGAGAGACCAGCAGACTACATCCAGTGATGTCACGATTTTGACATGCCCAGTCTTCAAGCTGCAGGAAGAGGTGCACAACCCAGTGGTGGAGGACTGAACTGTCATCACTCAAGGAACTACAATTACCAGGTAAGTGTAATTATCATATATTCAATGCTGGCAGTGCGGCACTGAATACCCGGGATTGCCGCACTGCCTCTCAGCCAAAGTCGATAACCGGACAGCAACGATATTGCATGCTGCCCGGTTAGCTCTTTTGCTTAAAAATAGGTGAGCCTTTGCCTTGCCTATCTTATAGGCACAGATCGCCTAACCGTGTTAGTGCAGTTGAGTATCCCGTATAGTGGCATTTACACGGTTTACAGGGCTGTAAACCGTGTAAATGCCTTTCGAAGATCGGGCCCTATATGGATAGTACAGGGGAAGTCGGCATGACTTTCAGCAGCACCATCCAGATAGTGGTGCTGAAAATCAGTGGATAGACCCAGCCAGTGGCACTTATCCTGATAGCAGCTGCTACTATTCTGGTAAGTACTTCAGAATATTGGGCCGGTGGGGTTTAAGAGGCTGCTGCGTTTCTTAGCCCACAATTACCAAGTGCCCTGAGGTCAACTTTTATTAGGTGGTTGATCCCCTGTCTGTATAATCAGTTGCATGCCCAACTGCAGGCAGAGGGCAAAGGCAGAGAGTAGTAGCGTGCATTTCACCTGCACCATTCTGGACTAGTCAGAACATTACACATACATACCTCTCCCTTATATCACCCTGGTGGCAGCTGGGTGAGGCAAGCTGGCTGTAGGTATGGGGGGATGCACAAGGAGGAAGATACTATGCAACACACCCAGGTGATGGATGATAACCATATCTTAGCAGAAATAAGGGGAAATGCTGTAGGGCTGGGCAGTGAGGCTAGAAATAGACCACCCTGGGTTTTTTTGTAGCAGATAGTGGAATGAATATGGTTACACCAATGAAACAGGAGGGCTTCCATGGTATCAGATGCTTAGCACATCTGATGCATTTGGTTGTCAAAGACTCCCTAGGCCCGGAGAACAAAATAAGCAGTAGCCCTGACCTGAGGTTATTGATCAAGAAATGCTGAAAAATAGCAGGGTATTTTCATTGGAGTTTGAAAACTGGGCATAAGCTACTTGAGAAGCAGGAAGCAGCAGGGGCATCTGTATATCAGCTTATTCAGGATGTTGGTACCAGGTGGAATTCCATTTTTCTGATTTATTTAGTTTATTTATTTGGTTTTATACCACACTATTCATAATCAGCATGGCTTTTCTGGAGAGGTTAGCACAGCAATGGGCAACCCTGTATCTGATGGTACTGGACACCGAGAACAGTATCAAAAGCGCCTTGAGGAATCAGAATTCAACAAATATGACAGGTCATAGAAGATCTGAAGCCCTTCAAGGATGTCAGAGGAAAGGAGTTTCAGAAGGGCCACCCTGAGTTTTGTCAACTTACTAGTGAATATTCTACAGGTAAAGATAGGTGGTTGTCAGTAGTGACAGGGATTCACAGTAGATGTTTTGGTGCTGATGGATTTCTTGCATGTTCAAGGGTAAAAAGGTTGAAACCCCTTATTCTCCGGGAACAAGCAGAAAGTCAATCCTCACATATGAGTGACGTTGACGCCAACAGAGCCCTCACAGAAGCATCTCCCGAGCTTTCAAAGAAAACCTTTGGGAGATGCACCACGCATGCGTGGTCCCCTTCCCACCCAAGGGTGCCATCTTGTCTCAGTCTCAATTTTTCCATGGAGCGCACCAGACGTCTGTCCCGTTTCCCAGGAAAAAGTGTCTCTTTTTTGCCTTAAATTATCCTCTTTCCAGTACGTGTACGTTCCTCTTCCTGCACCCGAGCCAGCTTCCCTCAGCGTCGCTCCTTGTGTGTATTTGTTTTCTTTTTTTTGTAGAAGTGTCCCTCGACCAGCACTTTGCACCCTGTTTTGGCCAATAGGCCTCAGACCCTCTCCCAGGTTGAAGGGCCCTATGGCCTCCAGCAGCTTCAAAAAATGTGATCAGTGCAGTAAGATGATGCCCCTCACTGACCTACATGACTGATGCCTGTGCTGCTTCCGGCCAACCATGACAACTCGGACTGCGACCTTTGCACATACAGTAGATCCAACTCTGCGCTGGAGTCCCCAGTGATATCATGCTCCAGGGCTCCCTCCGGTACCTCAGTGCCCCATGATGCCCGGACTGCCTTGGAGTCCCATGGCCGCAGGTTCTCTGAGAGGAACTCCCTGGAGGTGGAATGCAAGAAGAGCTTGAAAACCTCGAAGGCCACCTCAGAGGACAGGTCTGGAAAACTGGGTAATATCACACACCAGGCCCGCAGTCTCCGGCATGAGTCTGAGGGGCCGGAGCAGGAGCAGACTCACAAGCTGCCCCAGGAGGAGTTGTAAGCATCGGGTGACCGGCCTTGGACTCCCGAGGCCATACTGGTTAAGGACGCCCCCTTGACGGAACCAATGCCAGGCCCGAAGCCATCGGTGCCTGCGTCAAAGTCTGTGGAGCCATCTGGTATGGAGACCAGGCTGGCAACCTTGGAGCGCAGTATCACTGGCAGATTGACCGGGGAGCCCTCGACCTCGAGGGCTCCCTGGTGGTCGAGCCGATCCTCGAGCACCACTGGCCTCGAGAGAGCCATCAGCATCAGACGAAGTCCGAGTCCCATTCCTTGGGACAATGGTCCTCTCTGGCGATTTCATGTAGATCGGACTGCAGGTCTTCTGGGGTTTGTGGGCCTTTGGGCTCGGGGCCTGACCATGGGAGCCGCAGAGCCTTGGATTCTTCCTCCGATTTCGAATCATAGTGGGAGACAGAGGATGAGGAGTCCCCAGAAACCCGGTGACACCGAGACGTGTCCTCAGACCAGTCTCCATGGTGTCCTGGCACCGTTCCCTGCCCGAGGACGCTGCCTTCCTTGACTTTGTGTGGGATTTTTTATTTTTTTATTTATTTACATTCTCTTATATACCGCGCTATTCTGCATCAGTGCGGGATATGGCAAAGCCGCTCGCGTTTGATATCGAGGCAGAGGAGGACACCCACACGGAGGAACTTGAGATCTTCCAGTACGAGGCTCCTCCAAAGGAGGCCCTCACGGTGCCCATCCCTCTGATCCTTGAGCGCCTCCTCCTCCGTACGTGGGAAACACCAGCGTCAGTGCCTATTGTGAGCAGATGGCTTGACTCCACATACCGAGTCTGCTGGAGTTCAGGGTCCAAAAAACCCAACTCTCTCACAATTCTATGTTCGTCGAGTCAGCCAAAAGACTCATACCTAGGTGCCCCGGGGTAGGGGGGGACCCAGTACTTGGATGCCCTTGGCCGAAAATGCTACCAGGGTTCGATACTGGTTTGCAGAGTCCAATCCTACCAGTTGTACATTGGTATGTAGCTCAAGGAACTGGTGAGAGTGCTCACCGGTTTCTCTGCAGGCCTTGATGGGGAACCTCTTCAGCAGTTCAAATCACTGGCCTCGGCAGTCAAGGAGTGCTTGAAGTTCCTGTCTCGAGTAGGATACTATGGCTTTGAATCCTCAGCCACAGTGGCCGCCGCAGGCATTGGAACCTGACGCCAGACATGGCTGTAGTCGTCTGACCTCAAGCAATGCGTCCAGGACAAACTTATTGATGCTCCTTGCACTGGAAAGAACCTCTTCGGAAAACCCATGTCAGACAAGGCTGTCGAGATAGAGACTGAGTTCCTGACCAGAACCAGACTCTCTAAGATGACCTCGGTGCACCCCCATAAGAAAGCTTCGGGGAAGAAACCTTTCTTCCCAAGAAAAAAAGGGATTTTTCGTAATGCCCCACAGTACCAAGCTTTCTCAGCCCCACAGCAGGGACAATAGCCCGAGACAAGGGCATGACCCTCGCAAGCCTAAGACCCTTAAGACCCAAGCACCAGACCTGATCCAGCCTAGAAGGAGTTTTTGACTCCTTGAGCATGGCCTCCTCTTCCCCAGGAGGCCCTCAGCAGCCCACAGGTAGTCCTCCATCACCAACGATTCCTGGGTACTGCAAGTAGTCAAGGAGGGCTACCTCCTCCACCTGCAATGGACACCACTCTCGTTCTTTTCAGGAGAACCTGTAAGGCCTCTCCTTCACCAAATTCTGCTCCTCACAAAGCTCACAGGCCTCCTCAAGGACAAAGCAGTGGAGCCAAGCATCTCTGGGGCAAAGGCTTCTATTCCAGATATTTCCTCATTCCCAAGCAAGCAGGGGGCCTCAAGCCCATCCTGTACCTGCGGGACCTGAACAAATTTCTGGTGAAGGAGAAGTTCAAGATGCTTTTCCTTGGAACACTGCTGCCATACCTCCAGCAGGGAGACTGGCTATGCTCTTTAGACCTGAAGGATGCTTATGCACACATTCTGATCCTTCCCTTCCACCACCAATACCTCCGGTTCATTGAGGGAGGACTCTACCATTACAGGGTGCTACCCTTCAGGCTGGCCTCATTGACAAGGGTCTTCACCAAATGCCTAGCTGTGGTCGCAGCCCATCTTCGTCTCCAAAGTCCTTTGTCCTTCCCTACCTGGACTGGTTCATAAGGGGAGGCACAGCTGCAGAGGTGCACCACGCCACTGAGCACACCATCCAAGTCCTGCAGCCTCTGGAGTTCGTCATCAACTACCCCAAGTCCCATCTCTCTCTGGCTCAGTGCCTGATGTTCATAGGCAGTGCTGCACCTCTGTGGCTAGACACCCTCCAGGCCAAGGCCTTCATCCCTCCAGAGATGACAGAACGCCTCAGGGTGCTAGCCACAGAGGTACAGCACCGCCAATCAGTGCTTGTTAAGTCTTCTCCTCTGCCTGCTGAGCCACATGTCCTCCATGGTCCACGTAACCCCATACTCCTGCCTGCACATGAGGGGCAGCTCAGTGGTGCCTCTGCTCCCAGTGGACACAAGCCACAGGTAGGCTTCGAGACAGGGTAAGAGTGACCGACCAGTTGGTGGAGTCCCTCGACTGGTGGCAGCTCTCCCACCACCTTCAGGCCTGGATGCCCTTCCAGACACCCACCCTCCAGAGGGTCCTTACCACGGATGCCTTTCTGCTGGGATGGTGAGCTAATTGCGAGGACCTCTGCACTCAAGGCAATTGGTCCCAGACAGAGTGCAAGTTGCAGATCAACCTTCTAGAGCTCCAGGCAATATTTCTCGCCCTCTGAGCCTTTCGCCACCAGTTGCAGCGGTCCAGAAGACAACCAAATCGCAATGTTCTATGCCAACAAGCAAGGGGTTCGGGGTCATACTCCCTCTGCTAGGAAGCAGTAGCCCTCTGCTCATATGTGACATACAACAGAATGCTCCTGCGGGTGGTCTACCTCCCAGGCCAGGACAATGCCCTGGCAGACAGGCTGAGCAGAGTCCTCCAGCTGCACAAGTTGCACCTGGACCCCAGAGTGGCCTCCTGGCTTTTCTGGCTCTGGGACATCCCTCTATTGGACCTATTCGCCAGACCAAACACACAGTTGCCTCGCTTCTGCTCCCGCCAGTTGCACCTGGTGGCAGCAGATGCGTTTCTCATTCCGTGGACGGAAGACCTTCTCTACGTCTTCCTGCCGACACCGCTAGTTGCCAAGACCCTCTTCAAGGTCCAGCGTAACAGGACATCACTGATATTGATAGCCCCCCGGTGGCCCAGGCAACCTTGGTTCCCACTGCTTCTATGCCTGTCAGCAGCATCTCTGATTCTCCTGGGCCATGCCCCAGGACTACTTTCACAGGAGGAGGGCTCTCTCCTGCACCCCAACCTGGGGTCCCTGTCACTTACGGCTTGGCTGCTGAAAGGGTAGCTCTAGCTCCCTTCCACCTTCCACGAAACATGGAGGAGGTCCTTCTGGCCTCCCATAAGGCCTCCACAAGAAGGGTGTACGTCTTCAAGTGGCATCTATTTTTGGTGTGATGCATTGAGAGGCGGGCAAACCTGTTCTCCTGCTCGATGCAGCTGGTACTCCAGTAGCTACTCCACCTGTCCCAGGTGGGACTGAAATCCAACTCAGTCAGAGTGCACCTGAGTGCTATTGCGGCGCACCACCACTCCATTGAGGGCAAGCCCCTCTTGGCTCAACCCCTTTTCTCATTTCCTGCAGGGCCTCATGTTGTCAAAGCCCCCTGTCCCCCCACCAATGGTCGAGTGGGATCTGAATGCGGTGCTCTAAGCCGCCGTTTGAGTCCCTGGCTACTTGCCACTTGCAGTACCTCTCCTGGAAGGTTGTCTTTCTCATGGCAATCACATCGGCTTGCAGGGTCTGCGAGCTCCAGGCTCTGATGGCAGAGCCTTTCTACATGAGGTTCTATAAGAACAGCATTGTGCTCCACACACACCTCAAGTTTCTGCCAAAGTTGGTGCCCCCTTCCACCTCAATCAGGAGGTGGTGCTTCCCACCTTTATTTATTTTATTTGTGTGCTTTTCTATACCAGCCCTTCCAGAGATCAGGGGTGGTTTACAGAGAACATAGTAAACACCTTCTTCCCCAGACTTCATGCTGGCAAGGCAGAGACCATTCTCCACACTCTGGATTGTAAGAGGGTCGTCCTATCTGCAAAGAACTCAGGACCACTGCAAAGCACCTCAGCTTTTCGCCTCCTATGACCCCAGTCGACTGGGGCTTCCAGTGACCAAGTGAACTCTGTCCACTTGGGTGGCAGACTGCATTGCCCTCGCCTATGAGCAGGCTGGGATCTCACAAAACCACCGGGTCATGGCACACCGTGTCAGGGCCATGGCTAATCTGCATTACATACCTGGGACAGAAATCTGCTGGGCCACCACCTGGTCTTCAATCCATACCTTTGCAGCTCACTACTGCCTGGAGGAGTCCCGACAGGACAGCACCTTCAGCCAGGCCATGCTCCATAATCTCTTTGGGGTGTGGGCAACTCCTCCCCTCCGACCCTTCTGTGTTCAGGCTACCAATGTGCTGGTTCCCCGCTGGACACTTGGGTCTTGAAAGAGTTGGGACTCAACGGCTGCAGCTCATGGTTCACCTTCTCTGGTCACCTGTGGTATTTTGTACATGTTCTCTTAGCCTGTAGTTGGAGAGTCCCATATGTGAGGACTGACTTCCTGCTTGTTCCCAGAGAAAGCGTAGTTAGTCACCTGTAACAGGCGTTCTCCAAGGATAGCAGGAATCAGTTCTCACAACCCTTCCTCCTCCCTTTGGAGTTGTGGCTTTACTGTATTTTAATTTTGCCATCTTAGCAATGTCATTAGACTGAGGCAAGATGGTACCCTTGGGTGGGAAGGGGGCCACGCATGCATGGTGCATCTTCTAAAGGCTTTCTTTGAAAGCTGGGGAGATGCTTCCACGCAGACTCCATCAGCGTTGACATCACCCATATGTGAGGCTGATTCATGTTTCTATGTTTCTATCCGTGGCATAAATGTTCAGGGAGAGAGCCTCTTTCAATTGAAAGCAAGTTCTGCTACGAGGGGACATGGGATGAGGGTGAAGGGAGATAGATTCAGGAGTGATATGCGGAAATATTTATTTACGGAAAGAGTAGTGGATCCATGGAATAGTCTCCCAGTGGAGGTGGTAGAGATGAGGACAGTAACTGAATTCAAAAAAGCATGGGACCAACACAGAGGATCTCTAAAGGTAAAAAGTGGACTGTTGTAGTTGTTGATATGGAAGGACAGACTAGATAGGCCATGTGGTCTTTTTCTGTCATCATGTTTCTATGTTTCCTGCTGTCACAGGTGAGTAGCTACACTATAAGGAGGATGCTTACATACTAGCCACCTTCTGTGACTCATGGGTGAAAGAACTATTGCTCTGCAGTACAACACACTGACTTACTGGAAGAAGAAACTGGTGATTCAGGTGGAAGAAAGGGAGTATCATAGGCAGAGAGGCAGTGGTGATGCGGCAGAGGAAAGAGTAGTGGTGCATGAGTACCATTCTCTCAGTTACCATATCCACAGCTCCAATTTTATGCACCAGTCCCGTTTGAGTCCAAGCATTGTAAAATCTTTGGTGACAGGAGCCCTAGCTACAGTAATAAGTGACAGCGACAACGTAGTTACTCACCTATAACAGGTGATCTCCAGGGACAGCAGGAATCAGTCTTCACATATGGGTGACATCGACATCGACAGAGCCGACACAATAATCACTCCCCAGCTTTCAAAGAAAGCCTTTGGAGTTACAATACACATGTGTTGTCACCTTCCTGCCGAAGGGTGCCATCTTACCTCAGTATGATGGTATAGTTTAATCAAGCATAAAAAAGAAAACAACTGCACAGGGAGGAGGGAAGGTTGCGAGGGCTGATTCCTGCTGTTCCTGGAGAATACCTGTTACAGGTAAGTAACTACGCTTTCTCCAGGAACAAGCAGGAAGTCAGTCCACACACATGGGACTCCAAAGCTACAGGCTACCGAAAAAACCTGTAAAAAGTCACAGGTGACCAAAAAATGGCGGACTGTGAATGGCAGCATGGAGCGATGAATGACCAAATCCTGAGATGCAACCCCTGTAGAAGGATGGAATTACCTCTTGGTAGTCTGGACATAAGGGCTGGGGGGAAGGAGTTGCACTAATCCCCAAAGAGATGATGGAATACTGCCTGGCCAAAGGCATTGTCACGCCGTGAGCTCTTTTCCAGGTAGTAAGCTGTGAAGATATGGACCAAGGACCAGATCGTAGTCTGGCATAAGTCTTGAAGAGCGACAGAGTGCAGATTGTAGCGCCCCTAGTGCCCGTACCTTGACCTTGAGGGTTTAAGGTAGGGCTAGCCTGGAGGTCATCTTGTAGTTGTGGGTGACCGAGTGAACAGGCAAGGCACGAATAGAGAAAATTTATTTCTTTATTAGGGTTTATTTCTCCCGCTCCAAAGATAGGACTTTGTACAGGTTTTGAAGGTTAATATTTTATAGCCAAACAGAAAGTTGAAAAGAGACTGCTTCTTCAATAATGTCCAACTTAAACTTATATTCAAGACAGCCACATTCCTGGCATGTGGGTCTTATATTTTATCCAGCTACAAACAGGAAATTATAAAGTTCATGCAGTACCATTGAGTGAAAACATTCAGCTTATTTTCTTATCCACATAAGCTCTTGGGTTCATGCACTCCAAACATGTACTATAGCACTTCTTATAGCAGATCACTACACAAGCTCTTGCTTCCCTTTAAACCTTGTCTATGAGGCAGGTCGAGCAGTCCATGGGCTGGTCTAATATAGGCAAAGGATTTAACAGCGTTGCTTGGGGGTCTGGGCTTGACACTGTCTGCTCAGGAACAAGATGCTTTTCTAAGAAAGCCTGAAGCCCTCTTAATAATACTTGAGCTTGCTGGCTGTGAGGAACAGGTGAGGAAACTGCTTCTCCTTGTGGTATACAGAGACTGGGAGGCTTTACTTCATTCACAGCTATTCTACCGTTACACACACTCTCTTCAGGCACGGTGCTGTAATTACCCCTCCCCCACTTGTCTCTATCAGCAAGTGCTGGAAATCTTACATCATAGGCAGGCAGAGGGTTTTCCTTTGGCAATTCCCCTTTGGATGCTTCTAAAATCCTCTGGTAAATATCTCTGGTAAAGATATCTGCAGTATTTCTAAGGCTAGCTTCTTTACTGCTTTCTTCAGGAGTTTTAAAAGAGACACAAGGTTTAATTGCTGGAGGTTCTGGCTGTAGCCAACTGTCTGGATAGATCCTAGGCTTTCCCTGGGTTTCAGAACTACCAATAACACAGTTTGGCTTGTCATAAAAACTCTTATTGCAGTTAAAAGTACCTTGATGAGGAATGCAGGGAGATTCTTCAACCGGCTGCCAGTATTTCCACGGCTGAGCTTCTGGTTCCAAACCGTTAGGCTTCCCACCTGGGTCTCTCTGTGCCACGCCCTCCTCTGAGTCCTGGAAGGTTTCCTGCTGCACGGAGCCTCTCTGGTATCTGTATCCTGGTTTGGTAAATGCTCCCCTCTGTGGTTCCTTTGGCTGGCTTCTCAACCAGTTTCTGTTTCTCTAACCAGCTTGTCCTCTGGTTCTTTCTCTCCTTGGGATTTTCATTCCAACTCTTCTCCCCATACGCCTCTGTTGCTTTTCCAGCTGCCTTCTGGCTTTCTCTGTCTTTGCTGCTCTCTCGGTCTCTATTTCTCCTCCTTCCTTCTCTGCCTCTTTCTCTGCCTCTTTCTCTGCCTCTCCTTTCATTTTCCTTCTTCCTGTTATACAGGGTACGTCTGTCCTGGGAAGCCCACCTCCTAGCAGGGTGTGCCCAATCAGTGACCTCGCTCCTCCCTTCCCCCGGGTTAGGCTGATCTGACTGATTGTTCCCTTGTGATCTGTGCTGGGAAGGAATTTTACTGCCTCTTCCTGCAATACCAGGTCTTGCCACCGGGTCAGTATTTATTTCCATGGCTTCAGGTACTGCTGCAGCGTCACAGATCCCCCCCCTTAAGATATCACGGGCTGGTTTAGGAGAATCCGGCCAGCACGGGATTCTACCCCTAGGCCCTAGGCTAGGGGACTGTACTGCATATATCGACTTTGGAGAGACCAAGGTGGCTACCTGGGCTAATGCTACCCTGTCCTGCCATGGCTTTAGTAAATTGATATGGTAGACCTGCCTACGGCCTCTCTTGTTCTCCACAAGATAGGAGACAGGACCTACCGGACGTACCACTCGGCAGGGGCCTTTCCAGTGGCTCTCGAACTTTGGTTCCGTCCCCGCCACCATTATAATCACTTTGTCTCCGTTAGTCAGTTGCCGGTGCTTAGTGTTCCTATCATAATAGGTTTTCTGTTTTTGTTGACTACGTTCCAGGTTTTCGACCGCCACTTGTGAGGTACGGTGTAGCCTTGCCTTTAAATCCCGTAAGAACTCTGGCACTTCTACCTCCTGGTCGTCTGGTTCCACCCACCGTTCCTTCAAAATATCCAAGATTCCCCGGGGTGTTCTACCATACAACAGCTCGTATGGTGCCGTTCCCAATGATGCCTGTTTCCTCTCTCGGCAGGCGTAAAGAACGAATGGGAGCATCATATCCCAATGGTCCATCTTCCCTTCCAGACTTCTTCGCAGCATCCTCTTGAGTGTCTGATTTTGTCTCTCAACAAGTCCGTTAGTCTGGGGGTGGTAAGCCGCTGTTTTAATGTGCTGGATCCCGAAGGCATCCCAGACTTGCCCAAGGTATCTTGAAAGGAAGTTACTCCCTCTGTCCGTGAGGACTTCCTTTGGGAACCCAACCTCACAAAAAAGCTTGATAAGCTCATTAGCTATCACTTTTGCTGAGGTAGAGCGGAGTGGCATGGCCCACGGAAATCGGGTCGCGTGGTCCACTACCACCAAGATGTAGCGAAATCCTCTTGGCGTTTTGATCAGTGGCCCCACTATATCAATGCCTATCCTATGGAGTGGGTTTTTGATTACTGGAGATGGTATCATCGGGACTCCTTTTGGATGAGTGGCGGAGACCCGTTGGCAGGTATGACAGGCCTCGCAGAACCGGCTTGTTTCTCTAAAAACACCGGGCCAGTAAAACCTAGCTAAAATTTGGTCGAGGGTCCCTTGACTGCCTTTATGCCCCCCTACCGGGTGATCATGCGCTAACCGCAGCACAAGATTCTTAAAAGTAGTGGGTACTACCAACTGTGTCCTCGACTCTCCTGTAAAAGGATTCTTACTTTCTCGGTATAATATCCCTGACTTGAGGGAAAAACCTGGGTAGCGTATCCTTGGGGTCTTGAGCCCACTTAAATGCATGAGTGAGAACAGGGTCCGCCTGCTGTTCCTTGGGGAACGTGGGGAACTTATTTATCAGCTCCTGAGGTATCCAAGGAAGCTCCTGCCCTGCTTGCACTTCCGCCTTACTTTTTGTACGGGCTGCCTGCTCCCTGCGCTTTTCTGCCTTCCCCTTCTTTTCTTTAGGGTCAGAAGGGACCACTAAGGCGTCATCCGAGGGAAGGATGTCACCGAGATCCTCGGATGTGGATGGTTGACATTCTAAAGCTGCGGTCTGGGCTCGTGTAGAGACCATTGCTCCTTTCTCCTGCAATTCTCTTTTAATTTCTCTATAGAAATGAGGCCAGTTTCCTGCCTAGGATGACAGCGTGTGGGAGACGTGGGACTACTGCTAGCTGGATAGTTCTTAGGGTTCCTATGCCTGCTATAGATAGGTTGTATACCGGATAGGAGGACGTTCCTCCATGCACACACCTAATCTTTACTTCATCAGCAGGAGGAATTCTTTCCGGGGCCAGTTGGTCCTCTATAGTTCTCCAGAATTCCTCCGAGATCATACTTAGTTCTGCCCCAGAATCCAGCAATGCTTGTGTAGTGACCCCCTGTATTGACACAGGCAACAGAAATCCCGGTCTATTCTCTGAACAGCTATCTGCCACCAACGCAATTTTCATACGACAAAACTTTTGTATATGACCTAGCTGTCCACATTTATAACATTTTACTCTACATGCTGTATCTTTCCTAAGAGGCATGCAAATACCGAGAGGATCGTCCTGTACCTTCCTTGTCCTTTCGGATCCTCCTTGACTCCCATCCTTTAAAGGGGTGCCCCCTCTCCGGGCAGTTAACTCGGCCTCTACAAATCTCTCCGAGAGAGACACGGCCTTCTGGGTTGTTCTACAATTTTGGAGGACCAAGAAGGTACGGATCTCTGAGGGTAGTGCCTCCATATACTGTTCTAGGATTAGCTCGTCCAGAAGGGAGTCCATGGATCTCCTTTCTGGATTCAGCCATTTATATAATAAACCCCTTATCCTATGATATAAGGACTTTGGCGTCTCACTCTGTCTGAGCCTCACACTCCTCAGACGAGAGCGGTATATCAGGGGAGTGAGACCTAGTCTCTCCCTAATTGCCCTTTTCACTTCTTCAAAATTCCCAGCCAAGTCAGCTGGCATGGCACGATAGGCCGCCATGGCTTCCCCAGTGAGACAAGCGGCTAGCCTTAAGGCCCATTGCTCTTTTGGCCATAAGCTTAGCCGTGCTACCCTTTCAAAACTTTCTAGGTAGTCATCAATGTCATCTTGGCTGGTAAGTTGTCCAAAGTTAAATAAGACTCCTGTGCTCACAGGCAGCTCATTTGTATTCAAAGGTAAACCTGTATTAGGAACTGGTACAGTAGCTTGTTTTCTTTCACGTAAATACTCCTCCAATAAAGTCAGAAGGGGCTGCTGCTGTTCCTTTAACTGGTCGGCGGCTCTCTGCTGGGCCTCCAGAGAAAGGTCAGACTGGCGCTCCAACTGTGTCGCCATCCAGGTGAAAATTTCTTTCGGATTCAATTCCATTTTGAAAATTCCTGCAAGGAAAACAAAAACACAGGACCCAAGTGCGATATCTCAACACTTCTATGTGTTTTAAAAAAAAACAGGACTTTTCCCTTTTTTTTTTTTTTTTTTTTCACTTTCCCCTATTACCACTAGGGGACCTCTCCTTCTAGTATCCTCCACCACCCGGGGCGGATACCCTTTACCTGGTGATGGTGTATATGAAGCACTTCAGGATTGGCTCCTGTAGCCTTTCCGCAGTCGTTTTCTCCTCAGCTGGGCTTGTCAGCTCTTCGGCCGGGGTCCAGCGGGAAATAAGTTCTTCTGCAGTGGCACCTTTTCGCCTGTAGGAGAATCCTAAAAACTACGCCACTCTATGTAGCGCCCCTAGTGCCCGTACCTTGACCTTGAGGGTTTAAGGTAGGGCTAGCCTGGAGGTCATCTTGTAGTTGTGGGTGACCGAGTGAACAGGCAAGGCACGAATAGAGAAAATTTATTTCTTTATTAGGGTTTATTTCTCCCGCTCCAAAGATAGGACTTTGTACAGGTTTTGAAGGTTAATATTTTATAGCCAAACAGAAAGTTGAAAAGAGACTGCTTCTTCAATAATGTCCAACTTAAACTTATATTCAAGACAGCCACATTCCTGGCATGTGGGTCTTATATTTTATCCAGCTACAAACAGGAAATTATAAAGTTCATGCAGTACCATTGAGTGAAAACATTCAGCTTATTTTCTTATCCACATAAGCTCTTGGGTTCATGCACTCCAAACATGTACTATAGCACTTCTTATAGCAGATCACTACACAAGCTCTTGCTTCCCTTTAAACCTTGTCTATGAGGCAGGTCGAGCAGTCCATGGGCTGGTCTAATATAGGCAAAGGATTTAACAGCGTTGCTTGGGGGTCTGGGCTTGACACTGTCTGCTCAGGAACAAGATGCTTTTCTAAGAAAGCCTGAAGCCCTCTTAATAATACTTGAGCTTGCTGGCTGTGAGGAACAGGTGAGGAAACTGCTTCTCCTTGTGGTATACAGAGACTGGGAGGCTTTACTTCATTCACAGCTATTCTACCGTTACACACACTCTCTTCAGGCACGGTGCTGTAATTACCCCTCCCCCACTTGTCTCTATCAGCAAGTGCTGGAAATCTTACATCATAGGCAGGCAGAGGGTTTTCCTTTGGCAATTCCCCTTTGGATGCTTCTAAAATCCTCTGGTAAATATCTCTGGTAAAGATATCTGCAGTATTTCTAAGGCTAGCTTCTTTACTGCTTTCTTCAGGAGTTTTAAAAGAGACACAAGGTTTAATTGCTGGAGGTTCTGGCTGTAGCCAACTGTCTGGATAGATCCTAGGCTTTCCCTGGGTTTCAGAACTACCAATAACACAGTTTGGCTTGTCATAAAAACTCTTATTGCAGTTAAAAGTACCTTGATGAGGAATGCAGGGAGATTCTTCAACCGGCTGCCAGTATTTCCACGGCTGAGCTTCTGGTTCCAAACCGTTAGGCTTCCCACCTGGGTCTCTCTGTGCCACGCCCTCCTCTGAGTCCTGGAAGGTTTCCTGCTGCACGGAGCCTCTCTGGTATCTGTATCCTGGTTTGGTAAATGCTCCCCTCTGTGGTTCCTTTGGCTGGCTTCTCAACCAGTTCTGTTTCTCTAACCAGCTTGTCCTCTGGTTCTTTCTCTCCTTGGGATTTTCATTCCAACTCTTCTCCCCATACGCCTCTGTTGCTTTTCCAGCTGCCTTCTGGCTTTCTCTGTCTTTGCTGCTCTCTCGGTCTCTATTTCTCCTCCTTCCTTCTCTGCCTCTTTCTCTGCCTCTCCTTTCATTTTTCCTTCTTCCTGTTATACAGGGTACGTCTGTCCTGGGAAGCCCACCTCCTAGCAGGGTGTGCCCAATCAGTGACCTCGCTCCTCCCTTCCCCCGGGTTAGGCTGATCTGACTGATTGTTCCCTTGTGATCTGTGCTGGGAAGGAATTTTACTGCCTCTTCCTGCAATACCAGGTCTTGCCACCGGGTCAGTATTTATTTCCATGGCTTCAGGTACTGCTGCAGCGTCACAAGATGTGACAAGCCACCGAGGACACCATGGCATGCCCATTGTGGACAGTGACAAGATGCTCCAGAAAGAGTCCAGCCTGCTCATAGGCGAAGGAGATGCAGTCCGCCACCCAGGTGAACAGGGTGCACTTCGAGACAGCAATGCTGAGCCTGTTCAAGTCATGAACAGTTGTGATGGGCCTTCATCCACTCAAGGTAGAAGGCCAGCGCCCTCTTACAATCGAGGATATTAAGGGAGGCCTCTGCTCTAGATGTGTGAGGTCTAGGCAAAAATCTGGGGAGGATCACCTTCTGGTTGAGATGAAAAGTGGACACAACTTTCAGCAGAAACTTGTGATGGGTGCCGAGAAACATCCTGTTCTTGTGAAATCTGGTATAAGGGATGTGGGCCAGCAACGCCTGGAGCTTACTGACTCGCCATGCAGAAGTGAGCGCTATGAGAAAGACAACTTTGCAGGAAAGGAATATGAGGTGAGCAGAAGCAAGCAGTTCAAAGGGAAGAGCCATGAGTTTCCAAAGAACCATATTCAGGTCCCATGCCACCAGGGATGGTCAGATTGGGGGCCACAAGAGGAGACGACCCCTCATGAAGCGGCCCACGAGAGGGTGGACCAAGACAGATTGTCCATCCACTGGGTGGTGATGCGCAGCCAGGGCACTGAGGTGCACCCTGATGGAAATGGACTTTAGGCCAGCCTGAGAAAGGTGCAAGAGGTACTGGAGTATTTACTGCACAGGACAGGAAAAGGGACTAAGGCCCTTGTTGGTGTCACCAGAGTGAAAACCAGTGCCATTTAGAGGCATATGCCTGCTTGGTGGAATCTCTGCAGGAGGCCAAGACACCCTCGACCTCCCTGGAAAGATGGAAGTGGGCGAGAGCTACCCTTTCAGCAGCCAGGCCATCATCACTAGAAATGGAGGTTGGAGTGCAGGAGAGTGCCGTCCTCCTGCGAGATCAAGTCCGAAACGTAGCCCAGAGGGATTGGGGCTGCTCAAGACAATTGCAGCAGCAGCAGGAACCACTGCCTGGACCTGATATTTTTCTCCAGTTCCTTACCCTCGAATTTCCGTAGCTCAGTTCTTCCCTTATCTGACCATCACTTTTTAAGCTTTAATCTTCATCTCCCACTGCTCAGCCTCGTCCTGTCTCCTCCAACCTATTTAGAAACCTTCATGCTATCGATCCCTTGGCTCTCTCTTCCACCATTTCTCCATCTCTTTCTTACACTTTGTCATCCAAGTCTGTTGACGAGGCAGTAACTTCCTATGCTGCTGCACTCTCCTCAGCTCTGGATGCTCTAGCTCCACCCACCCCACGTCCCGTGAAATGTTCTGCACCTCAGCCCTGGCTTTCACCCACTACCCGCTATCTACGTTCCTGTGCCCGTTCCGCTGAGCGTGCTTGGCTCAAATCCCGTTCCCCTGAAGATTTTCTACACTTCAAATTCATGCTTTGTCTCTTTCCAGTCAGCCATAGCTCTTGCCAAACAAGGCTACTATGTCCATCTGACTAATTCTCTTGCCTCTGATCCTTGCCGTCTCTTTACCACTCTCAGCTCTCTCCTCAAAGTGCCTCCGCCTCTGATCCCTCCCTCCCTTTCTGCCCAAACCCTGGCTATTTCCATGACAAAATCCACAAGATCACCCTCCAATTTCCCACAAACCCAGCTACTTACCCTCCTCCCCATCTCCATTCCCAATTCTCCCCCCCCTTCCCTTGCTACCCTCTCTTCCTTTCCTGAGATCTCTGAAGAGGAAACTGCACTCCTTCTTTCTTCCTCCAAACTCACCACCTGCTCCTCTGATCCTATCCCCACCCATCTCCTAAGCCCCATCTCCTCCACCGTTGTCCCTTCCATCTCTCATATTCTCAACCTTTCGCTCTCCACTGCAACTGTCCCTGCCGACTTCAAGCATGCTGTGGTCACACCTCTCCTCAAGAAACCCTCACTTGATCCCACCTGTCCTTCTAATTATCGACCCATCTCTCTCCTTCCTTTCATTTCTAAACTGCTTGAACATGCGGTTCACCGCCGCTGCCTCGACTTCCTCTCCTTTCATGCCCTCCTGGATCCTTTACAGTCTGGCTTTCGTCCTTTACACTCTACTGAAATGGCTCTTGTCAAAGTCTCCAGTGACTTGTTCCTGGCAAAATCCAAGGGCCTCTACTCTGTCCTCATCCTTCTTGACCTCTCTGCTGGCTTTCGACACTGTTGACCACAACCTTCTCCTAAATACCCTGTCCTCGCTTGGCTTTAAGGGCTCTGTACTATCCTGGTTCTTCTCCTATCTCTCCCATCGTTCCTTCAGTGTGTGTTCTGGTGGTTCCTCCTCCTCTGCTACCCCACTCCCAGTGGGTGTACTCCAAGGATCTGTCTTGGGTCCGCTCCTTTTCTCTCTATATACCCAGTCCCTTGGTGCGCTTATCTCTTCCCATGGCTTTCAGTACCATCTGTATGCTGATGACTCCCAGATCTACCTCTCTATGCCTGAACTTTCTCCGGCAATCCAGACCCGGATCTCTGCTTGCCTTTCTGACATTGCTGCCTAGATGTCTCACCAACGCTTGAAATTGAACATGGCCAAGACTGAACTTCTTATCTTCCCCCCTAAAACTTCCCCTCCTCCTCCTTTCTCAGTCACTGTGGATGGCTCTGTACTCTTTCCTGTTTCCTCGGCCCACAATCTGGGGGTTATCTTTGACTCCTCTCTCTCTTTCTCCATACATAAGACCTGCCGTTTCTTTCTCTATAACATTAGCAAAATCCACCCCTTCCTTTCTGAACAAACTACTAAAATGCTAATCCACTCCTTAATCACCTCCCATCTTGACTACTGTAACCTACTCCTTGCTGGTCTCCCTCTGAATCATCTCTCTCCCCTTCAATCTGTCTAGCACTCTGCTGCGAGACTAATCTTCCAGCCTCGTCATGCCCATATTACTCCTCTTCTCAAGTCATTTCACTGGCTCCCTATCCGTTTCCGCATCCAGTTCAAACTTCTCCTGCTGATCTATAAATGCATTCACTCTGCGGCTCCTCAGTACCTTTCTTCTCTTAATCTCCCCTTACAACACCCCTCGGGACCTCCGCTCTTCTAGCCAACTGCTTCTATCTGTGCCCTTATCTCGTACTGCTAACTCCAGACTTCGCTCCTTTCACCTTGCTGCACCCTACACCTGGAATGAACTACCTGTGTCTGTATACCAGGCACCTTCTCTATCCCTCTTCAAATCCAGGTTGAAAGCTCTCCTTCGCTGCCGCTTTTGGATCTTGACTCAGCTAATCTCCTTTCCTTCCCTTGTTTTACTCTTGCTTACACCTTCTGTGTTTTGTTTTGACTAGATTGTTTTGTTTTTGACTAGATTGTAAGCTCTGATGAGCGGGGATTGTCTCTTATGTCTGTGCAGCGCTGTGTATGACTTGTAGTGCTATACAAATGCTCAGTAGTAGTAGTAGTAGGAACCATGGCTGCTGGGGCCACCTGGGAGCAATGGGGATCACCATAACCTAGTTCAACTGAATCTTGATCAAGGTTCAGGGAACCAGTGGAGTGGGAGGATACACGTAGAGTAGACTCCCTATCCATTGCAAGAGGAGTGCATCATCCGCTGCTCAGTCCTAGGCCAGCATCCAGGAGCAAAAGCAGGGTAACTGAGCATTGCTGGGGCTGGTGAAGAGGTCCATCGTCGGAGTCCCCCAACGCCAGAAGAGAGTGGGCTATGGCTGGATCCAGACGCCACTCGTGCTCTAGGACCCCACTGAGCCTGTCCACCAAGACATTTTTGTGTCCCGGGAGGTAGGCTGCTCAAAGGTGCATGCCCTTCGCCATGGCAAAGGTCCAGAGGCGAACCGCTTCACAGCAAAGGAGGTACGAACCCATGCCTCCCTGCTTGTTGATGTAGAACATTGCGACCTGGTTGTCCATTTGTATGAGGACTACATGGTTCAACAGCTGACTCTGAAACACTCGAAGGGCGTTCACCACCGCCCAGAGTTCGAGGAAGTTGATCTGATGCAGGTTTTCCTTCTGCATCCAAACGCCCTGGGATTGGAGACCATTGCAGTGGGCTCCCCATCCGAACTTGAAAGTGTCCATGATGACAATGCGCTGCAGTGGCGGGGCTTGTAAATGCATGCCTTCCAAGAGGTTTGGCAGGTTCTGCCACCAGGAAAGGGAGTTCGCAAAGGGCATGGTGACCATATACAATCGTCCAGGTGACCTGTGGCCTGTGACCACTGAGTGCTGAGGGACCACTGGGCCTGCCACATCCGCAGGTGGGTGTCTGCAGTCACATGGACCGTCAAGGCTATGTGCCCCAAGAGGCGCAGCATGAGACAGGCTGATGCAGTGACGCGACCCTGCACCTCTTTCACAAGGATGCTAGCCGCCAAGCCCTATCCAGAGGGAGGAAGAAACTGGCCTGGGCTGTGTCGAGGAGGGCCCCTATAGTTGATGACGAACCCCAGATGATGCAGCACCAAGATGGTGCAGCAGCCTGCCTGGGGGACCTCCTTTGGCGAGCCTCCCTTTATGAGCCAATTGTCCAGATAGGGGAAAATGAAGATGCCTTGTAGTCTGAGAAAGGCGGCAATTTCTGCTAGGCACTTGGTTAACACCCTTGGGGCAGCCAAGAGGCCGAAAGGCAAAACCCTGTACAGTTAGTGGCACCCGCCGATGACAAAGCGGAGGAACTGATGGTGCCAGGGTGGATCAGGATGTGGGTATAGGCATCTTTTAGATCCAAGGAGCATAGCCAATTTCTCTGCAGGATGTAGGGCAGCAACGTTCTAAGTGATAGAATTTTGAACTTCTTTCTGACCAGAAAGAAGTTGAGATCCCGCAGATCTATGATAGGATGAAAACCTCCTGTCATTTTGGGGACAAGTAGCAGCAGGAGTAGAATCCCTTGCTCTAGAGATGTCAGGGAGTGGGTTCCACAGTGCGGTATGTGAGGGGGGGGTCCCAAACTCGCTCTGCAGGTGGTCTCTGTGAAGAGATGTCATGGGGGACTTCCCTGGAAAGAATGGAGGGGGCGTCTGCTCAAAGTGGAGGAGGTAGACCTCCTGCACCACCTGTAGGACCCAGGCATCGGTGGTGATACCGGGCCAGAGGTGGGCAAAGTGAACAAAGCACTCCCCGTGTGCCCTGGGTCTTGACCCTCAAGAGGGAGAGGAACTATGGCCCGGGGAGTCAAAAGCCCCCCCCCCCAGATTGCAGCAAGGGCGCTGTTGGGGTCTGGGGACCATAGATGTATGAAGGCTATGACCCTGGCCCTTGGCCTGCTGACCCTATTGGGGAGCTTGGTAGGCCAGAAACTGGGGTAAGTTCTGTAAGTCCTTTTCTTTTTTGGGTAGAAAGACTTTTTCCCCAAAGCCTTCCACCAATAAGGATTAGGGGTCTTTATGTGGAGCCTGGTTCTGCTCATATATTCAGACTCCAACTCTGTAGCCTTGTCGGTCATGGACTTGCCAAAGAGGTTGTCCCCTCAGCATGGGACATCGACCAACTTGCCTACTACTACTACTACTACTGAACATTTATATTGTGCTACAAGGCATATGCAGCGCTGTACAGAAACATATAAAAGACAGTCCCTGCTCATCAGAGCTTACAATCTAGTTAAGACAGTCAATAGAAAAGGTGAGGACAAAGATACAACTAGGGAAGGGTAAGGAGACACATAGGAGACTAAGTGGATTAGGATCCAAAAGCAGCCTCAAAGAGAAGAGCCCTCAGCATGGACTTGAAAAGGGGCAGAGATGAAGCCCGAAGCAAAGAGTCAGGTAGTTTGTTCTAGGCATAAGAAGCAGCAAGGTGAAAGCATTGGAGTCTGGAGTTGGCAGTGGAAGAAAAAGGGAGAGAGAGAAGCAATCCATGAGAAGAGCGGAGTTCATGAGGAGGGGTGTAGGGAGAGATGAGAGAAGAAAGATAGTGAGGAGCAGCAGAATGAATGCATTTATAGGTTAGAAGGAGAAGTTTGAACTGGATACGGAAGGGGAACCAATGAAGTGACTTGAAAAGAGGGGTTATGTGAGCATATCAGGGCTGGCAGAAGATTAGCCTCACAGCTGAGTTTTGAGCAGATTGAAGGGGAGAGAGATGATTCAGGGGGAGATCTGAATGGCGGAGGCTGCAATAGTCAAGATGGGAGGTGACTAAAGAGTGAATACGTGTCTTAGTAGTGTGTTCAGAAAGGAAGGGGCGAATTTTGCTGATGCAGAGAAAGAAACAATAGGTTTAGCTATCAGTTGGATGTGTGTGGAGAAAGAGAGGGAAGAGTCAAAGACGACCCCAAGGTTGCAGGCTGAGGAAACAGGGAGTAGAAGAGTGTTTTCCACAGAAATTGAGAAAGGAGGAAGGGGGGAATTGGATTTAGGGGGAAAAAATAAGCAGCTCGGTTTTGGCCATGTTCAATTTCAAATGATGGTGAGACATCCAGGCAGCAATATTAGAAATGCAGGCAGAGATTTGGGCCTGGATTGCTGCAGAGATATCAGGTGTAGAGAGAGAGGTCTAAGAATCATCAGCATAAAAGTGGTACTGAAAGCCATGGGAGGAAATGAGTGCACCAAGGGACTGGGTATATACAGAGAAAAGGAGTGAGCCCAAGACAGACCCTTGGGGTATTCCAACTGAGAGTGGAACAGCAGTAGAGGAGGATCAAACAGAGCAAACATTGAAAGAGCGGTGGGAAAGATAAGAAGAGAACCAGGATAGAACAGAGCCCTTAAAACCAAGTGAGGATAAGGTACCCATTGCTCCAAGTCCAAGGACTGTAGCCAGGTCAGGCAGTGGACATTAATGTCCACAGTAGCTACTCGAGCCATGGGCTCAAAGCTGTGGTAGGCCGCCCGAGTTATAAACTTGGAGCAGTCCTCGACCGAAGACATCAGGGTCTGGAACCGCACCAGAGGTTCATTGGTCAGTAAAGCTGAGAAACCTGAAAGATCCTTTTCTAGGTCTCTCAGGTACATGCCCATGTACAGCTGGTAAGCCTGGATGTAGGCCACGAGCATTGAGCCCTGGTAGCATTTCCTACCAAACTCATCCATGGTGCAGACCTCCCTGCCTAGGTGGGACAGAGGAGTGCATCTTCTGGCTTTTGATATGACGCACGGTCGACTCCACCACCATGGAATTGTGTGGCAGCTGAGGTAAGATGGCACCCTTGAGTGGAAAGGTGACCATGTATGTGTGGTGTAACTCCTTAAGGCTTTCTTTGAAAGCTGGGGAGTGATTACCGCGCAGGCTCTGTCAATGCTGATGTCACCGAAATGTGAGGACTGACATCCTGCTTGTTCCCTGAGAACAATCTGCTGCAAGAGAGACCCCTGTAGAACATTTCGTGACATCCTGTTATGGAGAGTCCATGGCCACAGATTCCTTGGCTTACTAGGTGTATAAGTCAGCAGTCTGACCAGTTCTGGCCAAAGTTGCCTGGCACTTCTTGTCTTGCCCACTAACCAGCGTGTCCACTGAATATATATACTCCATAGCAAATGATATTGCGGTTTCCCATCATTCACAGCACCAGAGTTGGTGGAAAAACTAGTGTATCTAAAGAAAAACCTCTCTTTGCTTGATTTCCCTCATTTCCCATGAGAATGGGAGGAGGAAGGAGTGTAGAGCTCCACTAAATTACAGTTCACCCTTTATGCCTTCAGTTTCTTGTGCTTTTGCTAGTTTTTACTGCAGACTCTTCAGTGGATACCTTCAGCAAAAAGTAAACCTCTTTTCCCCTTGGCTGTCTTTGCCACTGCCTGCTGCCTGTGTCATTCCCTCTGATGGCGAGGGCTACCATCCTCTATAGCTGCCCTGCTATATTGCTGCTAATGCCACGCTAGCTGCTCTCAGCCTAATGTCTCATTTCTCTGTTGTTGTTGTTGTTGTTAAGTGCCGTCGAGTCGGAGTCGACTCATGGCGACCCTCTGGATAGCTATCCTAAATTGTGTTCGATCTTCAGTCAGGCGGCTCATTGTTGACAGACTGGTACCCGTAGCTGCTGTTATTGTATCGATCCATCTCATTGCTGGCCTTCCTCTTTTGCGTTGACCTTCTATCTTGCCAAGCATGATGTCTTTCTCTAATGATCTCTCTCTCCGCATGATGTGTCCAAAGTATGAAAGTCGAAGTCTTGTCATCTGAGCTTCTAAAGAAAGCTTAGGTTTGATCTCCTCTAGTACAGACTGGTTTGTTCTTCGGGCAGTCCATGGTATACACAGTATTCGCCGCCAGCACCATAATTCAAAGGCATGAATTTTCTTCCTGTCTATCTTTTTCACTGTCCAGCTTTCACATCCATATGATGTTATTGAAAATACCATGGCTTGAACAAGTCGAATCTTTGTATGGAGAGAGACATCTCTGCTCTTGAGAATCTTATCTAGGTCTTTCATAGCCATTCTGCCAAGAGCAATGCGTCGTCTGATTTCTTGACTGCTTGTTGCTTCTTTATTGATAGTTGATCCAAGTAGGTTAAAGTTATTCACGATTTCAATTTCTTCTCCTTCGACGATGAACCTGTTGATTATGAACCTGTTGATTATGCACTTCTCTGTATGTACCTTTAACCCCATATGCAAAACCTGAACAAACAAATCTTTCTTTCCTGCAAAAAATGCTTTATAAAATTATCTATAGGAGGTAACTTTATAAG
This sequence comes from Ichthyophis bannanicus, assembly GCA_033557465.1. Taxonomy (NCBI): domain Eukaryota; kingdom Metazoa; phylum Chordata; class Amphibia; order Gymnophiona; family Ichthyophiidae; genus Ichthyophis; species Ichthyophis bannanicus. The sequence continues at coordinate 143,059,656 of CM066032.1, forward strand.
GACTACCTACATTTCCACATGTTCTAACGTAGGCAAATTGCAACTATTTCGTATAGAAAAGTGGGCACCTCCTTTTTTTAATAAAATACAGACTTAAGTTGTAAGATATGTGTGCTAAACCTAGGCACGAGCACTTACACCAGTCTGAGACATGATGTAGATGTGCACACCTAGATTTGTAAAGAACACATGTAAGTTATAATATTCTGTAACTTGCACCCATAACTTTGTGCTCTGCCCAAGCTCTGCCCCAGTCATGCCCACTCCATAGGTATGCGTCCTGGGCCTGACACATGTACATATAGAATGGTAACCACCCAAAAATACATGCATTATGTGCCCATCCGTGCATGTAAGTCATTGAAAATATATGACTTATGCATGCAGAGACCACATAACTTTACACAGTTACTTATAAAATTACCTCTGTAGTGTCACTACAAGTGCAAGTTTACCCCCAACTGGCACAACTATTTTCTAAAAGCCCAATTCTGTGGTTAAAACCGTGTCTTAGGCAAGAAAATTGGCTTAGCAAATTACTCTTCTTATAAGCCTTACCATCTATTTTGCTAATTAGTCTTAGTTTGTCTTAAAATCTTTCCTTTTTGATGACGTCTTCACTGACGTTAGGATGACGCTCTTCACGACAGCCATACAGGGACTCTTTTGGTGTTTTAAAAGCCTGGTGTTTTCGGCGTTCTCTAGGGCGCGCACATTTTGAAAACAGCTTGATACAGAACCTCTTTTGGCTCGTAACATGCATGTCGCTGCTTGGATTTTTTGCTGCCCTATTGTCATATTCTCAGATAAGTGATTTGCACTACTTATATTAAGGTTTTTGAAATTATAAATAAAAGGCCTCTGCCGACACCGAGAGGGGAGTTTTTTCTCCTCTCCATCTCTTGTCGGCGGATCCCGACAATAAAATATGTTTGTTATTATTGCACTTTTGTTTTTTTGAAATATTTTTGTGGTTTTGGATTGCTGATTCCCAGGCTCTTTATATGTTTTGACTTTTTGGTATTGTTATTAAAATGTGTGGAAGCAGTCTGCTACCAACCTGAGCTGTAATCAGTTTGTCTCTGCCTCTGTAAGCATAGTGAGATGATATTCAAAAAATTCTGCATTTCAAAATATAAGCAGCTAAGTTAGGTGTCTATTTTCAGCTGAAATTAGGTGCCTACATTTGGCGCTGAAAATAGGTTCCTAACTTCAATTATGGACATTTACAGGCCTGCTATTCACTCATCTAATATTAGGTATCTAATATTAGGTGTCTAAGTTAGGTACCTAATTAGGGAAATAGAACTGAACACTTAACTTCATTCTATCTACCAAAAGTCCTTATGGTCCTGCTGCCAGGCTACAGTTGGCTCAATCTCTTAAAAAACAAACAAAAAAACCTTGTTGGGCATGAACTTCAGTCCTCCTACCAGTAGGTGTTAGTATGTTTCACAGGGCTGATTTGGTCAGTACTAATCACTTTATGATTAACTCTTCCTCTAAGGGGCCATATTGTTCCGTCTGGATATACATATATACCCAGTCTTTACCTGGTTTCTTTGCCAGATCTTGGTCTTTACCACTCTAGCACCGACTTGCGCTATTTGATTCCTTGCTGTTAAACTACTATGTTCCTGATATGGATTCTTCACTGTGAACTATTCCTCAGTAATGAATCTGTCTCCTTGCTGTGAATGGGCTTTGTTCCTGAGCTGGATGCTCTTGATAAGTGTCAGTGTGCACCATCGTTCCTAACTTGTAACTGGACTCCTATTATGTTCAGTATCCTTCCCCAGGTTCCTGCTCTGTGCAGCTAAGCCTGGTGGCCACCAGCAAGATAGGGCTCAACCCAAAGGAAAGACAGTCATCACAGAACATAAGAACATAAGATATGCCATACTGGGTCAGACCAAGGTCCATCAAACTCAGTATCCTTTTTCCATCAGTGGCCAATCTAGGTCATACGTACCTAGCAGTTTCCCCAAAAGACACAGGTTCCACAATGCTTGTACTGGGTCAAGCACTGATATATCCTGGGTCCCTTCTTAATAATGGTTTATGGACCTTTCCTCCAGGAACTTGTCCAAACCTTTTTTAAACCCAGCTACACTAACAGCCCTTACTACATCCTCCAGTAACAAATTCCAGAGTTTGATTACACGTTGAGTGAAAAAATATTTTCTTTTATTAGTTTTAAATAGTTTACCCTGTAGCTTCATTGCATGGCCCCTAGTCTTTCTATATTCTGATAACGTAAACAATCAATCTACGTTTACCCATTCCACTCCGTTCATTAATTTATAGACTTCTATCCTATCTCCCCTCAGCCGTCTCTTTTCCAGGTTAAAGAACCCTAACCTTTTTAGCCTTTCTTCATAGGAGTATCCTTCCATCCCCTTTACCATTTTGGTGGCTCTTCTCTGAACCTTTTCTAATAACGCTATATCCTTTTTAAGATATGGCGACCAGAATTGCACACAATATTCAAGGTGCGGTCTCACTATGTAACGATATAGAGGCATTATAATATCTTTTGTTTTGTTTTCCATTCCTTTCATTATGATACCTAGCATTCTGTTTGCTCTCTTGGCCGCCGCTGCACACTGGGCCGAGGGTTTTAACATGTTATCCACAATGACGCCTAAATCTTTTTCCTGGGTGGTGGTTCCTAATGCGGAACCTTGCATCTTGTAACCATAGTTTGGGTTGTTCTTCCCTAGGTGCATAACTTTGCACTTGTCCACATTAAATTTCATCTGCCATTTTGATGCCCAGTCTTCCAAGTTATCAAGATCCTCTTGCAATTTTCCACAATCCTCTTGGGTTTTAACAACTTTAAATAGTTTTGTGTCATCTGCAAATTTGATAACCTCACTCGTTATTCCACTTTCCAGGTCATTTATGAATATGTCAAAAAGCAGCGGACCCAGCACAGATCCCTGGGGTACACCACTATTCACCTTTCTCCATTGGGAAAATTGGCCATTTAGCCCTACCCTCTGCTTTCTATCTTTTAACCAGTTCCTGATCCACAATAGTACACTGCCTCCTATCCCATGACTCTTCAGTTTTGCCAAAAGTCTCTGATGAGGAACCTTGTCAAAGGCTTTCTGAAAGTCCAGATACACTATATCAACCGACTCAACTTTGTCCACCTGTTTATTCACACCTTCAAAAAAACATAACAGATTAGTAAGACAAAATCTTCCTTGTCTAAAGCCATGTTGGCTGTCTCCCATTAAGCCATGACTATCTACATGCTGAGTAATTTTATTCTTTACGATGCTTTCTACCATTTTTCCCGGTACTGACGTCAGGCTCACCGGTCTGTAGTTTCCCGGATCACCCTGGAACCCTTTTTAAAAATTGGTGTTACATTGGCGATCCTCCAATCTTCAGGTATTAGAAATGATTTTAATGATAGTTCACAGATTACTAATAGCAGGTCTGCAATCTCATATTTCAGTTTTTTAACACCCTTGGATGTATACCATCCGGCCCAGGTGATTTGCTACTCTTCAGTTTATCTAATAGTTGTAATACATCTTCCCAATGTATCAATATTTCCTTCAATTCTTCAGCACCTTTAAATACCAATTCAGTCATGGGTAACATCCCTACATCTTCCTCAGTAAAGACCGAAGCAAAGAATTTATTCAGTCTCTCCGCTATCGCCTTGTCGCCTTTTAGTGCCCCTTTAACCCCTCTATCATCTAATGGACCAACTGACTCTCTCACAGGTTTTTTGCTACGAATGTACTTGAAAAAGTCTTTATTTCATGTTTTTGCTTCCGCAGCAAGCTTCTTCTCAAATTCTCCCTTTGCCTGCCTTATCAATGCCTTGCATTTGACTTGCCAGTGCTTGTGCTGTTTCCAGGTTTCGTCGTTTGGTTCTTTTTTTCCATTTCCTGAAAGATACTTTTTTGGCAGTAACAGCCTCTCTGATCTCACCTTTAAACCATGCTAGCAGTTTTTTGGACTTCCTTCCACTTTTCTTAAACCGTGGAATACAGCTGGTCTGGGCTTCCAAGATAGTATTTTTCAACACCACCCAAGCTTGATGTAAGTCGTTAACCTTTGCAACTGCTCCTTTTAGTTTTTTCTTAACTATTTTCCTCATTTTATCATAGTCTCCCTTTCGAAAGCTAAAAGGTAGTACTGTGGATTTCCTTACTATCCCTCCTCCACTAATTAAATCAAATACGATCATGCTATGATCACTATTGCCAAGTTGTCCCAACACCCTTATCTCTTGCACTAGATCTGGTGTTCCACTAAGGACTAGGTCTAATATGGCTTCCCCTCTGGTCGGTTCATGAACCAGCTGCTCCAAGAAGCAGTCATTTATTTCATCTAGGAACTTTATCTCCCTAGCATGTCCTGCTGTGACACTGACCAAGTCGATACCGGGGTAATTGAAATCACCCATTATTATTACTGCGCTGTAACTTTTGTTAGCTTCCTTGATTTCTTTGAGCATTTCATCATCCATTTGCTCATTCTGGCCAGGCGGTCGATAGTACACCCCCACTGCCATTGCCTTCCCCTTTTTACATGGAATTTCAATCCATAGAGATTCTACAGCAAATTTTGTTTCCTGCAAAACTTTAATCCTTTCTGACTCAATGCCCTCTCTAACATAGAGCGCAACCCCTCCACCAATTTGATCAGCTCTATCATTACGATATAGTTTGTACCCAGGTATTAGTGTCCCACTGGTTGTCCTCCTTCCAGCATGTCTCTGATATTCCAATCTTATCTAACCTCTCATTTAGTGCTATATATTCTGACTCTCCCATCTTATTTTTTAGACTTCTAGCATTTGCACACAAGCATTTTAGAGACGGTATTTTATTCATATTAATTTGGCTATTGGTAGACATGGGTAATTTGGGATCTTTAAGCTCTGTCTGCTCCATATTCGAGGGCATTTGGGCTACTTTACTCTTTTTTGGAACCTCTCAGCTTTTGGTAGTATCCTTCAAGGATACACTCTTCCAAACCATCCGCTCTTATGCGACTGCCGGCTTTCCCCTATTATCTAGTTTAAAAGCTGCTCTATCTCCTTTTTAAAGGTTAATGCCAGCAGCCTGGTTCCATCCTGGTTAAGGTGAAGCCCATCCCTTCGGAAGAACCCCTCCTTTCCCCAGAATGTTCCCCAGTTCCTAACAAATCCAAAACCCTCATCTCTGCACCATTGTCTCAGCCACGCATTGAGACTCCGGAGCTCTGCCTGCCTTTTGCGTCCTGCGCGTGGAACGGGAAGCATTTCGGAGGGGGACGATTAAGCTGAAATCATATTAGGCCTGGGGGAACCTTCATCCAAAGGCTTGTTTTGTGTTGGGACCTCAGTCTGCTTACTGTCTTCAAGTCCCTTCTGATGTGATCTATCACACCTTACCCCTACCTCACCCCCAACACACTTTTTAGGCAACTAGTAAAGCTAGCTCTTTAAATTAGCAGGGCAGATTTTTAATTAGGAAGATATAGAAGTTGATTTTAGAGTACTTGTACATAGTCTGCATATGTAAAAAGCGTATTTTCATGTGTAAATCAGTATGCATATATAAGTAGCAATTTTAGAAAAGGCACTACTTTTAAGTATTTGCCACAGCATGCAGAGATTTGAAAGAAGTGTATTCTGGGTGTAATTTGAGTGATCCTTCAAATTATATATCAATAGCAATGCATGTACAGCCTGAAAAAGCTCTGCATAGGCATTTACATCTCTAAAACTCATGCATGGCTCTCAGCTAACTTCTTATTGGGACCTGGAATTTGGAGGAGTGCTTGAGCAGGGAACTGTGCTTAACTTTCTGGCATTCATCCCCACCTTAAACTGCAAATATTCAGAGTTTCAGAGGATAGCTCCTTAATCAGCTCCCGCGGATGTACAGATTTCTAGAATCCGCTACTTATGCATGCAAATGGTGCCATTTATCTGTGTTGGTAGCAGAGTCATGTCTTATAAGTGCACGTAGCACTACTTACATGTGCAAACCCCACTCTTTTTTCACATGTTCTTTGGCTTCTCATGTTGTGCATATCATCAAATGCATATGTTTGTATAAAGGAACTATAGGTATTTTGGTAAAGGCTCGGTCTGTGCTTTTAAAGCACCTGACTGCTGCTTCTTTAATCGGTGAACTGAATATTGGGTTTCACCAGGCAGCACTGTAGCTAACTGGTTAGTGGCAATATTCACTAAGTACCAGACAGCACAATCCGGATATCGTTAGGACAGCCAATGATCCGGTTAGTGGCTGAATATTGTTACTAGTTAGATAACTGCCAGGGGCACCCCAGATCTGCCTAAAGACCATCCTGCAGGCTGTGGGGATATTCAGTAGCATGATAAGGATAGTGCCGTTGAATATTGGGATTGCCGCAGTTTAGCTGGTTATCAAGTCCTGCCAACCAGCTAAATCCTTCTGAATATGCCCCCTAGCTTTTTTTTTTTTTTGGAACGCATGGACCTAAAAAATGTTTCTGACCTAGATGACATATATGGTCATCCTTATAGACAATTAATTCTTAAAGTTAGGAAACGATTGCAGCGCCTAGCTGTTGCTACTGAATTTTAAACCTGGATATTCAATGCCGAGGCTATATCCAGCTACTGGCATTGAATATCCAGATCAGCCCAGAAGCTGATCGGACAGCAGCGATACTGAGCCGCTGCCCGTTTAGCTCCCATGGGTAAAGATATGTCAGCTTTTGCCACACCTATCTTTACTCATGGGTCGCTAACCGGGCAGTGGCTCTATATCGCCGCTGACTGGTTAGCGATGGGTACCACCCCTGGAACGCCCCAATACTAATATTAATCGGTTAGCATTGGGGCGTATAGCAGCAGTACCCGTGTATATTCAGTGGCCCTAACGTAAGAGGGATTTACATGGTTTAAGGGTCTGTAAACTGTATAAATGCCTTTGAATGCAAATGCAATGTGTGCCATCAATACTGACTCCTGGCGACTCAGTAGCTCCATATCAGGACCAGGGCCGGATTTACCTATACGCCATGTACGCCATGGCGTAGGGCCCACAGCTGGCAAGGGCCCACCCGGGGCCGGCCCACACACCGCAGGGCTTCAGAGGGAGCCGGGTAAGCTCGCGCGAGGCCCCGGCTCCCTCTGTACAGCCGCCAGCGTGAAGAGCCTTTTCCTTCACGCTGGCGGCTGTATCTGTAAAGCCGCAATTGCTGGGAAAGGTTAAAGGCAATGCCTTTTCCTTCACAGATGGCGGCTGTACAGAGGGAGCCAGGGCCTCGCGCGAGCTTACCCGGCTCCCTCTGAAGCATCTCAGACAGGCGCGGTGCTGGTCGGGGGGGGGCCAAGGACTGCATGGGCTGTGATGGGGGGGGGGAGGACCTGGACCGGAAAAGGGCGGGGGGGGGGGGGGCGTTGGAGGGGAATGAAATGGGGTGTGATATGGGGGGGGGGGGGAACCTGAACTGTAAAAGAGCTATGGGGGGGGGACTTGGACTGGAAATGGGTTGTGATGGGGGGGGGCACCTGCACCGGAAAAGGGCTATGGGGCGGGGGGGGGACTTGGACTGGAAAGAAATGGGCTGTGATGGGGGGGTGGGACCTGAACTGTAAAAGGGCTATGGGGGGGGGGGGACTTGGACTGGAAATGGGTTGTGAAGGGGGGGGGGACCTTGACCGGAAATGGGCTATGGGGGGGGGTACTTGGACTGAAAATGTGTTGTGATGGGGGGGGACCTGGACCGGAAAAGGGCTATGGGGGGGTAACTTGGACTGCAAATGGGCTGTGATGGTGGGGGGGGGGGGGAACTAGGACTGCAAATGGGCTGTGATGGTGCAGGGGGACTCGGACTGCAAATGGGATGTGATGGTGGGGGCTAGGACTGGAAATAGGCTGTGATGGGGGGGGGCTAGGACTGGAAATGGCCTGTGATGTGAAGGCTAGCACTGGAAATGGGCTGATGAAGAGCTAGAATAGGACTGGAAATGGGCTGATGTGGGGCATGGGAGAATGGGACTAGAAGGGAGTGGATGCTGGGTGGGTCTAGAACTATAAGGGAACTGATTTTGGGGGAGGACTAGAATGGATGGGGAATGAGAATGGAGAGGGGAAAAATATTTTGTGTGGAAGAAAAGTCTATGATGGGCTGGGTATTGGGAGAGTAAGAGGGGCTTGAAAATGGAAGGGTGAAATTTAAATGGATGATAAAGGAATAAGGAAAGAATTGGGGAAAGAGCAAAAGGGAAACAATCAGTATGTTAAAGCAGAAATAGAGAGAGAATGGAAAACATCTAAAAGAGAAGAAAGGACAAATGGATAGCTAGCAGAAGACACGAAGAAACCAGAAGAAAGTGACTGGAGCAATTGCAACTGAAAAAATGCCCAAACAGAAGGTAGAAAAATACTTTTTATTTTGAATTTATTAACTGGAATATGTCTTTTTTAATGTATTTCTTGAATTCCGATGCTGATTTTGTCCCTATTGCCTCTTTATGTCAGGCAATTCTATACATCTATTGCCATTTCTGTTTTGGTAAGTTGATCTCGTTTTTATTTTTTCTGGGGGCCCACAATTTTTGTTGGCGTAGGGCCTCACTCAAGGTAAATCCGGCCCTGATCAGGACCTAAATCTTTTTTATCAACCACCTCAATGTGCTTTCAAGCTTTACCTCGGCCTGATTTTCAGAGCTTATGGCACTGCCTGTAAATGTCTTCACAATGAATATGGGGGACGGGATAATTTTAGAAGGCATTTCTATGGAAAGAAAGCATAGTTGCTTACCTAGAGTGTGACTGCATAACCCCTGCTTGTATGCAGAGAACAATGTTTTATGCATAAAAATAGGCTTGTATAAAATATCCATCCTTATGCACAAAAATTATGCACATATATTTTGCATTGAGTGGAGACGTTCCAGGAGATGAGGTTAGGAAAGGCTTAACACTTATGTATATAAAATAATACATACTGTAAAATATAAGCTGGGAAATATGTGTGTACTAAATAGCATACTTTCCCTATGAAAACTGCTATAAGTTACGCACACATCTGACACACAAATTAGGCAGCCTGTTATAAAATTACCATCTATGGTGGTCATTTTAGACACTCCCAACTACAAATAAGATGCAAAAAAGTGCTCGTTTCATGGCTGCAATGCTTCCAGGAGGAAAAGCAAAATGCGCTTTCATTGCCACAATCAGTATTTCTTGGCCAAAGAAACCTGCATGTAAATACATACTCTAAACATATTACTGGCCAGCCGCCACATGTCTGCTTATCTGAAATGGCAGGCCAGGACATGCATGTCTCATAACATAGTCGCCCCCCTTTTGAAGTACCCCGTCCAGTACATTGTGTTTTCCAAATTGACAAATACACAATTATAACTCAAACATAGTGTTAAGGAAATGGAACTAACTAACCTACTGTTATCAGTATATCTCTGCCTGACCACGTATACTCACGCATGTCTATCATACACATTCAACCATCCTACAGTCACTTGGCAATACATATATACCTATCCATTGTATACTTGATACACCTACCCTGTATATGCCCCACCAACACTCAATACACTACTCAACGCAACCAAAAGACAACCAACAAACACTCTGGCTACTAAAATGATTAGTGGGCTTCATTATAAAGCATATGAGGACAGACTGAAGGATCTTAATATGTACACATTAGAGGAAAGGCGGGATAGAGGTGATATTTTTTTTATCAATATAATACAGGCTACCATAACTCCCCACTTCGATTTCGCCAACTTAATACTTATAGGCATTTCTAAACAAAACATCAAAAGGATCCAACTTGCGCAAAATGCAACAGCTAGAATTATATTAAAGATAAATTCACTCCAACACATTACACCGATACTAGCATCCCTTTACTGGTTACCAATACAAAGCAGGATAACATACAAAACAATAATAACTACATTCAAAGCCCTAAATGACATGGCCCCGAAGACACTCTGTAACCTAATAAGCAAAGAACCACCTAAGCCCACTCATAGAAAAGGACAATCAAATAAACTTAAAATGCCGAAAGAATATATAAGAACTCACAAATTAACAAATAATAGAGCCTTTTCCCACATAGCCCCAACAGTCTGGAACTCATTACCAGAGGACTTACGATCACTAACAGAGATAACAGAATTCAGAAAAAAATTGAAAACATACTTATTCACTAAACACTATAATACCATGGAAAACCTTCCACTCAACTTAGATAAAGGCTAAACACGAACCTGCCCAAAATCAAGTTCATACTCCCTACTACAAACAATACATACAAAACTTAAATGTATAATCACTCCACTCTTATGCATTGAAATTCTACTTGTATATAGTTACAACTGTCATAATCTGTATATAGTTACAACTGTCATAATCTGCCCATGTTATAGGGACAGTACTTTTGTTTTAACTGTTACACAATCTGTCTTAGTTGAATTATTGAATTATTCCGCTTAGTTTTTAAACCCGTTGTTGTGTAAGTTAAGATGTTCTATGTAAAAAGTTATCATTGTTCTATGTAAAACAAGCTCTGCATTGTTGACTGTTGTTGATTGTACACCGCAACTGATCGCTGGAAGATGCGGTATATAAATAAGTGTTAAATAAATAAATAAATAAAAATAAAATATGATTGAGATGTTTAAATACCTCCGTGGCATAAATGTTCAGGGAGAGAGCCTCTTTCAATTGAAAGCAAGTTCTGCTACGAGGGGACATGGGATGAGGGTGAAGGGAGATAGATTCAGGAGTGATATGCGGAAATATTTCTTTATGGAAAGAGTAGTGGATCCGTGGAATAGTCTCCCAGTGGAGGTGGTAGAGATGAGGACAGTAACTGAATTCAAAAAAGCATGGGACAAACACAGAGGATCTCTAAAGGTAAAAAGGGGATTGTTGTAGTTGTTGATATGGAAGGACAGACTAGATAGGCCATGTGATCTTTTTCTGTCATCATATTTCTATGTTTCTCACCATGCCTGCAAACTCCCCAACCCAAAACCAAAGAAAACCCAATCGAGAGTAATCAAAATTAAAACCAACCTAAGCCCATCGCCTCAACTTAACACTGATGCACAAACCCCCCACAACTGTATACTAATACTGTAAATGTAAGGTCCATAAGAAATAAAACACACATAATGCATGACATTATCACAGATGAAAAACCAGATATACTATGTATCATGGAAACCTGGATCACGGACACTGACACAATCCTACCAAACCAATTAAATAAACTAGGATACAAACACAAAACACTCATGATGGAATAGATATCCTCAAACTGGAGAACAAAACTCTAATAATATGCCTCGTATATAAACCACCCACATCAAAATGAAGCTCTTGCTGCCGCACTAGAAAAGATATGTACGACAACAATCAGAAAATACCAGATTATTCTAGGAGACTTCAACCTTGCTTCAATCTCTCCCACACATACAACCTTGCTTCAATCTCTCCCACACTTGAAAGCACATTCCTCAAAGCCATGGACCAATTGGGATACAAACAGATAATAGGAAATCCCACCCACAACAAGGGAAACATACTGGACTTGGTATTTCTACCCAAGAAGGCCTACCACAACGAAGGAAAAAATCCTGCACCACGAATAACGCAAGTTCCCTGGTCGGATCATCATCTAATACAATTCATATTCTACATGACAACGAAACTTGAAAGTCAACAAGTGGGAGCCAAAACTCAATATGGCAGAAAATTCAAAAAAATTTGACAAAGAAGCCCTATTAAACTCAATCACTACACATGTAGACACTGATAACACCGATCTCGAAATACTAATAAATCGATGGAACAAAGGAGTTGAAACAGTTGCAAACCAGACAACGAACGCCCCAATGAACACAAATAGCAAATTAAGAAGCAAATCTGAGCCCTGGTACACATCGGCACTAACCAAATTGAAGAAAGACCTCAGAAAACTGGAAAAAAGATGGAGAACATCAAAGTCCCCTGAATGCAAAGTGGAATGCTTAACACTACTCGCAAACTACAAAGAAGAAATCAATACAGCAAAAAAGAACCATCACACTAAAATACTAAACAAAGCTTTGAACAGACCAAGAGAATTGTTCGAACTTGTTAAATCTATTACCAAAGCTGTCCAGGATGATACTCCAAACAATGATATAAAGGCACAAACACTAGCCGATCACTATGCTAGCAAACCTAACCCACCAGAAGAAAACTACACTCGAACACTAATCACAAACAACACCCCACAACCTCCTCCGGAAGCCATGGACACCAACGAGGAATGGGATTCCTTCCACCCCACTGAGGCAAGGCAGATAATAAACACTATCACAAGCCTAAATACCACTACTTCTCCCTTAGACCCTTGTCCAGCAGCATGGATCAAGGCAATAAAAGCAGAAATAGCCCCATGCATAATGCACATAGTAAATCAATCAATGCAAAAAGGAATCATGCCACTATAGCTCAAAAGATCTCTCATAAGACCTATCTTGAAAAACAAAACCCTGAAGAAGGATGATCCACCTTCATATCGTCCTATCTCAAGCATCCCACTCATAGCCAAAACAGTTGAAAAATCAGTTCAACACCAACTACAAGACCATATTGATGCCAGAAATGCACTTGATGACCAACAATATGGCTTCCGTCAATACCATGGAGTAGAAACCCTTCTACTTGTACTACTCGACAAACTACACAAAGGCATTGAAAACAGCAAGAAAATGTTCATCCTAATATTCATTGACTTATCTGCTGCATTTGACACAGTAAACCATAAGACCCTCCTCACCAGACTCGAATCCATAGGAATAAAAGGAACGCCCCCTAAAATGGTTTAGCTCCTATATATCCAACAGAGTGCAGCAGGTTCACTTCAATCAAGAAGCATCAAAGGCATTCCCACAAACCCAGGGAATACCGCAAGGGTCAGCATTGTCCTCCTTAACTGTTCAACCTCTACTTAAGGCCTATCTGAACAATATTTCAGAAACACAAGATTAATTACCACCTATATGCAGATGATATAATGCTGTATACACAACTGGACACGAACAACCCAAGCTATAATCACCTGGAAGCATGCCTCAAGGAAACACAAACTTGGCTGCAGCAAAACAACATGAGCATCAACCATAAGAAAACCGAAGTAATGTTTATCTCCAAAAACCCGGATTTCAGCCCTCCCCCAACAATTCTACTGAACAATAATATATACAACATCAAACAGGAAATAAAATATTTGGGAGTAACTCCCGACAGTTTAGTAATCTTAGGTGGGTTTCTCAAGATGGAAACCCACCTAAGATTACTAAACTGGGCAATATTCCACAAACTACAGATACTCCAACCTCTACGCAACATTATTGAGCAGTCCGACTTCCGAACAGTAGTGCAAGCACTCATCACACCTCACTTGGACTACTGTAATGGCATTCTTCAAGGACTACCCAAAAAAACCCTCAACATACTACAAATGGCGCAGAATGTCACCGCTTGAATTATAATGAAAATGAGGGTCTCCGACCACATCACACCAATACTAATGGAACTCCACTGGCTTTCCATCCATGCTCTCATAAGATACAAAATAATAGTAACAATATTTAAATTAATCCACAGCCTAGCTCCGTCTTACCTCTCCACACTTATCTCAACACAACCCCCCAATAGGAACAAGAGAACCCACAACCTTAAACACCTTACACGTCCCTCTCAACATGCGCAACGTCAAAACCCTCACAAGTAACAGAGCTCCCTCCCAATGGAACAATCTACCTTACGCACTAAGAGCCAACAATGACCTAAAAGATGTCCGGAAAAACCTAAAAACCTACCTATTCCAGGAATACGACAACTAGTCCTAATGCAACTACACAATAGGCTATGTAAATAACCATGAAACGCATGTAAATATGTATCTAACCTTACAAATATGTATATAACCTTACAAATTTCATACTGTATAATTCCAAATCTGTGATTTGCAGATGTAAACAAAATTGACTTCTGTTATATGTAACAAATGTTTGCTGTGATAAAAGTTTAATGTAAACCGCTACTGATCGCTGGAAGAAGCGGTATACAAATGTAACCAAATAAATAAATAAATTCTGAGGCTTGCAATTCTGGGACATCTACATTTATGAAATGGCCTACGACCATGCACACACCCAGCCTTGCTATCTGACAGGCCTGTCACTTGAACTGATTAGTGAGATGTTCATCTTTTTTGGGTGGAGACGAAGCAATTTCAGAAGGCATTTAAACTTGCCTCTCTTTACTGCTGCCACTCTGTTGTAATTTTTAACACTGTGCTCTGGACATCCCAGATTCCTTCTAGACATCCCTTCTAAAATCCCACTTTATATCTTTAGACCCTATTTCCAGGACCCGAAATATTCTTACCATTTTATCTCTTCTGTCCTTTCTTCAAATCATCATGTTTATCTCAGAGATCATGCAGTCTTCTTACATTCTGCCAGACGGGAAGGGGGGTCAATGGCAGGAAGAGTTGCCAAAAAGGACCATTGCGATGGTAGGAGAAAATGGACCACAAAAGGTATGATGGAGAGGGTAGAGAGACGGTTTGAACTTCAGAAATGGGCAGGAAGAAGAAAGTGGACTCAGGAAAGGGCCGTGGGGGGTAGACGAAGGAAAGATAGGACTCAGGAAGAAGCGTGGGGGGGGGGGGGGTGTCAAGTGCTCAGAGGCTAGAGGTCCTTTGGGAGCCTCAAGGAGTGGATAATTATAATTTATTTATTATGTATTTTATACCACTTTATCATTTCAGTCAAAGCAGTTTACACTTGGTAACGTACATTAAATAGGGACATTGATAACTTGGATACTTCTGAGGCAATGGAAGGTTAAGTGACTTGCCCAAGACCCACAAGGAGCGCTAGTGGGAACTGAACTCTGTTCTCTTGGTTCCCAAAGCCAGTGCTCTAACCATTAGGCTACTCCATTTCCTGGGAGAAATGACTCAGGAAGAGGATATTGTGGAAGGGAAGAAAAGGAGGAGAGAGAGAACCCAAGGAGAGGAGGTGGTATCCTGCACATTTCCAAACAGAGTATTTTAGGGCTTTTCTACTGAGTGAGGAGCTGGTGCGACAGGGGAGCAAGGGTCAAGAATTAGAGAATGGCGAGGGGGGGGGGACAGAAGGAAAAGGACTCAGGAAGAGATTGTGACAGAGAGGAGGATTAGGAGCAGAAGGATCCAAGGGGAGAGGATTTGGAATTAGCGGGGTCTCGCCAAAGCTTTGGCCCTGTATGGCCCATCGTGACTGATGCATAAGAATGTGCCAAAGGCTCATTGCTCAGTGCCAGTGGTGCTAGAAAAAAAACTTTATGTATCTAATGACAGAACGCCGCAATAAGCACTGCGCATTGGCTCCTGCACACTGTGATCAGGAGTTTGCTGCAATTCAAAATCTGAACTGTAAAATACCAATGTTTTTTTTCTGAAAGGAACCTCAAGATGAAATGACACTAGATACTGTATATGTCCACTTAACCCAGAAGGCTTAAAAGAAACTTACCTACTCCTACTGCTCTATTATACTATAATCAGCAATAGAGGCATATTCACAGTCAGCTATAAAACACAAAGAACCAAAAAAGTAGGTCACAAATGTAATCCATGCACAACAGTTTCCAAGAGAAGTCATAGAGACTGAGTCATCAAGCATTTTCAATGCGGGTACCAAATAGGAAAGAAACCGACACAAGTAGGTTCCGTGCAACCATATTTGGGATAACTCTATAAAGGTTTTTCTGCGTGTAAAGCCTGCTTTATATGCAGAAAAAGGGCTTTTATAAAATTGCACGTCCATATTAACATTCAGAAAAGCCCTCAAGACTCACTTATTCACGGACCACTTCACTGATGGCAAGACTTAATCCCATCACACCTCATCCCTTTCCCCCACACCCCTTTCCCTCCCTGTTCTCCTCCTAACTGCCTCCCACCCCAACATGCTCCCTGTTCACCCTTTAAGTTGTCTCCAAGTTTCATTACCCTGTTTTAATGTACTGTTAAATATAAATATATACACACACATATATATATATATTATTTATTTATTTGCTTTTATATACCGTGCTCTTTGAAATCAGTGCGGCTTACATAAAACACGAACAGTAAAACAGTTTACATGGAACAATTTGTATAGAACAGTTTACACTGAACAAAAATAAAAATAAGTAACAGTAACACACACGTAATCTAAATTAGATGTGAATACAGGGAGATGAACTTGGAATATGCAGGTAGGAGGACTAGAAGCGGTCTGTACATAGGCTTTGTTCAGAATTGGACTTAAGTCCCTGATTGGATAAGTGCAGTAATTACTGAAGCACTACTGGCACAGTACAGGAGAAAGGATCCTCTGTACGTAGGTGACACCACACAGAAAACCTCTTCCACTTGAGAGCATAGGTTTTCCTAGTGGACTGTTTCCTAGAGGCCAGGACAACCTCCTCAACTTCCTGAGGTAGGCCCCAGGGAGCCAAAACTACCCTTGCAGCCTCCAGGCCATCAAATTGAGAGACCTGAGATTGGGGTGCAGAAGGGAACCCTGGTCCATGTATGAGAAGGTCGGGTTGCAACCCCAGAGGCAGTGGAGGATCCACCGCCAGTTGAAGCAGAAGAGGAAACCAAGGCTGTCTCGGCTACCTGGGAGCTACCAGCAGGACCAAGGCCTTGTCCTGGAGAATCTTGAACAGGGTTCTTGCCACCAAGGGCGTGGGAGGAAACACATAGAGGAGGCCCTGAGACCAAGATATCAGAAAAGCATCCGCTGCTATCTGTAGAGGATGTGGTTGCCTGGAGGAGAACTGTGGCAGCTGCTTGTTCATGGGGCTGGCAAAGAGATCTATCAAAGGGAGACCCCATTTCAGGAAGATCTTCTGAACTACTGAAGGATGCAGCTGCCACTCGTGGGGCTGCAGTATCCTGCTTAATCTGTCTGCCAGGTAGTTGTCCTGGCCTGGAAGGTACACAGCCCTGAGGAGCATGCTGTGCTTGAGGGCAAAAGAACAAAGGTCCTGAGCCTCCTGACAAAGGATCCTGGACCCAGTTCCACCCTGTTTGTTCACATAAAACATGGCAACTTGGTTGTCTGTCTGGATCAAGACAGACTGGTGAGTCAGGGTAGGAGCGAAAGCTTTGAGTGCTAAGCGAATAGCTCTGAGTTTGAGGAGATTGATCTGCTGTGCAGCTTCCCAGGGAGACCAGAGGCCCCGGGTGCACTTGCCCAGACAATGCGCTTCCCAGCCTTGCAGGGAGGCATCTGTTGTTAGCATCACTGTGTAACCTGGAATCTGAAAGGGCACCCCTTTCAGCAGGTTGGGTGGGTGTAGCCACCAGTTGAGGGAGTGCAGAAATGGTCTGGACACCCTTATCCTGTCTCTGAGGCTGCCTGTGGCCTGTGACCTCTGAGTCCGAAGGCACCACTGTGCAGGCTTCATATGGAGCCTGGCATTGGGGGTCACATGTACTGTCGAAGCCATGTGGCCTAGAAGCCGCAGGCAGAGTCTGGCGGAGATCAGGGACCTGCTGAGAAAAAGACTTGCCAAGGCCATCAACCTTTGGGCTCTGTTTTCTGGCAAGAATACCTTTGCCAGGAGAGAGTCCAACCTTGCCCCTATGAACTCCAAGTTCTGGGAAGGGAGCAAAGTGGACTTTGCGAAGTTTATGACAAACCCCAGACGTTGTAGAAGAGCAATGGTCCTGAGGGTGGCTTGATTGGC
Source organism: Ichthyophis bannanicus (assembly GCA_033557465.1). Taxonomy (NCBI): domain Eukaryota; kingdom Metazoa; phylum Chordata; class Amphibia; order Gymnophiona; family Ichthyophiidae; genus Ichthyophis; species Ichthyophis bannanicus. Next base: position 143,077,439 of record CM066032.1, read on the forward strand.
CTCCTGACCAGTCTGACCCCTGAGCCTGTCGTCCAGATAGGGGAAGACAAAGATGCCCTGATTTCTCAGGTAGGCCGCCACCACTGCTAAGCACTTTGTAAAGACTCTGGGGGCGGAGGTGAGGCCGAAAGGCAGCACTCTGTATTGATAATGGTTTCCTCCCACGATGAACCTTAGGTACTTTCTGTGGTCTGGATGAATGAGGATGTGAGTGTACGCATCCTTTAGATCAAAGGAGCATAGCCAATCTCCCTGCTGGAGGTAGGGCAGAAGAGTTCCAAGAGTAAGCAGCTTGAACTTTTCTTTCACTAGGAACTTGTTGAGGTTCCTGAGGTCCAGAATGGGACGAAGGCCACCGGTCCTTTTGGGCACCAGGAAATACCGGGAGTAGAATCCGTGACCTTGCAAGTGGGGAGGCACAGGCTCCACCGCCCTGTCCACCAACAGACCCTGAAGCTCCTGACAGAGAAGGTCTGTGTGCAGAGGAGGCCTTGGAGGCTCCCCTGGAAAGTATGGGGGTGGCAGTTGGTGGAAATGGAGGGCATATCCCTTGTGGATTATCTCCAGCACCCAACTGTCCCCGGTGATAAGGGGCCACTGGTGGGCAAAGAGGGCGAGACGACCTCCTGTGCAGGGTTGGGAGAGCAGTGGAGGAGAGGCTATGCTCAAAAAGTCAAAAGCCGCCACCCTGCTGAGTGGTAGCAGGGGCCTGAGGCTTGGGGGTCCTCTGCCTACGGGGCCCATTACCCTGGCCCTTGGCTTGCTGACCCTGAGGGGCAGATTGGGCAGCCTGATATTGTGGGTACTGTTTGTAGGCAGTGCCCTTCCTCGGGTAAAAGGGCTTTTTACCCGAGTCCTTCTTTTTATGAGAAGGGGCAGAGGTCTTCCTCAACAGCCTTGTCCGAGTGAGGTGCTCGGTCTTGAGCTGAGCGGCCTTCTCGGTCATGGGCTTGCCAAAAAGGTTTTCACCTCGGCAAGGGACATCGACCAATTTGTCCTGAACCCATGGCTCGAGGTCCGATGACTGCAGCCATACCTGGCGTCGAGCCGCGATGCTGGCTGCTGCAACTTGGGCCGAAGCCTCGAAGCCATCGTAGGCGGCACGGGACATGAACTCCGAGCAGTCCCGAATCCCTGAGGAGAAGGACTTAAATCTCTGCAAGGGTTCCCCGGAGAGACCAGCAGAGAACCCAGCCAACTCCTTGGCCAGATCCTGCAAGTACATGCCCATGTACAGCTGGTAAGACTGGACACGGCAAACAAGCATCGAGCCCTGAAAGCACTTTCTACCGACGCCATCGAGGTTTCGGGCCTCCCTGCCAGGAGGCACCGCGGAGTGCATCTTCTGACTCTTAAGACGATGCATGGCCGATTCCACAACCATGGAATGGTGTGGTAGCTGTGCCTTCTGAAAGCCAGGGCTCTTTCTGAGCAGACAGATCGAATCGACTCGCTTGCTAAGAACCGGCGCCGAAGCCGGTGCCTCCGACATCCTGAAGAGGAGCCGTTCAAGCATCGGAGGAACCGGGACAGTAAAGGCCTCCTTCGGAGGAGAGTCATACTGCAGAGCCTCGAGCTCTTCAGCTCGAGGCTCTTCCTCGGGATCCGCCGGAATAGCCAAGGCAGTGGCCATATCCCGGACGAACTCCGAGAACCCGGTGTCCTCCGGGGCTCAGACTGCAGTGAGTCCGAAGGGACGCACCGAGTCTTAAAGGTATCAGGAGACTCCTCGTCCTCCGTCTCCCAAGCCGACTCGTCCGAGGAAGAGTCGGGGTCCGACCCCGCGGGGCCCTGGAGCACCCGCCCCGACGCCCTCAGCACCGGCGTCGACGTCCTCAGCACCGGCGTCGACGCCCTCAGTCCCGAACGGGAGGTCGAGGGAGGCCGCGACCGAGGTCGACTCCGAGCCACGATGGACTCGAGTATCGGCTCAGTCTCCGGGGTCGACTTCGACGTCGATGTCCCGGTGGTCGGGGCAGATATGTCAGACAGGCTGGCCATCAATGCCCGCTGCTGCTCCATGAAGGCAGACATTCTGCTCTCCAAGGCTGTCATCCTGCGACTCAGCTCGGGAGACGCAGCAGCCACCGACTCGGGCCCCAGCGGTGCCGGGCCCGACGTCAGCTCCCTGGGAGGAGAGTCCACGAGGACTACGGGGCTTACGTGTCCAGCAGACTCCGGCTCCACATGAGGAACTTTGGCAGGCTTCTCCGGTTCCACAGGCCCGGGGCGACGGTCAGGGGTCTTAGACCTGGCCCTCGAGGAGCCAGGGACCTCCGACAACGACGCCCTTGTGAGCCGTTTCTTCCTCTTGCGTTCCCGGTCGGGGGACCTCCTGTCCGAGGAGCTTCGACAGCGCTCGGGATCGGAATCCCGAGATGTCGAGGCCTCAGACGAGGTCCGGGCCCGGCCGCAGGCTGAGTCCGAGAAAAGCCTTTCCTTTTGCTGCTGGCGACTTCGTAGTGCCTTGGAAGACATTTTTCCACAGGCCCCGCACGACTTAGGATCGTGGTCGGGGCCGAGGCACCGAAGGCAGCAGTCGTGTGTGTCGGTGAGAGACATTAGTTTCTTACACCGATCACACTTCTTAAAACCACTGGAAGCCATCGTGGAAAAAAGAGACCCCGCGAGGTCAAAGGACCGGCCTTCCAGGGAAAAAGAGAAAAAAAGGGCGCGAACGCCAGCCACGAAGGGCAAAAACCAAAAAAGAAGAATTGGGCTCGATACCGGTGTACCGAACCCGGCGGGAGGGAAACCAGCGTCGAACCGCTAGAAAAAGAGCAAAAAATCGCTGAAAAATCTAATTTTAACCGGGAAAACTGGACACACGTCCGGTGGGCTTCACGGAAAAAAAGAGACTGAGGTAAGATGGCACCTTTAGGCGGGAAGGGAACCGCGCATGCGTGCCTGCATTCCCAAAGGCTTTCATAGAAAGCTGGGGAAATGCTCCGCTGGGGCTTCATCGGCGCAGATGACACCCATATGTGAGGACTGACTTCCTGCTTTGTCCTGGAGAAGTCGGGGTTATCTATGGAGAAAGGAGCATAGACGTCGTTGGCATAGATGTGGTAGTAAACGTTGAATGAATGTATAATGGCGTAGATAGGTTGAATATAAATGTTAAAGAGTAGGGAGGAGAGGGATGAGCCTTGTAGGACTCCTTGCGTTTGCTGGAATGGTTTGGATGGCTGGGATCCTATGTGGACTTGTTGCTGGCGATCAGACAGGTATGACTTGAACCAGTTGAGGGCTTGGTTCCTTATCCCTTTTTGATGGAGGCGGGTGAGAAGGAGATTGTGGTTGACTGTATCGAAAGCAGAGGCAATATATACAGGGTGGCCCAAAAAAAGTGAGAACATCTCACAGCATATAAGTTATTTAAAAATTCAAAAAGACAGATGTAAACGATTGACAAATTAAAAAAAAAAAAAAAAAAGATGGCGACCGGAAATTGTCAAAATAAAGACGTTATATAGCTAAAAAAAGGTAAATAAGTAAACTATTTAAGCTTTTAAGTTACGAGATGTTCTCACTTTCTTTGGGCCACCCTGTGTATTTTTTTATATGTTCATGTAAAAAGTATGGGAACAGAAGGTATGTGCAAACCTTTAAGCCATCTGCATGCAGGCATTCCCAGGGGGCATCATTTGGGCAGAACGGAAGTAGAACTTAGCTGTATGCATGTATTTTATAAAATACTTTGAGTACACACACTCACTTGCACCAACTTTTGAGCATGTAAGCCAGTAAGCATGTATTTGCACACTATTGTGGGTGATTCTGGGAACCTATTTGATAAAGGTGCTTATGTTTCTTTTATAAAATACCCTCAATCAAAAAAGCCAAACCATGCAGAAAACAAATGTTTATACTAATAAGGATCTCAAATAATGTGAGAAAATTAGGCTCAAATAAGCTCTCTTGTATGACAGCATAAAAAGGCTATTACTAGGCAAGCTCAATATAATCATTGGTCCAAATCTCGTCGCCTAACGCCACATTTTTTATCTAGAGGATATCCTGCTTCTGCTATTCGAAAAGCATATTTGCGAGTTAAATATGTGCAACATGACCTTTTACTTCAGTACCAGCAACCAGAGCAAGATGATTATTGGTCTGCCTTTGACCATATACTGCTGGAATCCTTTGAATTGTTAAGTCTATTTATAAACATTGGAATGTCCGAGTCTTCATCCAATTTTGACTACTTCTCCACACATTATGTTTACGCATGGAAAGAATTTAGGAGAAATGCTTACGCACTATATTGTATCAGAATTGCCTAATAGGACATTAGAACAATTGATAGGTCATCAAACCTGTGGCAAATACAGCTGGTGTCAATATGCGCTGACAAGACCAAGCTGGACTCATCCTAATGGGAAAGTATATTATTCTAAATACACTACAACATGTGATTCGGAATGGGTGATTTACATAATTGCTTGCTCCTGTTCTTTGGTTTAACAGAACATAAGAGCCATATTTATACCTCTTCTGAATCAGCTCCTCTAGTTTCTCACTGGATGCAATGTAATCACCGTATATCTGAAATTCGGTGGCGCGTTCTTGATCATTTACCTATCTCATGGCATGGTGGTAATAGACTTAAACAACTGGATTTTTGTGAGCATGCTTGGATGTTTCAATTGAACTCCATTAAGCCACTGGGTCTCAATCAAGCAGTTGATTAGGCAACTCTCATCTAATTGGCTAATCTGATCATGTGACTACTCAAATGCCTTTTAAACTCTTTTGAAGTATTTGATAGCTCTTATGAGCGCTCAACCAGCTGGAGAGCAGCTCTGAGATCTTATGCCTTGTTCTGTTTCTCCCTGAAGCAGATAAGTGTTTTCTTATCCAAACACAATATTGTGTCGGGTTAGGTGTAGAGTACTATAGATATGTTGGTAATGTTTGCATGAAATATGTATTATAAATTAAGTAAAATATTTGAACCAATAATGATACTGAGCTTGCCTAGTAATAGCCTTTTTAGGCTGTCATACTAGAGGGCTTATTTGAGCCTAATTTTACTCACATTATTTGAGGTCCTTATTTGTATAAAATTTTATTTTCTGCATGGTTTGGCTTTTTTGATTGAGGGAATTTTCATTGCCAGATTTTTGGCTTTTGGGTGTTAGTGGTATAATTACTTTATACAACTGGCATTTTTTGGACTTTCCATATGTGTCCTATTATAAAATCAGGCCCATATTACACAGTAGATGGCTTTAGCATGAGCCCACCTCAGTGAAAAACTGGTCCTATATCTGGGTCAGATTTGCTTACTCAGGCTTATTTGAGGGGGGCAGGTTCTCCAAATGGGTTACTTTTGTGATAGCAAATGAACCTTATTCCTAAGCCAGGGTATAGGGAATATGATCTCATTCAAATTTAGTGCTAACGCCCACTGTGGTACTTGCACTGTGCCAAAGAGAATGTCCCTCTGGAGTTCATAGGATGTAACATGTAGAGGTAATTTGTCAAGGTGCGACCGGAAATTCCTCTTAATAAGGCCTGTGGCTCCCAGTATGATGGGAAGTATTTCTGTATCTTTCTGCCACATGTTCTTGGCGTCTGACTGCATTTCTTAATATTTCAGGACCTTCTCCCTCTCTACACGACTGACAGAATAATCGCATGGAACCGACAACCCTTTTATCAATGCTTTTATGGTATTTTTCTCCTTTAGCACTATGTCGGGTTTCCTCGCATCTAGCTTCTTATCTGGAGGAATAGGAATGCTCTGAGTTATCATAACTTCTTCATTCTCTGTAATTTCTTAGGATCATGATCACAGTGCTTTTCTGGTACAGCGATGTTGTAATGTTTCCAAAGTTTCCAATAGATGAGGTGTGCCACCTTGGGCGTTAGTATTCATGAATGTTGATTGCCTCTTGCTTATGTTAGCTAACTGACTAAGGGCACATTTTTTGTTTCATTTACTAAGTAGTAACAAAACTATTACATGATTTCAATCGATAGCATGTGTGTGTAGAGCGGTGGAACAGATTTCTTAAGTCTGTGGTCTGGCACAATTGTTCTACACGGCTAGCCACCATTCTTCTGATGACTGGGGATGTGATGCCAGGTAAAATGTAACAGCAAATCAAATAATTTTTGTATGTACAGACCTTTCCCATCAAGGTAAGCATATTTTACTTCTGAGTAACAGAGAGCCAACATGGTTGACCTAAATGAGGAGAGATTCACTCTTCATATGGTGGTGGTTTGTTTCTAGATAATATTACCCTAATTATCTCAAATCTGCCTCAACTGTCTCAAAGATCAATTGAATATTATATCAAAGTGGACAAAAGTGGAGCACTATGCCATTTTTAGGCCATTCCATTTGACCGTGAGTTCCTGCTTTGCATTTCTGTTCCTTATATGCTAGAAGCATATGCTTGGGTCTTAGCTGGGTTGACTCATAGTTGATGTTAGATTTGGTAAGACCATTATCAAGGTCATTTTGACACAGTGAAAATCCTTGGTTTGGAATGTCACGTAAACGTCATCCACGTTAAGAAGCTTTTGAATCTGGGTTGATTGGCATTAAACAGTATTAATGAGACCACACTGCACTGAAGAATGCCATTCTTCTGTTCGCATCAGTGACGTCACTTTCTGTCTAGTTCTACAAAGAATTCTCAGTTCTTGAGTTGAGTCTGAAATTAGTTTCATTATATGTAGGTATCTGGTCACTGCCAGAAATTTCACAATTAACCATTGGTGACACAATAGTTTTATAGGCTTCCAGTAGATCTATGAGTATATCTGTAATTCCAGCTTTTTTTGGAAACCATCCTTAATGTATTGTGCAAAACTGAGCAGCTGTTTTTATGATTTGCCCAAGCAAAATCCAGGTTGTTCTAAGAGCAATCACTTATCAACATGTGGTGTGATATGAATCAGCATGTACCATTCGAACAAAGTGTACATACAGCATGGCATAGGGTAGAAAACAGACTGAAAACTAATGGCTTCCAAATAGGTCATTTTGAAATCTGAATGCCAGTACTTTGGCTTGCCACAAGCTCTACTATTGGCTCTCTGCATTTCTTCCATTACTGTTTTATAAACTTAACTTCTTCTCTAGGAGACTGTTCCAACCCCTTTTGTGTATGTTTTGGGCCTAGTCATATTTACTTCTTTTCAAATGCTCTGTTTTGTACCTCCCCAGTAAGACATTTTGCCAGTAGGTTGAACTCAGGAAGTTGCACTATAATACTCTCATCTGTTAGCAGCAGATGTTATATGTTAGTGTCATCTTGTTTTTTTATGGTTTTCAAAATTCTGTGGTGTATGTTACAGTATGGACACAGCATCACCAATTTTTCTTCTTAGCCTCAGATTATTTATTACCAATTCAACTAAGAATTAAATTCTTTAAAATTCTCATGGAACTTACATGATGTATTTGTGAGAACTGGCAAATGTCCTCTCCTGTAAAAGAAAATAAAACATAATATCACTTATCTTAACGGTGGAGGTTTCATCATTTTCTCATCTGCCACTGGTAATACTCTACACAGAGTGCATCTGACAAAGCTCGGATGTCAGTTTTCAGTGGAAGGGTCACCATATAACTCTTAATGGATAAGATATTCAACAGTGAAAGCAAATGCTGCCATGGAAAATTCATGTATTACTTTAAATGGACATCTGATCTCTTTAGAGTTATACCTATTTACTCATCAGCATTTCAGTGTATAATTCTATGAGGGCATTCGCAACTTTCTATAAATATTGCTCAAACAAGAGACAAGTAAAAATGGCAGATTTTAAAAACCGAGGTAGCTATCAAAAAGCATCCTCCAATTTGTCCTTTTATTCTTTTTATAATTTTTATGTGATTTGATAGTGCTCCAAAAGAAATATAATAAACCTACGCGTTTTGAACTATATAATTTAGTTCTGCTTCAGGGTACAAAATTTCTTAAATAGCCAAAAAAAATTTCAAATCACTTATCTGCTAATGTTGCTCCGTAGCTTCTGTTTTATTCAGTCAATTATCTCAATGCTCTATGGACTTTAATCATCTTGGAGCTCTGATATCTGGGTCTGCTGCAACACGCCGCATAGAGGGAAGCTAACCGGGCAGCAGCTCAATATTGCCGCTGCCCAGTTAGCTCCCATGGATAAAGATAGTCAAGGTTTTCCCACCCCTATCTTTATCCACAGGTTGTAACTGGGCAGCGATTCAATATTACAATTGTCCAGTTAGCAAAGGGTACCACCTCTGCTCCACCCCAGAACACCCACGACATGCCTTGATTCTACACAGATAGCATCAGGGCATGTAGTGATGGAAACAGTGGATATTCATCACCACTAACTGTGTAGATTAGTGTACATGGATTCCGTGTAGAATCCGTGTATTCATCGGAACTAACAGTGTTAGTGCCGATGAATATCCCTCTATAGCAGTATTTACGCAGTTTATAGGTTTTTAAACCATGTAAATGTCTTTGAATATCGAGCCAATAAATTTTAAATTCCTAAATTTGGACAAATTTTCAGTGGAAAACTTAGGCTCCTAAGTGTGGTTGAAATAGGGCACAACTTTAGAAGCCTAAATTTAAGAACTCGGTTTTTTGGAATATTGGGACCTATGTGCATAAATTTAGGTGGTTCTTATGGTCTGTCCAAGCTCAACCTCTGTGCACATTCACACTGAAAGTACATGCAATAAGACCTGCCCACTGCTGCAGGTCCCGGAGAGGAGCGGCAGCAGTGGGAGTGCAAGGGATGAGGTTGCCTAGGGCGTTTCATCTCCTTACACCAGCCCTGGGAGTCTGAGAACACAAACTGGAAATTAATAAAAGGAGAAAAGATACTATGTGAGAAATTTTCACATAGTCTATGGAGAGGATCTTGTAATGGATGGGAGAGCCCCTTCTTAGGGACTAGTTTTACTCCGCTCCCAGAAAACCACAAATCCTAAACTGGGACAAGGAAAAGGGATCACAGGCACAGAAAAAGAAGCAGTCTGTTATTTAGGATATAGAAACAGTGTTAAATCAATGCTGTATACACCTGGAAAAAGATTACATCAAAGCAGTTTTCTGTTCTGCACAATCCTGCAATAAAGTTTTGTTGGAGCACTCCACAAGAAACTGTATTAATGGCAACCTCGGGACCTGAAGGGAAATCCTACCACCCTGTCAAAAACCTGCCCCTTCAGACAAGGCTGCATGTTACTGAATTACTCCCACTACTACTAAACATTTGTATAGTGCTACAAGGCGTACGCAGCGCTGCACAGACACATGTAAAAGTCACTGCTCATCGGAGCTTACAATCGAATAGAGTCAGATAACACAGTAGCTATAGACATGGAATACAGCTAGGGCGAATGGTAAGGAAACACAAAGGAGATCAGGTGAGTCAAGATCCGAAAGCGGCAGTGAAGAGGTGAGTTTTCAGTCTGGATTTGAAAAGGGTCAGAGAAGGTACTTGACGTACAGACTCGGGTAGTTTGTTCCAGGCATACAGGCATAGTAAGGTAAAGGAGCGGTCTGGAGTTGGCAATAGAAGATAAGGGCACAGATAGAAGCGATTTGCCTGAAGAGCGGAGTTCCCAAGGAGGGGTGTAGGGAGAGATAAGAGAGGAAAGGTAGTGAGGAGCTGCAGAGTGAATGCACTTATAGGTCAGCAGGAGAAGTTTGAACTGGATGAGGAAGCCAATGAAGAGACTTGAGAAGAGGGGTAATATGAACATTACGAGGCTGGTGGAAGGTTAGCCATGCAGCAGAGTTTTGAACAGATTGAAGGGGAGAGAGATGACTCAGAGGGAGAGCAGCAAGAAGCAGGCTACAATAGTCTAGACGTGACTAAGGAGTGGATAAGTGTCTTAGTAGTGTGTTCAGAAAGGAATGGGCACATTTTGTTGATATTATAGAGAAAGAAAGCGTAGTTACTCACCTGTAACAGGTGTTCTCCAGGAGCAGCAGGAATCAGTCCTCACTTATGGGTGACGTCGGCGCCGACGGAGCCCTCGCGGAGCAATTTTCCCCAGCTTTCAAAGAAAGCCTTTGGGAATTGCAGCGCGCATGCGCGGTCGTCTTCCCGCCCGAGGGTGCCATCTTAGCCAGTCAGATGACATAGCTAAAAAAGACAGCATAAAATTATTTGCAAAAACATAAGCAGACGATTGCAACTCCAAGGGGAGGAGGGAGGGTAGTGAGGACTGATTCCTGCTGCTCCTGGAGAACACCTGTTACAGGTGAGTAACTACGCTTTCTCCAGGACCAAGCAGGAAGTCAGTCCTCACTTATGGGACTCCCAAGCTCAAGGCTACCGGAGACCCTAAGCACAAAAATGAGCTCCCTCTAGCTCAGCAGCACAGAAGGAAAGAATCTTCGCTGAATTATCACCCACCGGTAGCCCACATCCGGGATGGAGGGTAGGAGTTGCTCAGACCTCAAAGAGATTATGGAGGACTGCCTGTCCGAAAGCACTGTCCCTGCGGGACTCCCTCTCGAGACAGTAATGGACCGCAAAAGTCTGGCTCGAAGACCAAGTAGCAGCCCGGCAGATGTCTGCCAGCGGAACAGAGCGGAGGTAAGCCACTGACGTAGCCTTTGCCCGAACGCAATGAGCCGTGACTCGACTTTCTAAGGAGAGTCCGGCTGCCCCATAAGCCCAAGAGATACAGTCCGCAACCCAGATGGACAGAGTACGCTTGGAGACCGGGAGCCCCAATTTATTGGGGTCAAAAGACACAAAAAGCTGAGCAGCTTTACGGTGCTCCCGCGTACGGTCAAGGTAGAAGTTTAATGCCCTTCTACAGTCCAGGGTATGGAGGACCGTTTCAGCTCGGCTGGAGTGTGGTCTGGGAAAGAAGGTTGGAAGTACCACCTCCTGATTGATGTGAAAAGGGGAGACCACTTTTGGAAGAAATTTTGGGTGAGTCCGTAGGACTACCCTATTTTTGTAGAACCGAGTGTAAGGGGGATCAGACACGAGGGCCTGCAATTCACTTACGCGTCTAGCGGAAGTGAGGGCTATCAAGAACAGTGTTTTCCAAGACAGAAAACGGAGAGAACAGGTAGCCATAGGTTCAAAAGGCGGACAGGTGATCCGCTGCAAAACCACATTCAGGTCCCAGTCAGGCGCTGGCGGGCGCAGAGGTGGTTTAAGTAGAAGGAGACCTCGGAGAAACCTCGCTACGAGAGGGTCGCTGGAGAGAGGTCTACCGTCCACCGGCACATGATGTGACGAAAGAGCACTGAGGTGAACTTTGACGGAGTTGGACTTAAGTCCCAGATTAGAGAGGTGTAGCAAGTACTGCAAGATCACCGACACCGGGCAGGAGAAGGGATCCTGAGACTGTTGGGTACACCAGACGGCAAAGCGACGCCATTTAAGGGCGTAGCATTTGCGGGTAGAAGGCCGACGCGAAGCCAAGACGACCTCCTCCACCTCTGCCGGCAGGAGAAGGGGAGCAAGGACTACCCTCTCAGCAGCCAGGCCATGAGGTTGAGAGACCGGAGGTTGGGGTGTAGTAGAGACCCCTGATCCTGAGTGAGGAGATCCGGTTGTACCCCCAGAGGGAATGGATCCTCCACCGCTAATTGCAGTAGGAGCGGAAACCACGGCTGTCTGGGCCAGCGAGGAGCCACCAGGATCATGAAGGCTTTGTCTCGGAGAACCTTGAAAAGAGTCCGAGAGACTAGCGGGATGGGAGGGAAAGCATACAGAAGGCTCCCCGACCATGAAATTAGAAAAGCGTCCGCCGCAACCCGAAGGGGGTGTGGCTGACGAGAGCAGAAGCGAGGAAGCTGCCGGTTGTGAGGACTGGCAAAGAGATCCACCGTGGGGAGGCCCCACTTTAGGAAGAGCTTCTGAACTACCAAGGGATCCAGACGCCACTCGTGCGGCTGGAGGATCCTGCTGAGTTTGTCCGCCAGGCAATTCTCTTGGCCCGGGAGATAAACTGCCTTGAGGAGAATGCCGTGACTGACGGCCCAAGAGCAGAGCTTCTGTGCCTCCCGGCAGAGGAGGAAGGAGCCCGTGCCCCCCTGCTTGTTCACGTAGAACATGGCAACTTGATTGTCCGTCTGGACAAGGACGGACTGGTGGGAAGTCAGGTGGGAGAAAGCCTTGAGAGCCAGGCGGATCGCCCTGAGGTCCAGGAAGTTGATCTGCTGAGCAGACTCCCACGTGGTCCAGAGGCCCTGAGTACGTGCCCCTTGGCAATGTGCTCCCCAGCCCAGGAGGGATGCATCCGTGGTCAGCACCCGGGTCGGCTGAGGTGACTGGAAAGGCATTCCGAATATCAGGTTCGGCTGCCGAAGCCACCACCGGAGAGACGAGATCAGCGGCTCGGAGACGCGCACTAGGTCTGCTAGGCCGCCCGTGGCTTGTCGCCACTGCTGGCGGAGACACCATTGAGCAGGCCGCATATTCAGGCGGGCATTGGGGGTCACATGGACGGTGGAAGCCATATGGCCGAGCAGTCTCAGGAAGCGCCTGGCGGAGACCAGGGGCTGGCTGCGAAAACGGTCGGCTAGGTCCATGAGCCGTAGAGCCCTGTCGAGCGGTAGGTACGCTCGTGCCTGAGGAGTGTGGAGCCTTGCGCCGATGAACTCGAGATCCTGTGAGGGGAGCAAAGTGGACTTTGCGAAATTTATAACAAAGCCCAAGTACTGCAGAAGAGTCACCGTGCGGCGTGTGGCGCTGGTGACCTCCGGAGCGGACGCCGCTCTGATGAGCCAGTCGTCGAGGTACGGAAAGACATATAGGCCGTGAAGCCGGAGATGGGCCGCCACCACTGCGAGACATTTTGTGAAGACTCGCGGCGCGGAGGACAGGCCAAAGGGCAGTACTCTGTACTGGTAATGATTTCCTGCCACCACAAACCTTAGGTATTGGCGGTGGCTTGGGTGGATGAGGATGTGCGTGTAGGCATCCTTTAGATCCAAGGAGCATAGCCAATCTCCCTGCTGGAGGTAGGGCAGAAGGATTCCAAGGGTAAGCATTTTGAACTTCTCCCGCACAAGGAACTTGTTGAGGTTGCGCAAGTCCAGGATGGGTCTGAGGCCCCCTGTTCTCTTTGGTATTAGAAAATACCTGGAATAAAAGCCTTGACCTCTCAGGTGGTGTGGCACCGGTTCCACCGCCTGTTCCTGCAGAAGACCCGCTAACTCCTGAAGGAGTAATTCCCTGTGCAGAGGGGATCGTGGAGGTTCTCCCGGAAAATAGGAGGGAGGGACCTGGTGGAAGTGGAGAAGATAGCCTTCCCGCACGACTTGAAGCACCCAGGCATCTGCGGTGATGCTGGACCACCTGTGGGCGAAGTGAACCAGCCGGCCTCCGGTGCTGGGAGGAACCAGCGGGGGGGGAGAGGCTATGCTTTGTGAGTCAAAAACCCCCACCCTGCTGAGCAGGGGCTGGTGGTGCAGGCTTGGGGGCTTGCTGCCTACGGGACCCGTTACCCCGTCCCTTGGCCTGCTGGCCCTGTTGGGGAGCTGCAGGGGCCTGATAATGGGGGTATTGTTTGTAGGCAGCCGCCTTCCTCGGGTAAAAGGACTTTTTCCCCGAGCCCTTCTTTTTCTGGGAAGGGGCGGAGGTCTTCCTAGAAAGCCTGGTCCTGGTGAGAGTCTCAGTCTCAATTTGCGCAGCCTTTTCCGCCATGGGCTTGCCAAAGAGGTTTTTGCCTCGGCAGGGGACATCGACCAACTTGTCCTGCACCCAGGGCTCAAGGTCTGACGACTGAAGCCAAGCCTGTCGGCGGGCACCGATGCCGGCTGCGGCCACTCGAGCCGATGCTTCAAAGCCATCATAGGCTGCCTGGGACATGAACTTTGAGCATTCCCGAATGCCAGTGGACAAGGCTAGGAACCTCCGCAAGGGTTCCTCGGACAAACCAGCGGAGAATCCGGCTAGCTCTTTAGCCAGATCCCGGAGATACATGCCCATGTATAGCTGGTAAGTCTGGACACGACATGCGAGCATAGAGCCCTGGAAACACTTCTTACCAAGGCCATCCAGGTTACGGGCCTCCCTGCCAGGAGGCACCGAGGAGTGCATCTTCTGGCTCTTAAGACGATGCATGGCCGATTCCACTACCATGGAATGGTGTGGCAGCTGTGCCTTTTGAAAGCCAGGGCTCTTGCGGACTCGATAGATAGAATCGACCCGCTTGCTCAGGACCGGCGAGGAGGCCGGACTCTCCCACATGCGGAAGAGTAGTCGTTCCAGCATAGGAGGAACCGGTACAGTAAAGTGTTCCCTCGCGGGAGAGTCATACTGGAGGGCGTCGAGCTCTTCGGCTCGAGGCTCCTCCTCGGGATCCGCAGGGAAGGCCAAAGCCTTGGCCATATCCCTAACGAAGTCCGAGAACCGGGCATCCTCCGGGGGGGACTGCTTCCGAGGCTCGGACTCCGGTGAGTCCGAGGGGACACACCGAGTCCGGAAAGAATCAGGCGACTCTTCCTCTTCAGACTCCCAGACCGACTCCGACGAGGACTCGGTGGGGTCGGCCCGGGCAGGGCGCGGCGCCTGCCGCCCCGACGCCGAGGGAGTCGGCGTCGGCGACCTCGGTCCCGAACGGCAGGCCGAGGGCGACCTCGACCGAGGATCGACTCGAGTTCTCATCGACTCGAGGATCGGCTCGGTCTCCGGGGTCGACTTGGACGTCGACGTCCCGGCGGTCGGGGCAGCGGCGCCAGCGAGGCCAGCGAGCAGTGCCCGCTGCTGGTCCATGAAGGCAGACAGTCTGCTCTCCAAGGCCGTCAACCTGAGTCCGAGCTCAGGTGACCCAGCAGCCCCCGACTCGGGCCCCGACGGCATCGGGCCCGACGTCGGCTGTCGCGGAGGCGAGTCCAGAAGTACCACAGGACTTACCCGAGCAGGCATCTCCGACTCCAGGCGAGGTCGCTTCGTGAGGTGTTCCTTCTCCAAGGACCCAGGGCGGCTGTCGGGGCTATGCGACCTGGCCCTCGCGGAACCAGGAGCGTCCACCGACGCCGCCCTCGCGGGTTTCACCTTCCGACGATGGTCCCCGGAGGGAGAACCCCGGTCGGAGGAACTCCGGCGACGGTCCGAGCTGGAGCCTTTGGACGCGGAGGCCTTCGACGAGGTCCGGGTACGGCTGGGGTCAGCGAAGATTCTATCACGCTGATGCCGCCGACTTCTCAACGCTTTTGAGGACATCTTGCCGCAGGGCCCACAGATCAGTTCCTCATGATCCGGGCCCAGGCAGCGGAGGCAAAAGTTGTGTGTGTCAGTTAGTGACATATTTCGGTCACACTGACCACACCGCTTAAACCCACTGGCAGCCATCGGGGGAAAAAAGGGCCCCTGCGAGGTCAAAGGACCGGGCTGCCAGGGAAAAATCGAAAACGAAAGCTGACAAAGTCAGAAAAACCGAAAAAAAGTAAGAGGACTCGTGACCGGCGTCGCGAGTCCGGGCGGGAAAAAGATCGGCGTCGAACCGAAGGAAAAAGAATAAAATAATGAAGAAAAAATCGACTTTTTCGCGGGGACAAGACGGGGACGTCTGTAGGGCTCCGCGGAAAAAAGAAGACTGGCTAAGATGGCACCCTCGGGCGGGAAGACGACCGCGCATGCGCGCTGCAATTCCCAAAGGCTTTCTTTGAAAGCTGGGGAAAATTGCTCCGCGAGGGCTCCGTCGGCGCCGACGTCACCCATAAGTGAGGACTGACTTCCTGCTTGGTCCTGGAGAAATGGCAGGTTTTAGTTATCAGTTGGATGTGTGTGGAGAAGGAGAGAGAGTCAAAGATGTCCCCAAGGTTGCAAGCTAAGGAGACGGGGAGGAGGAAAGAGTTATCTGCAGATTCTGAGAAAGGAGGGTTTAGGGGGAAAAATAAGCTGCTCAGTTTTGGCCATGTTCAATTTCAAGCAGTGGTAAGACATCCAAGCAGCAATGTCAGAAAGGCAGGCAGAAATCCAGGACTGGATTGCTAGAGAGATTTCAGATGTAGAGAGGTAGATCTGGGAGTCATCAGCATAAAGATGGTACTGAAAGCCATGGGAAGAGATGAATGCACCAAGGGACTGGGTATAGAGAAAGAGAAAAGGAGTGGACCCAAGACTGATCCTTGGAGTACACCAACTGAGAGCAGATAGCAGTAGAGGATCATCCATCAGAACAAAAACAGAAAGCATGATGGGAGAGATAAGAAGAGAATCAGGACAGCACAGAGTCCTTACAACCAAGCGAGGACAAGGTATCAAGGGGAAGGTTGTGATCAACAATATCGAAAGCAGCCGAAAGGTCAAGAAGGATGAGGATCGAGTAAAGGCCCTAGGAGTTTGCCAGGAACAGGTCACTGGAGACTTTGGCAAGAGCTGTTTTGGTAGAGTGTAAAGGATGAAAGCCAGATTGTAAAAGATCCAGAAGGGCTTGAGAGGAGAGAAAGTCAAGGCAAAAGCTGTGAAACACGTGTTCAAGTAGTTTAGAAATGAAGGGGAGGAGGGAGATGGGTTGATAGTGAGAAAGACAAGTAGGGTCTTGTAAGGGTTTCTTGAGGAGAGGAGTGACCACAGCATGCTTAAAGGCTGCAGGGAAAGTTGCAATGGAGAGCGATAGGTTGAGAACATGAGAGATGAGTGGGAATAGGATCAGAGGAGCAGGTAGTGAGTTTAGATAAGGAAAAAAGGTGAATGGTTTCCTCCTCAGAGATCTCAGAAAAGGAAGAAAGGGTAGCAGAGTTAGTGGGGGAAGGTTGGGAGTGAAGAGGGGGAGGAGGGAGAGTAGCTGACTTTGTGGGGAATTGGAGTGTGATTTTGTGGATTTTGTCATGGAAGTAGTCAGACAGGGTTTGAGCAGAAAGGGAGGGAGGGGTCAGAGGCGGAGGCACCTTGAGGAGAGAGTTGAGAGTTGTAAAGAGATGGCGAGGGTTCAGAGGCAAGAGAATTAGTCAGATGGACATAATAGCCTTGTTTGGCAAGTGCTATGGCTGACTGGAAAAAGAGAAGCATGAATTTGAAGTGTAGAAAGTCCGCAAGAGTGTGGGATTTGAGCCAGGCACGCTCAGCTGAGCGTGCACAGGAACATAGATAGTGGGTAGTGGAAGACAACCAGCGTTGAGGTAAAGTATGCCTCACTGGACGTGGCATGAGCAGAGCAAGAGCATCCAGAACAGAGGACAGTACAACGTTATAGGAAGCTACTGCCTCATCAACAGATTCGGATGACATACTGGAAGAAAGAGGTGATGAGACAATGAAGTAGAGAGCCAACGGGTCAATAGCATGAAGATTTCTAAAGAGGTTGAAGGAGGAAGTGCGAGGTTGAGGCAGTGCATGATTAAGAGTGAAGCATAGCAGGTGATGGGTCCGATAAGGGGAGGACTGAGGTACAGAGGTTTGAGGGTAGGCAATTAGAGAAGAGCAAAGCTGAAGGTCTTAAGGTGGGTTTGGGCAAAGATCATGCATGCCTTTTTATATCTGTCTTTGAATGATGAGGTTGAATGATGAGATAAGGGAGAGGAGCTTTAAAGCATAAGGGTTAGAGGGATCATCAACATGAATGTTAAAATGCCGGAGAATAAGGGAGGGGGAAGATTAATCCAGAAAGAAGGAAATCCATAAGTCAAAGTCTGAGAAAAAGGTAGAGGTGGACTTGTTAGGGGGTCGATAAATAACAGCTAGGAGAAGTAGTGGGGTAAAATGCCAGATGGAATGGACTTCAAAGGAGGGAAAGGAGCGAGACTGAGGCAGGAGGAGGGGTTGAAACTGACAGGAAGGAGATAGTAGAAGCCCAACACCTCCACCACAGCCAGTGGGATGAGGCGTGTGGGAGAACTGATAGCCACCATGACAGAGAGCAGTGACTGAAGCCGAGTCCTCAGGGAGGAACTAGGTCTCAGTTAGAGCAAGGAAATGGACAGCATTAGAGATAAAGAGATCATGAGTAAAGACAAGTTTATTTGAGATGGAGTGTGTGTTCCACAAGGCACATGAGAAAGGGAGAAAGGAGGGAGAGAAGAGAGGGATATGAATAAGATTTGAGCTGCTGCATAAGGATCTATTCTGGGAGTGTGACAGAAGTCTAGGGGGACCAGGGTTGGGGTTGATATATCCGGAAGAGAGAAGGAGGAGGAGTAGAAGAGTGCAGAGCAGAGAGGAAACAGTATGGCGGTAACGAGGGTGTTGTTTCAGAGAGAGAGGAGATGGCTGAATGAGAGGGAGAAAGTGGTGAAGCTCAAGAGTTGATGATAGGGTAGTGACAAGATGGTGGGGGGGGGGCGAGGATGGTAATAGGGAGATAAGGGGGAGGGGCTTGAAGGTATTGGTAGGAGAAGAGATAATTAGGGAGTATGAGCAATAGAAGAGAAAGTGATGAGTAGCCATAGACGAGAGATGGAGAAGAGCATTGAAGTCAGAGGAAGTGAAAGGATAGGTGTTAGAGATTGCAGGGCTTAAGGTACACCTGTGAGAGACTGTGGTAATGAGCAAAGGACAGCTATAAGAGACTATAAGTCACGGGATGGGTAGGTTGTGGGGAGGGAGGGTGGGATAATAAGGAAGAGGAGAAAGAGACCCACACACACAGCTGAAGACAGAGCTGAACAAGAGTGCTGAATGCAAGCAAGTGAAGGCAGCCAGAGTCCACAGAATGTGTCCTGGTAAAAAAAAACTCAGGCAAGGTAAAAAACCGAGGACTGAAAATACCAACTAGAAAGGAATAGGGAGAAGGAGAGAAAAAAGCACACCAAAATGTGCAGTCAGATAGAACTAGTCAGGAAATAGAGGTAGTAAAGTGGTGAGAAGGAAGCCACAGCACTACAGAGGACAGGACACAGACTGACCAAAGAGAAACACAAAACAGAAAAATAAATAAATAAGCTAGATGCTAAACAGCCACAGGAAAATACCTGAACAGAGCATACAAAGTTAGTTGAGGCCCATGTGCTCACAGAGAAAAGCTGAGTTATAGTGGAGGGAGGATCTGGGAAAATAAATAACTTATATTGATGCCCGTTGGACACAATATGGTATCCCTGAACAACTACTACTACTACTACTAATCATTTGTATAGTGCTACAAGACGTATGCAGTGCTGTACATAGTGATGTACGACACAGTCCCTGCTCATCAGAGCTTACAATTTAATCAAAATGAAAAAAAAAATACATTGCAAAACTGGGGATTAGAGTATGGTAAGATACACATAAGTAGTGAAGGAGAGAGTGAGGGGCATCAGGATCCAAAAGCAGCCTCAAAGAGGTGGGTTTTTAGCCTGGATTTGAATAGGATCAGAGAAGAAGCCCGATGCACCGACTCAACTGGACAAACCAATGAGTACAATGGTTTCTTCTTGGAGATGTTACAGTCATGGTCGACATTATTGGTTCCCTTACATTTTAGGTATGTTTTTGTAAAATATCTTGTTGGAAATATTATAACTGTATGCCATCATAATATTTTAATAGTATGTTCAAAGGTATACAACAAAACAAAGAGGTCTGTGCAACTTAAACATTATAATTTCTGAGAAAAAAAAACCGAAATATGACCTGGATAGGATTAATGGCACCCATCACTAATATTTGGTTGCACAACCTTTGGCAGTGATGACAGCCTCCAAATGTTTCTTGTAGCCATCTATAAGTTTCGTACGTCTGTTTCTTCCACTCTTCAACTGCGATTTGTTCCAGCCCATGAATGTTTCCAGAATTCCTTTTACCAACAGCAGATTTCAACTCTTTCCAAAGGTTCTCGATTGGATTGAGATCAGGACTCATTGCTAGTTAGTTTAAAACAGTCAATTTGTTCCTTTTTAACCATTCTTTTGTACTTTAGGATGTATGTTTTGGGTCATTGTCCTGTTGGAGGACCCATGACCTTGGACCCAGACCTAGATTTCTGATACTAGGTAGCACATTTTGCTCCAAAATACCTTGGTAGTCCTCTCACTTCATGATTCCTTTAATACGTTCCAGGACTCCAGTTCCTGAGGCAGCAAAACAGCTCCACAAGATTATAGAACCTCTACTATATTTAACTGTAGGAAGGGTGTTTTTTTTCTTGTAAGCTTCATTTCTCTGCCTGTACATGTATCACTGGTCTGCATTGCAAAAGAGCGCAAGTTTGGTTTCATTTGTCCACAGAACATTTTCCCAGAACGATTGTGGTTTCTTAAGGTGAGTTTGGGCAAAGATCATGCATGCTTTTTTTATGTTTGTCTTTGAGCAGTGGGGTCCTCCTTGGCCTTCGCCCATGAAGTCCTTCTTTGTTTAGTGCATGGCATATGGTGCGGGTTGAAACCACCACTCCAGATTGCTCCAGGTCAGCCTTAAGCTCTTTGGATGTTGTATGTGGTGTTTTGCCAACAGTTCGCACTAACCTTTGAAGACTTCTTGGATTAAATGTCCTCTTCCCACCACGTTCTGGGAGGTTCTTGACAGTTCCATGAGCATAAAACCTCTTAACATTGCAAACCGTAGACACTGAAATCCCAAGATCTTTGGAGATAGCCTTCTACCTCTTTCAAGTTTGATGTTTGGTGATAATGGCTTTTCTGACAGTTTAAGCCAGCTCAGTCATCTTCACCATTGTGAAAATGGACAGGGAGTGAATGTAGCTATTTTAAACTTTACAGCCATCATTCATTGGCTGTTTCAAGTCAAGTGAGTACTGACAACTGATCACAGGTGCATCTAATTTTTACAGCAGTAGGAATATATTGAATGTGGTTCTTTTGTTCAAACTGATTTGAATTGTTTATAAGGGTGCCAATAATCATGTCATCCCAAATAAATACAACCCAAAGGGCTAAATGGGAAAGGTTCGCCCTGTATACAATCAAAATCACTATTGGCCCAACTCAATACGAAAGAATGATCTCCCACTACAACATTTGTCCATGAAAAAACCTTTTGTCCGACAGTGACTGCATGAGGGGTTAGCCACTACAGGTCTAGTCCATTTAAATCATATTTACAGTAAAACCACAGCACCTAAGCCGCATACTATATAGCACAGTTACTTACCTGTAACAGGTGATCTCTGAGAACAGCAGGAATGTCCTCACATATGGGTACGTCGGTACCGACGGAGCCTGAGCGGGAAAGCTCCCCAGCTTCCCAGAAGGAAAGCTTTTGGGGCCTCCCACTGCGCATGCGCGCTGCCTTCCCGCCTTCCTGACCAACTCTCCTCAGTTCGAGTTTATAGCTGAGACAACAGAGAGAGGAAAGGAAGAGAGAGAGAGATACAACTCCTAGGGGAGGTGGGCGGGTGTGAGGACTAATTCCTGCTGTTCCCAGAGATCACCTGTTACAGGTAAGTAACTGTGCTATCTCCAGGAACAAGCAGGAATAAGTCCTCACATATGGGGACTCCCTAGCTAAGATGCCCGGGAGATCCCCTGAAGGGTATGAGACCCTGAAAGGTTCTTCATCTTCCTATGGATCTCAGGCATCCATTCAGGGAAGGTGGGCTGGAGCTGTTCAAGAATGGAACAGGTGTCTGAGGACAGCCTGACCAAACAAGGCATCCCGGCGGGAGTCCTTGTCCAAACAGTAATGGGCTGTAAAGGTATGAACCGAGGCCCAGGTGGCTGCTCGACAGATCTGGTCAATGGACACAGAGTTTAAATGAGCCATAGAGGTGGCCATGGCCCTCACGTTGTGACCGGTGACATGGCCCTCCAGAGAAAGGTTCTTACTCTGGTAAGCAAAAGAGATACACTGAGCAATCCAATTGGAGAGTGTTCTTTTGGAGACTGGAAGTCCTAAATGAGAAGGATCAAAAGCAACAAAAAGCTGAGAAGACGTTCGATGTTGCTGTGTCCTGTGGAGGTAAAAGGCAAGAGCTCTTTTACAGTCTAGAGTATGAAGGTTCCTCTCTGCATTGGATGCATGAGGAGCTGGAAAAAAGACAGGTAAATATACCTCTTGATTAAGATGAAAAGATGAGACCACTTTAGGCATAAAGTGAGGATTTGTCCTAAGGACTACCTTATCATGATGGAACCTTGTATAAGGTGGATTAGCCACTAAGGCCTGCAGTTCACTGATGCGGCGAGCTGAAGTGACTGCAATGAGGAAAATAACCTTCCAGGAAAGAAATTTCAAGGAGGTAGTGGCTAAGGGTTCAAAAGGTGGCTTCATAAGCTGACCAAGAACCAAGTTTAAGTCCCATGCCACCGGAGGAGGTCGAATGGGAGGTTTAGTTAAAGTTAAGCCTCTCATGAATCTAGCAATAAGAGGATGAGAGGAAACAGGTTGTCCATTGATGGGCTTAAGTGATGCCGCAATAGCACTCAAATGGACTCTTTCTGAATTCGTTTTGAGTCCTGCATTGGAGAGATGCAGGAGATATTCCAAAAGAGAATTCAATGGGAGTGCCAGAGGGTTAAGACCCTTTTGAGCACACCAAATGGAAAATCTTTTCCATTTAAAAGCGTA
Source organism: Ichthyophis bannanicus (assembly GCA_033557465.1). Lineage (NCBI taxonomy): Eukaryota > Metazoa > Chordata > Amphibia > Gymnophiona > Ichthyophiidae > Ichthyophis > Ichthyophis bannanicus. The sequence continues at coordinate 143,099,828 of CM066032.1, forward strand.
AGAACGCCTAGTGGAAGGTTTCCTAGAGGCATGTAGGATATCCTTCACTTGCTGCGAAAGATTGAAGTGTTGAAGGTCTAGGCCTTCAGTAACCAAGCTCTGAGGTAAAGGGACTTGGGGTTTGGGTACCACAAAGTCCCCTCCTCCTGAGACAGAAGGTCTGGAGCCGCTCCCAAGTCCAGGGAGGGGGCTTGGGAGAGATGCAGAAGTAGAGGGTACCAAACTTGGCGTGGCCAGCGTGGAGCTATGAGGATCATGGACCCTTGATCCCTTTGAAGTTTGAACAGAGTCTTGGGAATCAAAGGAATGGGTGGAAAGGCATACAGGAAACCCTGACCCCAATGCAGGAGGAAGGCATCCTTGGTCTGAACTCCCTGACACGGAATTCTGGAACAGAACCGGGGAAGTTTGGCATTCCACGGACTTTCAAAGAGGTCTATGTCCGGGGTTCCCCATTTCTGGAAGATTCTGAGTACCTGATCCATGTGCAGGGAGCATTCGTGTGGAAGCAGAACTCGACTGAGTCTGTCTGCCCAAGAGTTTTGGATTCCTGGAAGATATACTGCCAGGAGATGGATTTGATGCTCTCTGGCGAAGGCCCATAATCTTAGAGCTTCGTTGCAAAGCGACAGAGAGCCAGTCCCTCCTTGTTTGTTTATGTAAAACATGGCTACTTGATTGTCCGTGCGAATAAGGACTGTCATGTTGCTGAGGAGGGTATGAAAAACTTTGAGAGCTAGAAAGATTACTCGAAGTTCCAAGTGGTTGATATGAAGGAGACCAAGTGCCCTGAGTGGAGATATCTTGGAGATGAGCCCCCCAACCTGTTTGGGAGGCATCTGTTGTGAGGGTTGCTTGGGGCAACAATGGTTGAAAGGGGGCCCCCAACAACAGATTTTGAGTGGATATCCACCATTGGAGAGACCAAAAGAGACGATTGGAGTTTGCTATTTGGTCTGAGAGAGCTCCTGATGCTTGAGTCCACTGGGTGGATAAAGTCCATTGAGCTGCTCTGATATGTAGGCGAGCATAAGGCACCACATGCACTGTGGAGGCCATGTGGCCTAATAGTTGTAGCATCTCTCTGGCAGTGAAGTGGCTTCTGGACTGAGTCTGAGAGGCTAAGTGCACTAGACGTTGGCAACGGGCATGAGGTAGATAGGCCCTTGCGGTGGTGGTATCCAACCAGGCCCCTATGAATTCTAGGGATTGAGTAGGGGTGAGTTGGGACTTTGGCAGATTGATCACAAGTCCCAGATACTGTAGAATTCGCCTGGTGCGATCCAGGGAAGTCTGAGCCTTGGACTGAGATGGAGCTCGGATGAGCCAGTCGTCCAGGTATGGGAAGACAAAAATTCCCAGGGCGCGTAGAAATGCAGCTACTATTTCCATGCATTTGGTAAATACCCTTGGAGCAGAGGCTAGACCGAAGGAAAGTACTCTGTATTGGAAATGTTTTCCCTGGAACAGAAACCGTAGGAATTTTCTGTGGGATGGATGGATGAGTATATGTGTGTACGCATCCTTGAGATCTAGAGAACAAAGCCAGTCCTGACTCTGTAGGTATGGAAGGAGAGTGCCTAGAGAAAGCATCTTGAATTTCTCCTTGTATAGAAATTTGTTCAATTCTCTGAGATCCAGAATGGGTCTGTACCCCCCTGTTTTCTTGGGAATGAGAAAATAAGGGGAGTAAAAACCTGACCCTTGTTGAGGAAGAGGAACCTCTTCTATTGTCTTTTGGGCGAGAAGAGTGGTCACCTCCTGACCCAACAGGTCTAGGAGAGATGGGGGAGAATTGAAACTTCTCACCATGGTATGGGGAGGAAGGTTGGAGAAATGTAGTTTGTAGCCCTCTCTGATGATAGAGAGGGTCCATTGCTCTGATGTGATTTGCTCAAAATGAGTTAACCTTCCTGGAATGGTGAGAGGTTCTGGATGTTTTAGAGCCAGAAAGGTTAAGTTCTCTAGTTTTAAGTCAAAAACCCTGAGGGGGTTGGGACTGTTGGGCTGTAGCAGCCCCTGCAGGTTTTGCCCTGGCCTGTTTAGGCTGCTGACGCTTAGGAGCAAAGCGAGCTGCAGAAGATTGTTGGCCAGTATTTGTGACAAATCTGGCCTTCTTGTAGAAAGGCTTTTTGAAAGATTTCTTCTTGACAGGGGTAGAGGTAGACTTAGAAAGTCTATCTAAAGCAGCATTTTCTGCATCCATTTGAGTGGCTTTGATTTGCCACTGCTTACCAAACAGATTCTCACCTGTACAAGGCAAATTTCCCAACCTATCCTGGACCCAGGGTTCAAGGTTAGAGGCCTGGAGCCAAGCAATTCTGCGAGCCACTATGGCAATACCTGAGGCTCTGCTAGCACCCTCAAAGGAGTCAAAGGCTGCTCTGTTGGAGAACTTTGAAATATCTTGGGCATGCTTCAGCAAAAGAAGGAACTCCTCCTTTCTATCCTCTGGGATAAAGGGGAGAAAATGGCGTATTTTTAATGCAATTTCCTTCAGAAACATGCCCATATAGAGGCTGTATGAGTTGATTCTGGCAATAAGCATCCAGAGTCCTACATTCTCTTCCTGGGGGAGTAGAAGAGTGTCTTTTAGTACTCTTGATCCTTTTCATAGCTGACTGCACCACGATGGAGTGGTGCGGGAGCTGAGTTTTTTGAAACCCAGGAGAAGGGGGGACAAGATAGATGGTGTCCAGACGACGAGAATGTGGAGATAGGGTGAGAGGAGTCTCCCATAAGTCCATCATGTGATCTTGAAGAATTTCATGGATGGGCAAGGTGACTGCCTCTTTGGGAACCTTAGAGTATCCTAAAATGTCTAACTTTTTTGCTCTAGGTTCTTTTTCAGAGGATACAGAAATAGAAAGACCTTTAGCTACTTCAATGATGAAGTCTTGAAAGGATAAATCCTCTGGAGGAGACATTCTCCTCTTTGGAGAAGAGGGCTCCTCAGGTAGAGTAAGGGATACTTCAGCAGAGTCATCTGATGAATCAGAATCATCAGAAGACTCAAAGTATCGTCTGTTTGCTTCCAGGGATCGATAAGCGTATCGACCGGTATCGACATCGGGGGTACCCGGAACCGGATCGGTATCAGGAAAAACCCCGGAACCGGGAACCGGAATCGGTATCCTGGTCGATGTGGAAGGCATGGGTACCGGTATCGGTTGTGGTACCGGAACCGGAGTCGGTACCGCAGGGTGCGGTACCGAGGGCATCGCAGCCTTAATAAAAGCCAAAATGGCCTGCTGCATGGATTGAACTGTATGATCCATGGACGCCACGACTGTCTGGATGTCGGTACCGGATGATTGAGCCGGTACCCCAGAACAGTCTTAACAGGTGATCGGTCGAGGCCGTGCCATCGATGTCAACCTGTAACCCCATAGGAGGAGCTTTGGAAGCCGGAGCTTCCCGCCGGGGTTGTTTGGCTGGGGCAGCGTCCTCAGGGTCAAGCCCAGGGGTATCTCGATACTTAGAGGGAGATTTGCCCTTTGAGGACCTGCCAGAGGAATGTTTGGTTACCTGAGATCCATCAGGAGAGGAAGACCTGGAAGATGTCGATGCTGGAGTATCTGTAGAAAACAGCATGTGAAACTTGGCTGCCCGGTTCTGTAAGCCACGTTTAGACATCAAAGAACAGGATGGGCAATCCGGAATGGAATGGTCAGGCCCCAAACATTTAAGACACCATTCATGGGTGTCTGTGACTGAAATAGTACCGCTGCACTTGGTGCATTTTTTAAACCCAGAGGCTTGTTTCTCCATGAGCAGGAATTAGTACTCACAACCCGCCCACCTCCCCTAAGAGTTGTATCTCTCTCTCTCTTCCTTTCCTCTCTCTATTGTCTCAGCTATAAACTCGAACTGAGGAGAGTTGGTCAGGAAGGCGGGAAGGCAGCGCGCATGCGCAGTGGGAGGCCCCAAAAGCTTTCCTTCTGGGAAGCTGGGGAGCTTTCCCGCTCGGGCTCCGTCGGTACCGACGTACCCATATGTGAGGACTTATTCCTGCTTGTTCCTGGAGATCATGTACACTTATCTGAATGAAAGTTTCAATGCGAGATGTGACTGTTAGTCGGGGTGAATCAGGACACAGCACTGTGTTTCGGGTTGAGGTAACCTTCACACAAACTCTACATCAGGCTGGAATTCTCCATGTAAATGCTCATAATCATGTTATGGCAATGTCCCCGTTTTTATACTATTTCCTGCTATTTCCTTTTTTAATTGGCCTTGTTTTATTTGATTCTTTTATGTGTTAAATATATGTGCATATATGATTCAAAGTCATTTCACTGGCCACTTTTTTTTTTTAGGCGATATTGGTCATTAAAAGTTGAAATGCAAGGGTGCCAATAATGTTGACCACAACTGTACCAACTTATACACTGTCTTAATTTTTTCAAAGAACTGAACTGTAGTATTCATATTTTTCTGGATGGGAAAAGGCATAGAGTTTCTTGGTATGTTCTTACAAATAGTTTAAAAAAGGGTGTGGGGGGGTCTAACTTCCAGATTTCAAAGCATATCAACAGGTCATTTACTTGAAGAACATTAAATGGTATGGAGGGAAGAGCAGATTCTAGAGAACCATTGTGTTAATTAGGAAAAGGGGGCTTTTGCGGCTGAACACTGAGGGATTTCTTTTGGACTGCTAATTAATTTTGAAAGAAATTTCTGTTAAAACATCCAGTAAGTTTAGAAGTGGCAGGAGGCTGTAGGGAAAGCCAATGTCATTTACCTTTCCATCTCTTCTCTTATGAAAGGGTGATCTCTAATGTCATAAGCAGACAGCCTAAGACCTACAGTAACTGACTCTGTACTATTTAAAACACAGGTAACTGCACTGTTTCCTTACTAACCTGATGAGGAGGAAGATAACTCTCAAAGCTGGTCACAGACATTAAGTTAGCCCTATTGTATATCATCTACAACTTCTTTGTTTCTCCTTAATTCTATATAATCAAGTGGACTCAAATAGCAACTGTGATGCCTGTATTACACTGGTACAGAAGGGAGAAGTAAACAATGTTGTGCTTTATAAGAGACAGCTGTACAAATGTTGATAAGGTCTGGGGAACACAACCCTTCTGGATTAAATAATTTAAATAGAATATTCAGCATATTTGACCCATACTGGATATTGAGGGGTACTTTACATTCTTTCTGTACTCTACTTTTGTATGTTTTGGTTGGCTTTGCTATTTTCTTATATTTTGTATATTGCTCACAATGTAAATTCTACATTAGAAGTCTATATTCAAAAGATTTGTCCAGGTAACTTCAAGAGCTACCAGAATGATTCTTCAAATTTTCATTTTCCTATCTTGCAGACCTGTTAACTATTGTGTAGACAAAGGTTATCTTTTTTCACTGTCAACTCCAGACTTCATTATTTGTACTTTACTGCACCCATATGCCTGGAACAGACTACCTGAGTCAGTATATCAGGTTCGGTCTCTCGCCCTATTCAAATCCAGGCTAAAAACCCACCTCTTTGAGGCTGCTTTTGGATCCTGACTCTCTTATTCTCCTGTTTACCACCCTTGTGTGTTATAACCATTTCACCTTATTTCTACCATAGTCCCCTATTTGTTGTGTTTGTCTGTTTCTTTCTTGAATGCCTTGTACTTTTTACTGAGCAGGGACTTTATCTTACATGTATATATACAGCGCTGCATATGCCTTGTAGCGCTATACAAATGATAAGTAGTAGCAGGCAGGAAGAGAAACATGCCAGGGGTGTGCTTAAACTTTAACAGGTTAAAGTTATCTAGTTAACACTTGCTATAAAAGTTCACCAGATAAGTATAGTCAGCAGCTGGACTTAACTAGATATTCAAAATTTTTAACCAGCTATGAGATGGCTGAATATTGACCCCTATATTTCCTTTACTATAGACACATGTCAAAGTTTTGGTGAAAACAATGAGTGCTTCCTCATTAATGTACCTTGTTCTTCAACTAAATCCTTTAATTGCACACTAACTTGCACTGGATGCAGCATAAAAATGGATTTGGTGTAAAGTAATAAAGAAATGTAGAACAGAATCAAAACAGAAAAAAGAAGGCAACAATACTCAACAACCTCATTAGTGGAGGGGGTGCTGTCAGAAAGCAGCTGTCATCTACAGAAATATGTTTTTTTTATGCTGCTGAATCACGCATGTTCTATGTAATGTTTGCAGTAGCGGGTACATATGTATTTGAGTTTTTACCTTGGTGCTGCCGCTCCATGACTTTTTGCCGATACAAAATTCTTTTGAGAGTTGTAGTAATTTTCATATGGAACTAGGGCTGAAGACAAACATAAAACAAGTTTTCAGGTTTTATACCAACCATGTAAATGCTTGACAAAACAAAAAATATCAGACAATAACAAAAAACAAGCCCAAAACATTTAGGGGGGGCCTTTTCAGACCTGAAAACCATGTAAATGCCACTCTGTGGGTATTGCCTCTACGCTCCCCGACGTTAAGTGGTTAGCATCGGGGCATTCCGGGGCAAAGTGGAGGTGGCATTCATCACCAAGCGGGCAGCTGCTCAATATCACCGCTGCCCAGGTAGCGATATGTGGCAAAAGCCAGATGCAGAAAACCCGTGTTAGCTAAGCAGGCAGCGGCTCAATACTGCCCTGCCCAGTTAGCCTCACGGCAATCCGGCAAACTCAGATATTCAATGACGGGGCCGGATATATCCCCTGCATTGAATATCCAGATGTAACTTCCTACGTTGGCAACTAGTTACGTTAGCAGCACTAGCTGCCAGCACTGAATATCCCCTCCTTACTTCTTAGCCAGCTACTATCATAAGAACATAAAAACATAAGAACATAAGAAATGCCATACTGGGTCAGACCGAGGTCCATCAAGCCCAGTATCCTGTTTCCAACAGTGGCCAATCTAGGTCATACGTACCTAGCAGTTTCCCCAAAAGACACAGGTTCTGCAGTGCTTGGGTCCCCTTTTAATAGTGGTTTATGGACCTTTCCTCAATAAACTCTGTAGATACTTCCACATCACATATGTTTTTAGATATTTTCCACAGAAGGTATCTAATTGACCGCCGTGGAGACATGCTGTACAAGAAGAGTTCTTTCTTGTTCTGGAACGTTTTGAGTTAGAATAATTAAGCAAGATAACAGCCTACTGTTTACTAGTCTGGTAAGTTCCAGGTCATCGAGGGCAGTCTGAGTTAGTCCTGGTTTTGCCCTATTGCATCAAAGAACTTGTAATTCCAATTTCTCTAAATAAAGTCACAGTGCAAAACCCAGTCCCTGATGATCTGGAACTACGTTCTGGGCATCACACTGCCTATTACTAGCTCACATGCAGTAATAGCTCTGTTGGTTTTACAATGCCAAGAATTTACATTAGTACATGACAATGACACAATTATTACATGGCAACTAAAACAATCTATAATAAGGCCGATCCTAAAGAACAATTCTCTCAACAAGGAAGACCCGTCCTCATACCGCCCCATATCGAGCATCTCATTCCTGGCAAAAATCATAGAAAAGGCAGTGCTCCTACAACTTCAAGACCACCTTGATGACCACGATACCTTAGACAAACAACAATACGGGTTCAGAAGAAACCATGGAGTTGAAACGCTTTTGATAGCACTAATGAACAACCTCCTCAGAGGACTAGAAGACACAAAGAAAATGTTCATACTCATTTTCATTGACATCTCCGCCGCCTTTGACACGGTACATCATGGGATACTCCTTAGTAAACTGGAATCCATAGGAGTTGAGGGAACCCACCTCAAATGGTTCTCCTCCTATATATCGAACAGAAGGCCTCAAGTACAATTCAATGGGGAAGAAGCTAAACCATTCACTCAAACGCAGGGCATACCCCAGGGTTCAGCTCTCTCGGCACTGCTGTTCAATATTTACATGCAACCCCTCTGCGACATTTTTAAAAGGCATAACATCAACTACCACATCTATGCGGATGATATTATGCTCTACACACAACTGGACGTAGCGGACCCTAAATATGCACAGCTCGAAAACTACCTGGACGAGATGTTGCTATGGCTACAAAAAAATAACATGACGATAAACCACAAAAAAACAGAGGTAATGTATATGTCCAGCAAACCCAACTTCAAGCCGCCTGATTCAATCACCCTGTGCGACAACACGTACAAAGCAAAAGAAGAAATCAAATATCTAGGAGTCACACTCGACTGCAACCTAAGAATGGAGACACACCTGCGTAAAACAAACAAAGCCATCTTCCATAAACTTAGGGTGATACAACCTCTAAGGAAAATACTAGCACCATGCGACTTCAGGTCAGTGGCTCAAGCACTCATAATGCCGCACCTCGACTACTGTAATGCCATCCTCCAAGGTCTACCCAAAAAATCACTAAATATCCTTCAAATGGCCCAAAATGTGACAGCCAGGATCATAATGGGAACAAGAATATCTGAACACATCACCCCAATATTAATCGACCTTCATTGGCTTCCAATTGCAGCTAGGGTACAGTACAAGATGCTAGTAACAACGTTCAAACTTATCAACAACATAGCCCCCTCTTTCCTGTCCTCTCTTATCAGCACACAACCGGCAAATAGGAATAGAAGAACTAACAACTTGGGCACCCTGCAGGTCCCCAACACAATCAGAACTGTGAAAACAAGTACATGTCGCAGAGCCTTCTCTTTCGCTGCGCCTACTATATGGAATCAACTCCCTGTTGACCTGCGTTTAGTCCAAGACATTAAAAGTTTCAGGAAAGAGTTAAAAACCCACCTATTTCAATGCTACTACAACCAGCCATAAGTCGCAAATTCCATGGAAGCGTAGCAAAGTAAGCTGATAATTATATGCTTTTGAATCCGCCTTAGGTGTAACTATGTATAGCCATGTAAAATATGTGAATTCCAAAATGTGTAAATATGTATTGTATAAATGTAAATATGTTTAACTCCATTCCCCAAAACATTAACCATGTATGCTGTGACCCCCCTCAGAACTATGTATGTACTCTCCCCACCCAGTCCTGATTGACAACTCCCAAAAGAAGAATCAAACCGCTGCTGATCGCTGGAAGCAGCGGTATATAAATGTGTTCTAAATAAATAAATAAATAAATGGCAGTGACACAATTAGTACATGGCAGTGACACAATTGTCAAGGCTTCAAACCAATCTTCTAAAGATTTCAAACAGCATCTACATTAAAGCAACACTACCAAAAAATCTGTTTCTTTATACACATGAAAGCTGGGAATTAAATCTACATTTGATTTCAATCTTGTGCTTAAAATTTCACATCTCTGCTTATTACCACACCCAATCTTCCCTCACTGCAGATCCTGGACAAGAATTACTAACATGTGCTTCTGCATTAGTGCACACTAATGACATTAACATATATTATTTTACTGCAAGTCCCCTTTTATGCAATGAGGCCTAGTTCCTAATATTTATTTAGCAACTTTTAATACCACATACTCTACAAAGGGCAGCGGTTTACAATGCACTGCATTTATGGTGTTCACGGAAGTGCATGTTACTAATTCTAGCCCTCTGTCATTTCTTTCCCTCCTGGTCCTGTTTCTCACTCAGAATCCATCATGCACCCAAATAAATCCCTAGATCTTGGTAAATGTGAAGCTGGAAAGATGTTATGTTACCTATTCTGCCTAGAATGAGAATGTTACCTCCAGTTACTAGGAGTCAGTCAAGCACATGCCAGCCAAGAACATACCAAGCAACAATTTTTGTCGGAATGTACTCCTTGAGGACAAAAATAAATTTCCCTCTCATGGTGCAATGTTCCTTTTTTATTTATTTTTTAGGGCCGCAACCCTAACTTAAGTTTTTCTCTGCTATACTGTAATTCACCAACTCTATTAAATGTACATAGGTTTTATCCTCTCGATAAATCTACGAGCTGCAATCAAAAATAATCGACTTGTTGTGAAACTATAAACAATATGTCACACCATGATGCTATTAAGCATGCAATAACCTAGTTACGTGTTCTGCATGCGCAGATTGTAGCGTGGCTGCAGCACACTTGTACTTTTTTTAATCACGTGATGTTTGGTATTGTGTAAAAAGTAGTTTGTCAGATTTACGATGAGTGAAAAAAATTGAACAGCAAATCTGCATTAAATTCTGCAAGAAACTTGGAGATTTGTGCAAAGAGACTTATGACAAGTTACAGCAAGTGTATGACGATGAATGCATGAGTCATGCTCGAGTTTATGAGTTGTACAAACATTTTCAAGAGGACCGCTGAAGTGTTGACAGTGACGAACATTCTAGAAGGCCATCCATGAGCAGGGATGAAGACAAAGTTGAAGCAGTGCAGTTGACTATCAGGGAGCTTGCTGAGGACATGGACATCAGTTTTGGGTTGATATAATTCATTCTTACTGTTGATTTGGGGATGAGACGTGTGTTTGCAAAATTTGTGCCGAAACTCCTGTCCCCTGACCAAAAAGAAGATCGACTGCAGCCAGGGAGATGTTTGAAATACATTGAAAATGACTTAGATTTCATAAAAAAAGATTACTGGTGATGAATCATGGGATTATGGTTATGACCCGGAAACTACGGCTCAATCCTCACAATAGAAGACTCCAGACTCTCCCAGATCCAAGAAAACCTGTCAGTTGAGAAGCACAGTTTTCTTTGATTATCAGGGTATTGTTCATCATAAGTATGCTTCAAAAGGCCGAACCTTCAGTAAAGAGTACTACATCCAAGTTCTGACTTGTTTGAGAAATGCAGTTCATCGTAAGAGGCCAGAGTTGCACAGGAATGGCGAATGGTTGCTTCATCATGATAATGCCCATTCTCACGCATCACATCTTGTAAAGGAGTTCTTGGTCAAACACCAATTCAAGCAAGTCCGTCAGTCTCCGTACTCACCTGATCTCTCACCCTGTGACTTTTTCTGGTTTCCAAACCTGAAATTACCACTGAAAGGAAGGAGATTTGATGACTTGGAGACTATTAAGCAAAATTTGACACAACAGCTTCATAGCATAATGAAAGAGGCATTTCAAAACTGTTTCCAGCAGTAGCAGGAATGCTGGAGGAAGTGTGTTTTATCAGAAGGGGACTACTTTGAAGGAGAATGAGTGCAGTAACAGTGTTATACTTGTGTTATTGCACAAGTCTCAATACTTTTTGATCGCACCTCATATGTTACTCTACCTTCTGCCTTTCCTCACTTTTCTGAAGCACCAGGTATATCCAGCTCAGGATCCATCACTATCTATACCCATTTGTTCAACAAACTGTTCTAGAAGTTTCAAAATAAACACTGTTCACATAACCCAATCTACAGTTCATTTTTATATTCAGATATCGGCATCCTTAACACATTTTCTGCCGACTTGACAAAGGGTGCAATTTACAACTATAATGGATTCTAACAATAAAAAGATATCGCCTACATGCACTTGCTTGCTGCACTGTGACTATCATAAAGAAAATAAGTCAAAAAGAGACAATGAGTTACAAATATGAACAAAAAAGAAAGGAAAAGAACCAAGAAAGAGGCAAACTGTATTTTGAAAAATCAAGCTAGTAGGGCTGCAAAAAGGCCGTTCAATCAAGATTCTTTTTTCCATAAGCACAAAATGGGGAAACGTTCTTTTGAATGAGGTCCTAAGGGGCCTATGTCCTAAAGCTCTCCTTCCCATTTTGTATCTACAGGGAAAATACTAACAGGACAATATTTAAACTCTGTGGTTGGCATTTTTCAAATGATGGCCACAATGTTTAAATAAAATACTCATATTCAGCACAGCTGGACAGTGACTGCAGCTGAATATCCTGTGAGAATAAACAGGTAGATAAAAGTAAGACAGTTGATATAGTATATCTGGATTTTTGGAAAGCCTTTGACAAGGTCCCTCATGAGAGACTCTTGGCAAAATTAAAAGTCATGGTATAGGAGGCAGTGTACTGTTGTGGTTAAAAGAAAGAAAACAGAGTAGGGCTAAATGGACAATTTTCTCAATGGAGAAAGGTGAATAGTGGAATACCTCACAGATCTGTGCTGGGCCTGCTGCTTTTTAACATATTTATAAATGACCTGGAAATGGGAATAATGAGTGAGGTGATCAAATTTGCAGATGACACAAAATTATTCAAAGTTGTTAAAATACAAGAGGATTGTGAAAAATTACAAGAGGACTTTGAAAAATTGGGAGACTGGGCATCCAAATGGCAAATGAAATTTAGTGTGAACATGTGCAAAGTTATGCACTTAGGAATGAAGTACCAAAACAATGCTTATATGATGCAAGGTTCCACATTAGGAATCACCACTGAGAAAAAGGATCTGGGCATCATCATGGATAACACATTGAAACCCTTCACCCAGTATGCAGCCGTGGCCAAGAAAGCAAATAGAATGCTAGGAATGATAAGGAAAAGAATGGATAATAAACCCAAAGATATTACAATGCCTCTGTATCGCTCCATGGTGTGACCACACCTTGAATATTGTGTGCAGTTCTGGTCACCATATCTTAAAAAGGATATAGCAGAATTGGAAAAGGTACAGAGAAGAGCAATCAAAATGGAAAAAGGAATGGAAGGATATCCCTATGAGGAAAGGCTTGGAAAAGAGATGGCTGAGAGGAGATATGATAGAGGTCTATAAAATAATGAATGGAGTGGAACAGATAAATGTACATCAGTTGTTTATTTTTTCAAAAAGTAGAAAGATTAGGGGACATAGGGGACACGCAATGAAGCTACAATGTAGCACATTAAAGATTAATTGGAGATATTTTTCCACTCAACACACAATCAAATTCTGGAATTCATTACCAGAAGATGTAGTATAAAGCTGTTAGTGTAGCTGGGTTTAAAAGAGGTCTGGATGAGTTCCTGGAGGAAAAGTCCATAAACCATAATTAAAGTGGACTGGGGAAATCCACTGCTTACCGCTTGCACAAGCAGCATAGAATCTGTATATCTTTTGGAAACCTGACAGGTACTTGTGACCTAGATTGGCCACTGTTGGAAACTGGATACAGGGCTTGGTGGACTCTTGGTCTGATTCAGTATGGCATATCTTATGTTCTTATCCAGACCATGGCGATTTTCAGCCCACTAACCAGAAAGCTATCTGCATAGCACTCAGGACAGCTTTTTTGCTGTCCTACGTTATGTGCATAGTTATCTGGGTAGCAAAGCTGACATTCGCCACTATCCTGATAATTTCATGCCCTGTCCCAACTCCAACCCAAGACCACCTCAGCACAATCCAGATAATGCTGAGGTGGTCTGTGGTGATAATCAGTGGCACGATCTGGATGGTGCTGCTGAATTTCACAGTCAGTGAGCTTCATCTATCCAGTTAGCAGCAGCTGCTGTCCAAGCCCTGCTGAATATTGGGCCGCAAATTTATTCGGCCCTAAATAAGGTGCTTCTCTCTTACTACAAGCAAGAACAGGATGCTCGCTGTCCACTCTCTCTCACAAATACAGTAAAACAATACTTGCAATTGGATTTGGTTTTTAAAGTTATAAAAAAATAGAGCTAAAAATGATTACATCAAAACATTGCAGTTCCTGCTATAAATTAACGAGACATCAATATTAACACTTGCTCATTACTCAAGAGGTTACCTGGCGGGGTATCTCCAGTTCTTCGTCTTTCTACCAAATAATCAATATCCTTCTCAATGCTACACTGCTCTAATGATTTACGGACTTCTTCATACATCTGAAAAAAAAAAAGAAAAAATAATCACTGGCAAAACATTTCCATTCAGTTTTGCATCTGTGGACTAGATCTCAAGTGTAAGTTCCTGAGTATTGCAGAAACAATATTCTCTGCTACAAAGCAGGCCTTGCAACACACATTTCTATTTAACCCCGTGTCTTCCAAACAATAGTATAGCAAAATGGTTTGCAAGGGCAAACAAGAAGCACATAGGCCAACTCAGTGGCTCTTGGAAGATGCAGACTTTGTTACCAGGTCAGATCTTTGGTTCCCCAAGCTGGCTGGAGTAAGGAGACCTGTGGAGGCATTAGTCACAGCTCCTAGCAGGAACGAGTCATTGTGCAACAGTGACACCTGGCGCCAGAGTCTAGAAGGCACCATGGTTTGTGACTCCCTTCTGAGGACTGTCATTTATTTTATTTTATTTATTTATTTAACATTTCTTATATACCGCATTATTAATATCAGCGCGGTTTACATGGAACAGAACATATACATACAGGGTAACTGTAGTGCATTTTACAAGTAACAAGGGTTTAAGAACTGTCATTCCCATAGCTGAACTGGTGGAGGATATGAAATAAGTAATTTGTGGATGAAAGCTCCTCATACCACTGCTCAGTGAGACTTGCTCTGACTGAGATAGAAACATGGAGAAAGCAAGAGGCAACTGCAAGGCAAAAAAATAAATAAATAAATTTAAACACAAGTGGTGATGACAATGATTTCCCCCGAGATGTTGATTTCTATGGAATATTTTGGAATAAATCTCATGGGATTTATTTGTTTTGGTCTCTGGGGAGACAAATAGAGCCAAAATTCAAAACAGCAATAATTGTAAATATAGATATTTGGGAGATATACATCAGTAAAGGAAAATGTTCATTATAGCAACCCAGGAAGATCAAGTTACCTCTAAACCCTAACCAGAGTTTGAAAGCAAATCAACTGCCCCACATCCACCCAAAAACCAAATAGTCATAGTGTGGAAATCGTATGTTCACTCACTTGTTCAGATTCATCTTAGAGGGAAATGAAAAATGGCATTTACACAAACTTCTCTTAAAGACTCCAACCCTTTTTACCAGGCTCTCAAGGTAGCACACACCAAAACGTGAACTTTCTCATAATTAAATCTACTGTATACCAGTCACAGTTAAAGTGCTTTTAACTAAATTTAAATCATGCAGTATGGTGAGGTGTGGGCAAACATTTTTGGCTTCTTGTCTTTAGTATTTAACTGAAATCATAAAAACGTGTTTCCTCTGCATAATTCCTACTGCAGCTTGTGTGCATGTGACAATAAAGCATAGTTACTCACCTGTAACAGGTGATCTCTGGGAACAGCAGGAATTTAGTCTTCACATATGGGTATCGTCTGTACCTATGGAGCCTGCGCAGGAACGCTCCCCATCGTCCAATAGGAAAGCTTTTGGGAGCATCCCACAGTGCCTGCGTGCTGCCTTCCCACCTTTCCTAACTGTCCCTCTCCAGTTGAGTTTAAAGCTGAGACAAAGAGAGAGAGATAGGGAGCTACAACTCCTAGGGGAGGTGGGTGGGTTGTGAAGACTAAATTCCTGCTGTTCCCGTAGATCACCTGTTACAGGTGAGTAACTATGCTATCTCCAGGAACAAGCAGGAATGTAGTCTTCACATATGGGGACTCCCTAGCTGCAGATGCCAGGGAGAAAGCCCCAGAAGTTGTGTGCCCCTGTGAAAGGGCTCCGTTTCCCCCCATGGATCTCTGGCATCCTACCAGGGATGGTGGGTAGGAGTTGATTAAGTATGGAACAGGTGTTGAAGAACAGCCTGACCAAACAAGACATCCCGGTGGAGGTCCTTGTCTAAGCAGTAATGGGCTGTGAAGGTATGAACCGAAGCCCAAGTACCTGCTCAGCAGATATCGTCAATAGACACAGAGTGAAGATGAGCCATAGAGGCTGCCATGGCTCTCACATTGTGAGCAGTGACATGGCCTTCAAGAGGAAGGTTCTTACTCTCATGGACAAAAGAAATACACTGTGCAATCCAGCTGGACAGTGTTCTTTTGGAGACTGGAAGTCCCAAATGACTAGGATCAAAAGCAACAAAGAGTTGAGAGGACTTTCTATGTTGCTGTGTCCTTTGCAAGTAAAAGGCCAAAGCCCTTTTACAGTCCAAAGTATGAAGATTCCTTTCTGCATTTGAGGGGTGAGGCCTTGGGAAAAATACAGGAAGGTAAACCGCTTGGTTTATTTATTTATTTATTTAACATCTCTTATATACCGCACTATTTATAATCAGCGCGGTTTACAAAGAACAATAAAACATCAGATAAGATACATATTATCTGTTTTTTACATGGAACAGGAACAAAAACTTGGGTAACTGGGGTAACTATTTACAATGAGTAATAGTCATTGAACTATAAACATATGGACGGAGTAGTACATGAAAAGATCTTTGTAGTATGAGCGGGGTATGAAGTGTTAATGGGTTAGCCGGGGTTGCGTGTTTAGAATGGGATTGGTGCTATTTGAGTGAGCTTGTGTTACTGTGTTCTCTGGGAAGTATTTGATGAACAGGTGGTGCTTCAAGGCCTTTTTAAACTGGGAGAGATCAGCGATGATCCTAATGTGTGGTGGGAGTGTGTTCCATGTTTTTGGAGCGCATAAACTGAAGGATCTGTTTACAGTTGCGGAGATATATCTTAAGGACTCTTTTGGAACTTTTAGCATGTTTAGTTCCGTGGTTCTTCGAAGCCTATTGGAAGGGATTGGTTGGATCAAATCTGATAGTGAAGAGGGAGCAAGTCCTTTTTGAGCTTTGAAGGCTAGTAGCAGGGTCTTGAAGGTGATTCTCGCTTGGATAGGGAGCCAGTGTAATTGTTTCAGGAGAGGTGTTACATGTTCTCTTTTAGGTACCCCGAAAAGCACTCTTGCTGCGCTGTTTAATGCTAGTTGAAGCGGGTTAAGGGTGGATTGGGGGAGCCCCTGTAGTATACAGTTTGCGAAGTCAAAGTGTGGGATAATTAGGGCCTGGTAGACTGTACGGAAGTCATCTGGATCAATCAGTCGGCGGAGGTGTCTGAGGGAGCGGATCTTGAAATAAACTGACCTTACAATATTGGCTATGTGGGACTTCATATCTAGATTTTGATCCAGGGTCACTCCAAGGTATCGGATGTGGGATTTTACTTGCAGCTTGGCATCTTGAACTTCAAGGAATGTGGGTGGTGTGAATTTAGAGTTCCTTGAGATAAAAAGGACCTCTGTTTTTTTGTTCTGGATTCTGAGGTTTTGGGTCAGTAGCCAATTTGAGATGGCGTTAAAACAGTTGGTTATGGGGGTAAGGTTCATCTTATCTATGTAGAACGGAATATATAGTAACACGTCATCAGCATAAATCATATAGTTGACACTGAAGGACCTGATAATGTTGCATAAGGGTTGCATGTAGATGTTGAATAAAAGTGATGACAAAGAGGAACCTTGCGGGACTCCTTGACCTTGGTGAAACGGATCTGATGTTTCCCCATTTGAGCGAACCTGTTGCCATCTCTCAGAGAGGTATGAGATGCACCAATCGAGAGCCTTTCCACAAATGCCCTTCTCTCTTAGGCGGATAATGAGAAGCTCATGACAAACCGAGTCAAAAGCAGCCGCAATATCTAAAAAGATGAGAACAAAGCCCTGTTTGATGTTATCGATACCAAGGTTTAGGCTGTTGAGAAGTGAGGTGAGGAGGGTTTCGACCCCGTGGGATTCCCTGAATCCATGTTGACAAGTATCCAAAGGCGCTTCAGTGTCGATATGGTCTTGCAGTTGTCTGTAGGCTATTTTTTCGATTATTTTGGCAAGAGTGGGTATGCTGGAAATGGGTCGGTAAGAGTCCGTTTTTTGTGGATCCAACTTGAGGTTTTTTAGAAGAGGTCTGATAGAAGTCTGTTTGAGGGCAGAAGGGAATGAGCCGGTGTCGAAAGATAGGCTTATGATCCTGGATATTATTGGAGCAAGCTCTTTGCGAAGGTCCTTTATCCAAAAGGCTGGACACGGATCAGTGTGTGCTGTGGATAAGTTAAGAGATGAGATTATATCTTCAATTAGCTTCAGCGAAGGGGTGGAGAATGAGGCTAAGGGAGCTGGGAGCCCATGAATATTCGGGATAGGGGGTATTGTAATTTTATTTGTACAGCACATCTTAGATTGTATGTAGAGGGCATATTCTTGTGGGTTGATTTCGCACTGGTGTTCTTGTGAAGGTTCCTTGGCTAATTTCTTGACAAGGGTAAATAGATCGTGGGGTTTGTTTATAGCACGTTTCAGGGTGTCTGTATGATATAGTCTCATTTTTTCTGAAATGGCTTTACGGTGAGCGTCAAGATGTTGCATGTATGCGGTTTGATTGGTATTGGTGCGTGACCTCCTCCATTTCTTCTCGAGTTTTCGCAAAAGTTTTAGGGAGTCTTTTAGGTCTGAGGTAAACCAAGGTGCAGTAGCTCTTCTTCTTGAGGGCTTGTTTCTGGGTGGACGAGATGATAGGCGGTTGAGTCTGTTGTTCCAAGAAGTGATGATCTCTTCCAGGTTTAGGGTAGAGTCTTTAAAGAGTGCGTCAGTTTCCTCGAGGATCTGTTCCCTGTTAAAAGGTTGGAAGCTTCTGGATGTGGTATTTGCATATTTGTTTAGGTTCTTGTCAACAGGATATTGCTTCTTTTGAATGGGAATCAGGAACATAATGAGATTATGATCTGACCATGGGACATCTGTTATTGCTAGTATAATATTTTGAAGTTGCTTGAGGGCGGATAGTGGGGCAAATATGAGATCAAGGATGTTACCTTTAGAATGTGTGGGTTGTTGAACAACTTGCTTGTAGCCTAGGGTTTCCAGAGCGTCTATGAAGGCGTCGGAATGGTTGTCTTGTAGCGACGGGAGGTTAATGTCTCCTAAGATCCAGTTGGGTCTGTTTGGATTCTGTGCGTTGGAGGCAAGGTTTATAATAGTTGACAGATCATCTGGGGATGATGATGGCGCTCTGTAGACTAAGTTTATAGAGTAGAGGTTGTTAGAGATAGAGACAGTTTCGAGGTGGTTGTTGCTGGAGGAGTCGACCATTTTAAGTTGGAGTTCAGTCTTAGCGAGGATAAGTACCCCTCCACCTCTTTTGCCTGGTTTAAATGAAAAGGTGATACCACCTTTGGCATAAAGTGTGGATGAGTCCTAAGGACTACCTTATCATGATGGAACCTTGTATAAGGAGGATCAGCCACCAACGCTTGCAATTCACTGATGCGACGTGCTGATGTGATTGCAATAAGAAATATGACCTTCCAGGAAAGGAATTTCAAAGAGGTAGTAGCTAATGGTTCAAAAGGCGGCTTCATGAGCTGCCCAAGAACCAGATTTAAATCCCATGCCACCGGTGGTGGCTTAATGGGAGGCTTAGTTAAAAGAAGGCCTCTCATAAATCTCGCTATGAGAGGATGAGAGGAAATAGGTTGTCCATTTAGAGGCTTGAAAGAAGCTGCAATAGTACTCAAATGAACTCTTACTGAATTGGTCTTAAGCCCTGTATTAGACAAATGAAGGAGATACTCCAGTAATGATTCCAGAGGTATCGCAAGAGAACATAAGAACATAAGACATGCCATACTGGGTCAGACCGAGGTCCATCAAGCCCAGTATCCTGTTTCCAACAGTGGCCAATCTAGGTCATACGTACCTAGCAATATCCCCAAAAGACACAGGTTCCACAATGCTTGTACTGGGTCAAGCATTGATATCCTGGGTCCCTTTTTAATAGTGGTTTATGGACCTTTCCTCCAGGAACTTGTCCAAACCTTTTTTAAACCCAGCTATATTAACAGCCCTTACTACATCCTCCGGTAACAGATTCCAGAGTTTGATTACACGTTGAGTGAAAAAATATTTTCTCTTATTTGTCTTAAATAGTTTACCCTGTAGCTTCATTACATGTCCCCTAGTCTTTCTATACTCTGATAGTGTAAACAATTGATCCACGTTTATCCGTTCCACTCCATTCATTAATTTATAGACCTCTATCATATCTCCCTCAGCCGTCTCTTCTCCAGGCGAAAGAGCCCTAACCTTCTTAGCCTCTCTTCATAGGAGTAGCCTTCCATCCCCTTCACCAATTTGGTGGCTCTTCTCTGTACTTTTTCTAATAACGCTATGTCCTTTTTAAGATACGGTGACCAGAATTGCACACAATATTCAAGGTGCGGTCGTACCATGGAGCGATACAGAGGCATAATAACATCCTTTGTTTTATTCTCCATCCCTTTCCTTATGATACCTAGCATTCTATTTGCTTTCTTGGCCGCCGCTGCACACTGGGCGGAGGGTTTTAACATGTTATCCACGATGACTCCTAAATCTTTTTCCTGGGTGGTGGTTTCTAATGTGGAGCCTTGCATCGTGTAACTATAGTGTGGGTTGTTCTTTCCTAGGTGCATAACTTTGCACTTGTCCACATTCAATTTCATCTGCCATTTGGATGCCCAGTCTTCCAATTTATCCAGATCCTCCTGCAGTTTTCCACAATCCTCTTGGGTTTTAACAACCCTTCTGCGAGCAACATATGGTAAACCTTTTCCACTTGAAAGCATAAGAGCGTCTTGTGGAAGGCTTCTTGGAAGCATAAAGGATATCCTTTACCTGCTGAGAAAGGTTAAGACCATAAAGTTCTAGGCTTTCAGCAACCAGGCCCTGAGATGCAGAGACTGGGGATTGGGAAAGGAGAAAGGAGATCTGGAGCAGATCCTAACTCCAGAGGCGGAGCTTGAGAGAGATGTAGGAGCAGAGGGTACCACATTTGCCATGGCCAATGTGGAGCTATGAGAATCATATGACCTCTGTCTCTCTGAAGCTTGAACAGGGTTTTGGGAATTAGGGGAATGGGTGGAAAGGCATACAGGAAGTCCTGGCCCCAATGGAGGAGGAAAGCATCCCTGGCCTGACAACCCTGAGCTGGAATTCTGGAACAGAACTGGGGAAGTTTGGCATTCAACGGACTTGCAAAGAGGTCTATGTCCGGGGTTCCCCAAATTTGAACACTTTTGACCACCTAGTGTGCATGGAGAGACCATTCGTGTGGAAGCAGAACTCGACTGAGTCTGTGTGCCCAAGAGTTTTGAATGCCTGGAAGATATACCGCAAGGGGATGAATCTGATGCTCTCCGGCGAGGGCCCAAAGTCGCAAAGCTTCGTTGCAGAGCGACAGAGAGCCTGTTCCGCCCTGCTTGTTCACATAGAAAATGGCTACCTGATTGTTCGTTTGAACTAGGACTGTCTTGTAGCTGAGCTGGGTGTGGAATACTCGAAGAGCAAGGAAGATTGCTCTGAGTTCCAGGAGATTGATGTGTAGATAGGTCTCCTGTGGAGTCCAGGTACCCTGGGTAGAGAGGCCTTGAAGGTGGGCTCCCCAACCCACCTGTGAGGCATCTGTTGTCAGAGTGGCTTGGGGTGGGGGTTGTTGGAAAGGGGACCCCCACCAAAAGGTTTTGGGGTGACCGCCACCATTGGAGGGACAAAATAAGATGATATTTATTTATTTTATTTATTTATTTACATTCTCTTATATACCACGCTATTCTGCATCAGTGCGGTTTACATTGAACAAACTGAAATTGCATTGAACAGGGCATTATAACTTGGAAATAACTATTTTACAGGGAACATGGGCTATGGAGGGTTAAGTGGCTTGCCCAAGACCACAAGGAGCACCTGTGGGACTAGAAACCACAGTCCTTCCGGCCCAAGGTTGCTGTCCTCTAGTGGGATTTGAACCCCCGACCTTCCGGCCTGAAGTACCTTGCCCCAACCACTAGGCCACTCCTCCACTCATATGAGTTTGTTATTTTGTCTGACAGGCAACCTGATGCCTGAGTCCATTGAGTGGATAAATTCCACTGGGCTGCCCTCATATGGAGGCGAGAATAAGGAACCACATGCACGGTGGATGCCATGTGTCCTAGCAACTGTAACATTTCCCGAGCAGTAAGGTGAGGCTTTAGCACTGCTTGGGAAGCTAACTGCACAATGCGAAGGCAGCGGGGCTGTGGAAGATAGGCCCTTGTCTGTCTGGTATCCAGCAGAGCTCCTATAAACTCTAGAGACTGAGTGGGAGCAAGGTTGGATTTTGGGAAGTTTATGACAAGTCCCAAATACTGAAGGATGCGCATTATGCGAGAGAGAGAAATCCTGGCCTCTGGCTCTGAAGGGGCTCGAATGAGCCAGTCGTCTAAGTAAGGGAAGATGAATATTCCCAAAGTGCGAAGAAATGCTGCCACCACAGCCATGCATTTTGTAAACCCCCTTGGTGCCGAGGCCTGGCCAAAAGGAAGAACCCTGTATTGGTAGTGCTTCCCTTGAAATAGAAAGCGAAGGAACTTTCGATGAGTTGGATGGATTAGAACATGAGTGAACGCATCCTTAAGATCTAGAGAACAAAGCCAATCATGACTCTGAAGGTATGGCAGCAGAGTTCCTAGAGAAATCATTTTGAACTTCTCTCTGAACAGGAATTTGTTCAATTCTCTGAGGTCCAAAATGGGTCTGTGTCCTCCTGTTTTCTTTGGAATAAGGAAATAGGGGGTGTAGAACCCTGTACCCTGTTGGAGAATGGGTACCTCTTCTATTGCCCCTGGGCAAGAAGCAAAGTGACCTCTTGACCTAACTGGGCGTTGAGAGAGGTCTGAGAATTGAACTGTCTTACCATTGTAGAAGGGGGCATGCTGAGGAAATGAAGCTTGTACCCCTCTTTTACAATGGACAGAGTCCAACTTTCTGCTGTTATCTTCCCCCATCTGGGGGAAAAATGACATAACCTTCCTGGAATGGTGGAAGGCTCTGGGCCGTTCAGGGCCAGGAAGGTTAAGTTCTCTAGATAGGAGTTAAAGCCCCTGTGGAGGCTGAGTCTGCTGTGCCGGTTGAGGCTTAGCAGCTTTTGTTTTTCTTTGCCTAGGTTGTTGCTGCTGTCCCTTTTGGGCAGACTGACCTAAACGATGCCCCTGCTGGGTATAGGAGGAGTAAAAACGTCTTCTTACTGAAGAATGGTTTCTTGTAGGATTTTTTCCTTGCAGGATCAGCTGTAGATTTAGACAATCTATCCAAGGTGATATTGTCAGCATCTATCTCATTAGCTTTTTTCCTGGCAATTCTTGCCAAAGAGATTCTCTCCTGTGAAAGGAATATTCCCCAGTTTATCCTGTACCCAAAGTTCCAAGTCAGATGCCTGGAGCCAGGCAATCCTACGTGCACCTATGGCAATAGCAGAGGTTCTGCTTATGCACTCAAAACAGTCAAAGGCTGCACGATTTACAAACTTGGAAACATTCTGAGCATGTTTGACAAGGGCAAGGTAATCCTGCCTCTTATCAGGAAGGAGAGGGCTCATAAGCTCTAAATCTCCCGTGACCTCCTTAAGGAACATTCCCATATATAATATATAGAAACTGATCCTAGCAGAAATCATGAAAGCCTAGAAGGTTCGACGTCCAAAGGCATCAAGAGTCCTACACTCATGTCCTGGAGGATTAGATGCATGTCTTTTTGCACTCTTGATCCTTCTCATAGCTGATTCCACCACCATGGAATGGTGTGGTAGCTGAGTCTTCTGAAACCCAGTACAAGGAGGAACTCGATACATGGTGTCGAGCCTTCAAGAGTGAGGAGAAGTGTTTAGAGGTGTTTCCCACATCCTTAACATGAGATCATGCAAGATCTCATGAACAGGTAAGGTAGCTGCCTCCTTGGGAGCTTTAGGGTATTGCAGGATTTCCAAGTCCTTTGCCCTAGGCTCTTTTTCAGGAGCCACTGTGATGGAAAAACCTCGAGCCACATCTCGGATAAAATCCTGAAAGGACATATCCTCTGGAGGAGACATCCTACACTGAGGAGAAGAAGAATCCTCAGGAAGAAGTACTCTGGTATCGGCAGAGCTCTCAGAGTCTTCAGACTCACCCGAGGATTCAAAGTATCTCCGATCCGGGTGATCGTGCAAGGCACAGTACCGGTACTGATCGAAGTTGGTATAGGAGGGGACCGGTACCGACTTGTCAATACCGGATGGATAAGCATGACTCAGTCCCGGTAAAATACCTGCCGATGTCAACGCAGTCGGTACCAGTACCGAGGTCTGAAGCAGTTTCAAGGGCATCGAGGCCGTGAGAAGAGCTGCCAGACTGCGTTCAATAGCCAAAAACCTTTGGTCTATCGACGCTGCCGATGCTTGGGTATCGGTACCGGATGAAGCAGCCGGTACCACAGAGCATGGCACCAGTAGTTCTGCCGAGGTTGTGGCCTCGAGAACATCCTGGAGCCCTGTTAATGCTTTGGAAGCTGAAGCCTCCCGCCGGGGCAATTTTGCTGGTACAAGTCCCTCAAGGGCAACGCCAGAGGCATCTCGATGCTTAGAAGGAGATCTACCCTTTGAGGACCGGCCAGATTTATGTTTAGTTACCTGAGATCCATGGGAGGACGATGAAGCCCTGGAAGACGTCGTTGCCACAGACGCTGCATCGGAGGGAAAAAGGATGCTAAGTTTAGCAGCTCGGTTTTGCCGGCCCCTCTTTGACATCATCCCACAGGCAACACACTCCGAAATAGAGTGGTCAGGACCTAAACATTTGAGGCACCACTCATGGGTGTCGGTGTGGAGGAGTGGCCTAGTGGTTGGGGCAAGGTACTTCAGGCCGGAAGGTCAGGGGTTCAAATCCCACTAGAGGACAGCAACCTTGGTCCGGAAGGACTGGGGTTTCTAGTCCCACAGGTGCTCCTTGTGGTCTTGGGCAAGCCACTTAACCCTCCATAGCCCCTGTTCCCTGTAAAATAGTTATCTCCAAGTTATAATGCCCTGTTCAATGTAATTTCAGTTTGTTAAATGTAAACCGCACTGATGCAGAATAGTGCGGTATATAAGAGAATGTAAATAAATAAATTAAATAAATAAATAAAAATAAATAAATAAAATGGTACCGCCACACTTCGAACACTTTTTAAAACCCGAAGCGAGTTTTTCCATTTTAAAGGAAAGTTGGGCCTAGTGCCCAAAATGGCGCGTGGCACCTGAGGAGAAAATACCTGGAAGAGACTCCAGAAGTTTTTTAAGAATAAAGAAAGAACCACCGGAGGTACCGGTGTAGTGTTGAGGGAAGGCAGACGCGACCACAGAAAAGAAGAATAAAAGGGAATATTTTCTGCTGTGACAGGGTGTGCGACCTGCCGGCTCCGCAGAAAACCGAAGAAACTGGAGAGGGACAGTTGGGAAAGGCAGGAAGGCAGCACGCAGGTGCTGTGGGATGCTCCCAAAAGCTTTCCTATTGGACGCTGGGGAGCGTTCCCACGCAGGCTCCGTCGGTACCGACGATACCCATATGTGAAGACTACATTCCTGCTTGTTCCTGGAGATCATAGCATTGCAAACTGATTGGTATGGCCTCATTCCAAAAACAATACAGAACTGGTCTCTGGTAGCTGGGCAAACAATAGAGGCTAAGCCAGATTCTTTGCTAGTGTGAGTGGTAAATGAAAATACACGCCCTTATCTTATAGTAGACACTAAGGGCGCGATTCTGACATCGATGTGTCGGCCCTTTGTGCGTCTGGTCGGAACCGGACACACAGAGGGAACGTCTAGCTCTGTGGGATCAGAATCACGACCAGGCCTGTATGTGCAAGATGGGACTCCGATTCAGTGCAGCCTGCACATACAGGCCTTGCCTGGATAGCTGAATCAGGGCTGTTCAATGAAGCCGCATTGCCATGGCATCTGACTGCCATGGCACCGCGGCTCCATTAAACAGCCACAATCCCCGGCCACCAGCTGCAAAGGTACTTCCCCTGCAGCCCGATCCCCGATCTGGCCTCCTAAGGCCAGGGTTGGGCTGCGGGAATGCCCTCTGCCCCCCCCCCCCGCCCTTTCCGTATCCCGGGCCTGCCGTCCCCCACTGACTAAGGGAACTTATTCCACCTCTGAGATAGAATAAGCTCCCTGTTCAGGCCGCCAGCCCCAAACGTACAGGGCCAACATTGGAATCTGCTCTGTACAACTAGGGCCAATGACCGCCCACTGCCCGCTCTAATGCCGCCCCCGATCAGCCCCTTTTCTGCCCCCATCTACCTTCCCCGTACAATGCGCAGGGAAGGTTGACGGGATGGGGAAAGGGCCCAAATAGCTGGGCATCTCAATGGGACATCCATCCCCGCTATTTGTGCCTCGTAATGATCCTGTAAGGGGGTAATTTGCACGTATGTGACAACATACATCTGTTAATGATCTCTTGTAAATTAGCAACTAGCATAGAAGTATGTGCATTGGCATGAATGGGAGTACTTTGCTGGCAGGCATAGCCAGTGGCACAGTCTGGGCAGAGTTCACATGTACATGTATTGATTATAAAATACTCTATTCTACATGCGTACCTGTGAACGTTACGCTTCTTCTTCTTCGTTTACATTTCCTACAGAGCAGCTGGAAATGTCTGTGCCTGAATTTAAGGCGCAATCTGTGACTCTCACACTAGTATTTTATAAAGACAAATAGGCTTAAAAGAGGCGCATTTTGGCTGCCTCAACCTAGGACACCCTGTTATAAAATTACCCTCCAGAAGTCTGACATGTGAAATCAAAGAGGACCCGTATAGCTTCCCCAAAACCTGATGAATGGGTAGAAAGAAGAGAAAATAACAGCAGACAGGAATTTATAAGGGCAGAAATCGTGCAAATATTAGTGAACCACACCTCTTGGAAGGAAGAGAGCAGTAGGATTATAGTGACTATGATAGTGTCAATAGAAACCGGTAACTGTCTGCAGTAGGTTTTATAAGTTACTGGATTTGGTAATTATTTTTCTCTGTGGTCTTATATATTTATAAATATTATATATTTATAAACAAAGGCATGGGGAAGGGTGACCTGCATGGAGCGGCAGATGCACCTACTCTTGCTGCCTTGCTGGGCAGACTAGATGGACCATGCTGGTCTTTATCTGATAAAATCAAAAACAACAAACCCCCAAACAAAATCAAAAACAACAAACCCCCAAACCATAGGGTGCACAGTGCATAGGATGATCTTATTTTTGGTATTTATTTGCTTTCATATACTATGTTATTATGTAATAAGTGGTAGAAGATATTTGGTAATAATTCCAGACATCAATAGCATCAAGAAAATGACTCCATATATCCAAAAAGGGAAATATTAATGAAGTTAATACTAAATATTCAATGTGGAACAGGAACTGATTAAAAAACAAACATTTAAGAGGGTTATGCAACTTGTATGTGAGATACAGTGCCTTTAGGCTGTGATTTTTCAATACAGGGTGCAATTATTTTTATTTACTATACTCGGAAAATACCTTTTGTCCATACAGTCTTCTTAGTCCAGAATTTGGGTGAACTGAGGCCATGGTTTTTATATTGTATCTTTGATCACAATATTTTCTGTGCAGTTAATTTTTGTTGCATATACTGTAAGCGGAACTCACCCATTATGGGAGGATTCCACTATTAGGAGCCTCTGTACCTGCTTGGCAAGAACCTTTAAAGGAGATTTTGCTGATATAACCAAAAGTAGAGTATAAACTTATCAAATGTGAATACTTAAGGATTTCCATTATAGATATAAAGACAATAATTACCTATTTTCATGTGATTTCATTTGGTTCTGCTTTGCTCAGAAAGCAAAGAAAGCAGAATTGCTTACCTGTAATGGGGATTCTCTGGGGACAGAAGGGGAATGGAGACATATGTTAGTTTACATCATCCAGTGTTATCTCGATCTGGATCCTCTGCTCTCCTAAAAGCTTAGTGAGAGAGACAAGGGCCTGTAGTTCACCAACTCCCCCGGCCAACGTGATGGCTATCAGGAAAAGAACGTTCCAAGAAAGGTGCTGAAGCATTGCTTGATCCAGAGGTTCACACTGAGCACAGGTAAGCTGAGCAAAGATGATGTTGAGATCCCAGAGTGAGGTGAATGTTGGATGGGAGACTTGGTATGGAGGAGTCCTCATGAATTTGGAGACCAAGAGATGGAGATAAAATGGTTTCCTGTCTACATGTTCATGGTAGGCTGCAGTAGCATACAAGAATAGGCATACAGAATTGGTTTGTAAGTTTGAACTTGAGAGATGAAGAAGGTAGTCCAACAGTGAAGATACAGGACTGTCTGTGATACTGGTACATGTTGTTGGTGTAAGTGATGTCAAGTCGGTGTCAACCATCTGGATAGCTGATCTAAAATGTGTTTGGTCTTCAGTCAGGTGACTCATTGTTGATAGAGTGGCACCCATAGCTGCTGTTATTGTATTGATCCATCTCATCACCGGCCTTCCTCTTTTGTGTTAACCTTGCTAAGCATGATGTCTATCTCTAACGATCTCTCTCTTCACATGATGTGTCCAAAGTATTAAAGTCAAAGTCTTGTCATCTAAGTTTCTAAAGAAAGCTTAGGTTTGATCTCCTCTAGTACTGGTTTGTTCTTCAGGCAGTTCATGGTATACACAGTATTCTTTGCCAGCACCATAATTCAAAGGCATCTGTTTCTTCCTGTCTATCTTTTTCACCATCCAACTTTTGAATCCATATGACATTAATGAAAATGCCATGGCATGGACAAGTCAAATCTTTGTATGGAGAGAGACAGAGAGACATCTCTGCTCTTGAGAATCTTGGCTAGGTTCTTCATAGCTATTCTGCAGAGAGCAATGCGTCGTCCGATTAATTGACTGCTTGTTGTTTCTTTATTGATTGTTGATCCAAGTAGGTTAAAGTTGTCAATCTTTTCAATTTCTTCTCCGTCAATGATGAACTTATTGATTTTGCCAGTTGTCAGGATCTTTGTTAAGGTGCAGACCCATTTTAAGACTATGTTCCTTGACTTTCAGAAGCAAATGTTTCAGATTGTCTTCACTTTCAGCCAGTAATGTGGTATCATCAGCATAACGAAGGTTATTAATGAGTCCTCCTCCAATATTACCACCTCGATTGTCCTGATATACAGTCCTGCTTCTCTGATGCTTTGTTCTGCATATAAATTAAAACAGGTAGGGGGAAAGTATGCAGCCTTGTCATATACCGTTGCTGATTTTAAACCATTTGGTTTCTCCTTGTTCCGTTTGAACTGTTGTTTCTTATCAATGTAAAGGTTGCGCAAGAGAACTATGAGGTGTTCTGGGATGCCCATGCTTCTTAATCTGGCTAGAGTTTCTCATGGTTTAAAAAAGCCTTGCTGTAGTCAATAAAACAAATATAGATATCCTTTTGGTATCCTTTTGTCTTTTCAAGGATCCATTTCACATCCGTGATGTCTCTTATTCCTCGCGCTTTCCCGAACCTTGCTTACACTTTGGGCAGTTCTCATTCCAGGTATGGTTGTAGTCTTTGCTGAATGATCTTGAGTAGAATCTTGTTGGCATGTGGGATCAGAGCAATTGTGCAATAATTTCCAGAGTCAGATCACCTTTCTTTAGTAATGGTATAAACACAGATCTTTTCCAATCAGTTGGACATGATGATGTCTTCCAAATTTCTTGGCAGAGCCTTGTAAGTATGACAAAAGCTGCATCTGATAGCTGTAATACTTCAATGGGAATGCCATCAATGCCTGATGCTCTATTGTTTGATAAGGTTTTCAATGCTGCTTCGACTTCTTCTTTCACCACCAATGGTTCCTGATCATAAGATACAGGTTGAAACAGCTATTGGTCCACTTGATCTTTATGGTATGACAATGCTGTATATTCTTTCCACCTTTTCTTCATCTTCTCAGCATCATTCAACATGGATCCGGTGAGCATCTTGTAGCATTCTAATTCGAGGCTGGAATTTTTCTTTAACTTTCGTAGCTTTATGAAAGCCGATCTTATTCTTCCTCTAATAGTTTCTGATTCTATTTCCTTGCATGCGTCATTGTAGTACTTGTCTTGTTGCACGTTGGAAATATCTTGAGTTCTGTGATTGCCTCTCTTTCTCCTCTGGCTTTAGCTTCTTTGCATTTCTAGGCAATTTTCAAGTTTCTTCAGTCATCCATTTTGACCATTTTTACTTTTTCACTTTTTGTAGAGACTTCTCACTTTCTTCCAATATGAGCTTCTTGATGTCATCTCATAACTCTTCTGGAACTTTGAAATCTGTATCTAAAGTAGCAAATCAATTTTGTAGGCAGTCTTTAAATTCTGGTAGTATATTCTCAAGGTTATATTTTGCTACATTCATGGGTGACTTGCTCTTTTTGAACTTTAGTTTAAGTTTGCATACTAGTAGTTGGTGATCTGTACCACAATCAGCTCCAGGTTTTGTCTTTGTTGATGCTATAGAGCTTTTCCATTGTTGACTTCCACAGATGCAGTCAATTTGATTTTTGTACAATCTATTGGATGAAGTCCATGCGTACAATCTTTGCTTGTGTTGAGATGAATAGATCATTGGTCTTGCAGAATTCTATCAGTTTTTCTCCAGCTTCATTTCTGTTGCCAAGTCTATATTTTACAATCACTTTGCATTCCAGTCATCCATGACTATCGGGATATCCTATTTGCATGTTCTGTCAATTTCAGCTTGTACTTGTTCATAGAACTCATCAACCTCTTCCTCTTCTGCAGCTATTGTTGGGGCATATACCTGAATTATAGTTTATTTATTTTATTTATTTAACAAGTTTTATATACCGCCTTTCTTACATATAAAATGCTAACGTTTAGTGTTTACAATGAACAGGATATAAAACTTGGATTAAAGGGAATAGAAAACATCAAGTATTTACAGTGAACAGGATACTGTACTTGTATCTAAAGGGGATAATGTACATCAAACTTACAATGAACAAGATATTGGACTTGCATGAAAGGGGATAATATACAATAAATCGTCTTATAGCATCGTGATCAGGAAGTTGAATTTAGGTAGGAGGGGGATAGTGTACGTTGAGTCAGGATTGAGAGGGAAAGTTATGTTGATGGGCATTCCTCATAGACAAATAGAAATTAAGCGTTCACAGATGGCATTGTATTTCATTACAGTTCTTGCAAGTTTCTTCTTGATTATAAATGTGACACCATTTCTTCTTTGTCTATTATTTCCAGCATATTATATCATGTGATCATCAGATGCAAAGTGCCCACTGCCAGTCAATTTCAGTTCGCTGACACCTAATAGATCGGGTGGTATACGTTCCATTTCATTCTTGACTACCTCCAACTTCCCTTGGTTCATGCTTCATAACTTCCGTGTCCCAATATGTAAGACATCTTTGCAGCTTCTGACTCTCATTTCATGTGCAGCTACATCAAACAGCCAGACGTCCCCAGGGCTTTGATCCAACAACATCATAAATGTTGGTTTTACTCTGAAAAGTCTTCAGCACATCCCCAGTAGCCAGTAGGGTGTCTTCCGACCTGGGGGTTCTCATTTTCCAGCACTATAGTGTAATTTGTTTTGTTGTGACTATTCATTGGGTTTTCGTGGCAAGATACGGAAGCAGATTGCCAGGCCTTTCTTCCACGCAGGTAAATCTAGTGTTGGTGGTGGAGGATCATATTTCTGTGACAACAGCTACAACACCATCCCATTCTGCTGCTACCCAGATGAGTGGTTTTGTATTAAGACTAATACCTCAGCTGAGACCTGTCCCATCTTGGGAGACCCTGTCAGTAGTTAAGCTACCGAAAGCTTAGCCCTCACCATCACTGATGTACACAAGCCCTCACAGCACGACAAGCTACAAACCAGGTGAGGGGTACCTAAAATGCAAGGGTGCCAATAATGTTGACCACAACTGTATGGTATTGGCATTCTCAGAGTTTGTTCATGAAGGGGAGCAAAGCTGAAGAAAGTTTATTAGGCAACAATTTTGTGGCATTAAGAGAACAGGAAAATATGGTGGTATTGCAGCATCTGAAGGAGGTGACATGTGATGCACAAGCTCAGCATGGAATTCTGGTAGACCTTCTTGCCTTCTATATAAAAGGTTCTGGGGTCTTGGCCAGGCAGGTTTTTAGAAAAGGACCTGAGGTCTTGGTCTTCTATCTTGAGAGCTGCTTCCGGAGCAATTGAGTGATGGGGAAGCTACAACAGTACCTGCCTAGGACTCCTCTGCAGTTTATACTTCAGGTCAATTCTCTTGGACATTGTCAATATTGTAAGAAGCGTTTAGTTGTAAAGACTGAGATATCTGGTAGACTGGTAATGCTAAGACTGCCTGAGGCATATGAATTGATTATAGAATGACATTAAATTCTTGTTTATTTTATGGAGCTTCCAAGAAGCAGAGGGAGTTTTAAAGAGCCTTTGTGAGAAGTTAGGATAGGAGGTTTCTCCTGTTTGCTCCTCTGGTTGTAATCTCTGTGGTGTGTCACTGATTTTAGGGGTCTCCAGGTCACTGGTTTGCAATGATCTAATTCTCTTGTTTACAGAGGAGTAACAGGGTCTTATGGATCCTTGAACTCTGGTAGGAGCTTTTTGGAGTCTATATCTGAGGATTCCTATCCCTCATAGGAGGGTGCAGTAGTTGCTAGACTTGGGAACTAGATGGGAAGGCTCTGAAAACTGTTGCATAACCAGTAACGTGGGCAAGGCAGGTAGAATAAAAGTGGATTGGAGGAGAGCTGCAGTCTCTGTAAACTGCAATATCAAATAGCTATTTCACTCTGCTAGCTGAGGGGTGGTTAGTAATTGTTCTCATTGCAAGCCATATCCCACACAAAAGGTCACTCACTATATCCCTATATTAAACATCATATTCATGCTTCCAAGGTAAACACTTCTCCAAAAAGTAGATTTTTTGTCGGATCGTCTGTCTTGAGGATGTAAAACATGCTCATGTAACAGACCCTCCTTTTATTCAACTTTTTTTTAAAAGGTCAGCACGACCACATTATGCCTGAGGCTACAACCGGCCCATCAGGACCAGCCCCTGCAAACAAATAATGCTTTATGCACAAATCTTCACACTTCACGTTCAGATGAATTCTGTAACTTGTAGAATGTCTATGCATGGAGATAGTATCACTTAGCTGAGCCAGGAGAAAGTCTTGCAAAACAGCAACGAACAGCAATGTCCAGGCTAACACCGAAGGCACCCCGCCATGATGAAATTCGGCCAAAGCCGACAATCTAGATATCCAAAAGGCTTGCCAAGTTTCGCCTGTAATCTCCCAAACAGGCCTGCTATTGCCTATCCCTCCAAGACATTCCAATATCTATTGGATAATCATACAACACAAAACTGTTGTGTTTCAAGCCCACCGTCGAAATGGCTCTTTTTCAAGCAGAACCTACCCAACTTCCTGTTCCGTTCAAACACGAATGACGTCATCCCTACTTAGTAGAAACGTATAGGAACATATGATGGCGGCTGTAACACAAAAACTGAAGCTCACGTCAAAGACCACCATTCGATCTCCGCGTTCATTCTAAATGGAATAACCGTGTGAAGTGTGTAGATCCAACGTTGCTCTCTTTGATGCAACAACGCCCGACGGTCTCCTCCACGCGGTAGCGGGGGAACCTTGTCCAGGATCGTCCAGCGTAACTGTTCAAAAGTGTGGGAATAAGACATACAGTGTTGAACCATCGGAGTATTCTGTGCTACAGTATTAATTCGCAATCTATGTTCTTGCAATCGCTTGCGAATCAGCCGAGTTGTCATTCCCACATAAAAGAGCTTACAGGGACATATAATTAAATAAACATATGTTGAAGTGCAATCAGTGACATGGCGCCGTGTGTACCGTATCCGAGTATGGGGATCTTCCCATTCAGTACCCTCAAGTGTGGAAGAACACATATCACATAATCCACAACTTGGTGACTCCCCAATGGTAACCCCCCGACATGGCCTGTGGTAACATGGCCACTCGATCCGCAATATTGGCCCCTCGACGATAAGCTAACCGCAAGGGTGCCTGAAAACAAAAATGTTCAGACAAAATATGCCAATGAGTGCGAAGAATCTGAGACATCTGCACCATGCAAGGCATATAAGGTAGTATCCCCACAAAAGGTTGCACTGACTCATTCTCCTGAGATTGGGAACCCTCCCACCATTCAGGGTGATTAAGTGCACGTTTATATGCCCGATCTATCAAAGTGGCAGGGTACCCTCGAGCCTGCAATCGGCTCCTCAAGTTCGCAGCATGAATCTTATATTCCGTCCTGGTAGAACACAATCGCCGGATACGAAGAAATTGGCCAATGGGGAGAGCCCGTCGAAGAGAACGGGGATGAAAACTTGTGTATTGCAACAAAGTGTTCCGTTGGACGGGTTTACGATATAATGTAGACTGAATCGTCCCGACACCCTTATACAAAAGCACATCTAAAAATTCTATTTGGGAAAGATGGAATTTAGCTTCAAATTTGATGTGTATATGCAAGGAATTCAACCAAAGCAAAAATTGCTGTAAGTCCTCGACGGATCCACTCCAGATAAAAAACACATCATCCAAAAAGCGTTTCCACACCAAAACTGGTTTAAACTGGTCAGCCGTGTAAAGATAAGTGTCCTCAAAATTAGACATGTAGAGGGCCGCCACCGAGGGGGCCACAGTAGCCCCCATAGCTATGCCAAAACATTGATGATAAAATGTCCAATCATACAGGAAATAATTTTCACTCAGCACCCAAGACAATAGTTGTAACACAAAACTCTTAGGTAGATGTGAGGGCACTGACAGCGGTAAAGCTGCCAAAATCGAATAGGCTTCAATCTGGTCGATATTCGTGTATAACGCTACCACATCCAAGGTAACTAAATAATGATGAGGTAAAATTGGAACTTCACGAATGGTAGACAAAAAATGGTAAGAATCCCTAATATACGATTTGATGCCCACCGTCAACGGCTGAAAAAATCTATCGCAAAAAATAGACAGCGGCTCAAGTATGGAGTCCCGACAGGAAACAATGGGATGGCCCGGCAGGTTTTCCAGGGATTTATGAATTTTGGGTACCATATACAGGACTGGAATTTTAGGGAATTTAGGATTAAGGAAGGTATATTCCTTCTTAGTGATCCAGGCTCGTTGTAAGGCCATAGTAGTATACTCCTTAATATCAAACTGCAATTGAGGACCCGGATCCGATGATAACCTCCTATAATATTTTAAATTCCCCAAATGAGCTGTAACCAAAGCATGGTATCTGACAATGTCCTGTACCACAACTGCCCCTCCCTTGTCTGCGTGCCGGACCACCAAATGGGGATCTGAACTTAACTCCCTCAAAGCTTTATGAAGGGGGCCTGAGAGATTAGAGAAATGCTGTTGTGGAGACTCAGCTAGCCGATCCAAATCACGCAACACCAGACGTTGAAAAGTCACTAAAGAAGCATCTGTGCTAACTGGAGGGGTCCATGTAGAAGTTGGATAACAAACGGAATCATCTGTAGATGTCAACGGTTTGTCCTGAAAAAACAATGCCGTATTTAACTTTCGAAAAAAATTGTGAACTGCCGTTCTCATTTTGAATGCATCATCACGTGGAGATGGAACAAAGGACAAGCCCAATTCCAACACTTGGGTCTGTTCAGCCGTTAAGGGGGCCCCAGATAAGTTGATGACTGCTGTCTTGTCGCCGACCGGGTTATCGGTCCAGACCAATTGTCTCCCCTAGATCGCTGAGACTGCCGGCGATAACATTCTACAAGTTACAGAATTCATCTGAACGTGAAGTGTGAAGTTTTGTGCATAAAGCATTATTTGTATGCAGGGGCTGGTCCTGATGGGCCAGTTGTAGCCTCAGGCATAATGTGGTCGTGCTGACCTTTTAAAAAAGTTGAATAAAAGGAGGGTCTGTTACATGAGCATGTTTTACATCCTCAAGAAAGACGATCCGACAAAAAATCTACTTTTTGGAGAAGTGTTTACCTTGGAAGCATGAATATGATGTTTAATATAGGGATATAGTGAGTGACCTTTTGTGTGGGATATTGTTTGTGGTTTCACTCTCATTGCAAGCTAGGCATAGTATGCAGGAGTGTCTCCTTGGGGGAAGGGCTTTTAGGCTATGGAAGTGCAACGCTCCCCCCCCCCCCCCAATTTCTCATTTTTGGGTGTTTGAGGATTTTGGTAGGAATAGGTGTTATTGTCTCTTTAAGGTTATGCTTTATTTTTTCATACTCTTTCTTGTGCTCCATGATGGCCGACTTTGCTAATTCTGGGGGGAGGGGGGGGGGGGGAAATCAAGGGGATCTGAGGTATGCTGGGGGTGAGCTTTAGAGCTCAAAGGCCCTGTCGGTTATGTGATGGCCCAAATGGCAGCACACAGAATGGGGTAGAGAGATGGCTATGTTGCTTTCTTCCCTACCAATCTCCTTAGTCTTTCTCCTACATTGTTCCTTTCTGATGGTGAGGATCATCGTGCTTGTGAAATGTCTAGCAGATCTGTGGCTCCAGCTGCAAAATCAGCAATTCCCGTGAGTACCCAATTTAGGTCCCTTAACAGGAAAGTGATCGAATCTGGCATCAGTGTCAGCACATTAGATCTAGTCTTCCCTTTTTTGTTGTCGTTTCTGGAGAGTGGAGAGAACCACACTAGGTGCATCTGCACAGATGTGAAAAGCTGAGGGACTCAGGATCACTGGCAGTGTGGGAACTCCTGTACATGCTCAGGAAGGCCCACGTGCTCTCCTGAGCTTTAGGAGGAGAACAGAGTTACTTACTTGTAGCAGGTATTCTCCATGGATAGCAGAATAAGTCCTCACATATGGTGATGTCATTAATGGAGCCCCACATGGGAACCTCTCCCAGCTCCTTCTAGAAATTTTTGGAAGGGTTTTATTGCACATTCGTGAGAGTTCCTGCTTGCCACCACTGCACCTCATCTTTTTAGTCAATTATTTGAAGGTAGAATGCAACTCCAAAGGGATGAGGTAGGGTTAACATAAGAAATGCCTTACTTGACCAGACCAAGGTCTATCAAGTCTAGTATCCTGTTTTCAACAGTGGCCAATCCAGGCCTCAAGTCCCTGGCAGGTTCCCAAAGAGGAACAGGTTCCACAATGCTTATTCCGGGGCAAACAGTGGATTTTCCTGGTCCTCTTTAATAATGGTTTATGGACCTTTCCTCCAGGAACTTATCCAAACCTTTTATAAACCCAGCTATACTAACAGCATCCCCCGGTAACGAATTCCAGAGTTTGAGTACGTGTTGAGTAAAAAAATATTTTCTCTTATTAGTCTTAAATGGATTGCATTGTAGCTTCATTGCGTGTTCTTTTGTCTTTCTACTTTTTGATGCATAAACAACCGATCTACAACAAAGGGTTGTGAGGATTTATCCTGTTGTCATGAAGAACACCTGCTACAGGTATGTATTTATTTATTTTATTTATTTAACAGGTTTTTTTTAATACTGTCTTTAAGCCAAAGCGGTTTACACAGGACAACAATAAACAAACTCAAGTGAGTTGTGTTACATTGAACATGGGGATATGAACTTGGAGTTAAATATGGGGATTTACAGAAATCAGCAATAAGTGAATGAGTTATGACATATACAATTAAGTAATATCATTAGGGCCAAAATGTTTAATGAAGAAATGTGTTTTTAGTAGTATCTTCAGGTCTTGTGTGGATTGAGCAGATCTGATGGCTTCTGGAAGTGAGTTCCAAATTGTTGGGGTGAAAAGGATGAAGGCTCTTTAGTTTGTTTGCTGGGTACATTTGGTCTGAAAGGGGAGGGGGGTGGCTAGAAGATTCCAGTTTTCTGATCGTCTAGACCTTGTTGTAGGTGTTCTTGTGATTAGATCCTCAAGACAAGGAACTGATAGGTTATAGAGGATTTTCTAGATCATAGTTGCGACCTTGTGTTTTATCTGCTTTTTCAATAGACAAGCAGGATAAATGCTCACATGAGACGCCCTAGCTACAAACTGCCTTAAAAAAAAATTCAATAAGTGCTGAACAAACTGACACTAGAGATTATATATTTATGGTGGCAACAGGCCATTTGCAACTATGTACATTTTTTGCACAGTTTTCTTTAAAAAAACAAACAAACAAAAAAAGGCAGCATGGAAAAGAAAACAACCCGAACCTGGATGGGGAGGAGTAGAGTTGGATTCTAATCCCTGAAGAGATTCCAAAGAATAGATTGACCAAATCTGCTTTCATACTGGAAATCCCTTTACAAACAATAATGAGATGTGAAATCACAGACAAAATTCTGGGTCACAACTCTGCAGATGTCTTCCATGGAGATTGATCTCAAGTGAGCCACTGATGCAACCATGGCTCTGATATTGTGAACCATGATATGAACCTCCAGAGTCAAGCCAGTCTGGGCATAAATGAAAGTGATGCAATCTGATAGCCAAATTGAAAGTGTGTGTTTGTTGATGACAGCCCCCAGTTTATTTGGGTCAAAAGAAGCAAAAAGCTGAATCGACATTCTATGGCAGCAATTTTCAACCACAGTACATTGATGTGCTGTGCGAGTTTGGGGGGGGGGATCATTTATTAGTAGGGCCACTTGAGGGAGGATGGACCAAGTATCATTCTTCAGTCAGCTGTTGTTCAGATTGGGTGTGTTATTCCATTTATTTTCCGTCACTTGATGTATCTTCTTTGGATTGGTTGAGAGATCCATTTGTATTAAGTGTGTGCGAGTCAGCAGAATTAACTGTTGCAGAATATGATGAGCTGACGGAAATCAGAAATAAGAGGACTGAAACTGAAACCCTTATCAACAGATATGGCCTCATCCTGGTTGTCTCTCCGACAGGAATACCTATCATCACAAAGATGACGATAAAACCATTTCTTCCTTTCTCAACATCTTATCTGTGTGAGGCTGGTTTCTTTGCTATGACCATAATGAAGAGCAAGAACATATTGTGGCTTCAAGCATTGGAGGACTTCTTGAGGGTATGCTTGTCATGCATCTGCCCTCAGATAAGGGACATCATGAAACATCAAGCACACATTCCCCACTGATTTATGTTTTTATAAATGAAACAATGATTAAAATTTTAGTTTTTGAACTTTAAATACAATCTTAATATTTGTTTTTTAAATGATAAAATATATACTTAAAAAATGATGGTGTGCCTTGATAATTTTAGTGCCTTGTCGGTGCCATGAGATGAAAAACGTTAAAAATCACTGTTCTATGGGCTTTAGTTTGTTCCAAATAGGCGGCTAAGGCTCTTTTAAGGTCAAACATGTACAATGCACTTTCCACTTTGTGAGCATGTGGTCTTGCAAAAAGTGTTGGACGATGGCTGCAGAGCCGGCACAACGAGATGAGGTGCCCTAGGTGAACGTCATCCCTTGCACACTCTCCCTTGGCTGGCTCCCATTGCCACTGCTGCTGTCCATCTCTGGGACCTATTACGGTGGCAATGACCTGAAATGGCATCATGGCATCCTTCTCCTGATCTCCTACCATAATAGATAGGTCCAGAGTAGGATCAGAGTCCAACTTCAAATAAAGCATAGTTACTCACCTGTAACAGGTGATCTCCGGGAACAGCAGGAATTTAGTCCTCACAAATGGGTATCGTCGGTACCAACGGAGCCTGTGCGGGAACGCTCCCCAGCGTCCAATTAGAAAGCTTTTGGGAGCATCCCACAGCGCCTGCGTGCTGCCTTCCCACCTTTCCCAACTGCCTCTCTCCAGTTCAGTTTTAAAGCTGAGACAAAGAGAGAGAGAGGGAAAGGAAAGAGATAGATAGAGAGATACAACTCCTAGGGGAGGTGGGTGGGTTGTGAGGACTAAATTCCTGCTGTTCCCGGATATCACCTGTTACAGGTGAGTAACTATGCTATCTCCAGGAACAAGCAGGAATGTAGTCATCACATATGGGTACTCCCTAGCTTTAGGTGCCAGAGAGAGACCCCAGAAGTTGTATGTCCCTGAATAGGGCTCCACTTCCCCCCATGGATCTCTGGCATCCTACCAGGGATGGTGGGTAGGAGTTGATTAGGTATGGAACAGGTGTTGGAGAACAGCCTGACCAAACAAGGCATCCTGGCGGGAGTCCTTGTCCAAGCAGTAATGGGCTGTGAAGGTATGAACCGAGGCCCAAGTAGCTGCTCGACAGATGTCGTCGATAGACACAGAGTGCAGATGAGCCATTGAGGCTGCCATGGCTCTCACATTGTGAGCTGTGACATGGCCCTGCAGAGAAAGGTTCTTACTCTGATAGGCGAAGGAAATACACTGAGCAATCCAGTTAGACAGTGTTCTCTTGGAGACTGGAAGTCCCAAATGAGAAGGATCAAAAACAACAAAGAGTTGAGAGGACTTTCTATGTTGCTGTGTTCTTTGTAAGTAAAAAGCTAAAGCTCTTTTACAGTCCAAGGTATGAAGATTCCTCTCTGCATTTGATGCATGAGGCCTTGGAAAAAACATAGGTAGGTAGACCGCTTGGTTTAGATGAAAAGGCGAGACCACCTTTGGCATAAAGTGTGGATGAGTCCTAAGGACTACCTTGTCATGATGGAACCTTGTATAAGGTGGATCAACTACTAGCGCTTGCAACTCACTAATGCGGCGTGCTGATGTGATTGCAAAGAGAAAGATAACCTTCCAAGTAAGGAATTTCAAGGAGGTAGTAGCTAAAGGTTCGAAAAGTGGCTTCATGAGCTGCCCAAGAACCAGGTTTAAGTCCCATGCCACCGGTGGTGGCCTAATGGGAGGCTTAGTTAGAAGAAGGCCTCTCATAAATCTTGCTATAAGAGGATGAGAGGAAATAGGCTGTCCATTTAGAGGCTTAAAGGAAGCTGCAATAGCACTCAAATGGACTCTTACTGAATTAGTCTTAAGACCTGCATTGGATAAATGAAGGAGATACTCCTGCAATGATTACAGAGGTATCGCAAGGGGGTTAAGACCCTTTTGTGAACACCATATGGTAAACCTTTTCCACTTGAAAGCATAAGAGCGTCTTGTGGAAGGTTTCCTGGAAGCAAAAAGAATATCTTTTACTTGCTGAGGGATATTAAGATCATGGAGATCTAGGCCTTCAGCAACCAAGCCCCGAGACGCAGAGACTGGGGATTGGGATGCCATAACATTCCATTCTCCTGAGATAGGAGATCTGGAGCAGACCCTAACTCCAGGGAGGGAGCTTGAGAGAGATGTAGAAGCAGAGGGTACCACACTTTCTGTGGCCAATGTGGAGCTATGAAAATCATATGGCCTCTGTCTCTCTGAAGCTTGAACAGGGTTTTGGGAATTAGGGGCATGGGTGGAAAGGCATACAGGAAGTCTTGACCCCAATGAAGGAGGAAAGCATCCTTGGCTTGAGTCCTCTGAGCCGGAATTCTGGAACAGAACCGGGGAAGTTTGGCATTCCACGGACTTGCAAAGAGGTCTATATCCGGGGTTCCCCAAATTTGAAAAATCTTGGTTACCTGGTCTGCATGCAGAGACAATTCATGCGGAAGCAGAACTCGACCGAGTCTGTCTGCCCAAGAGTTTTGTATGCCTGGAAGATACACTGCCAGGAGATGAATCTGATGCTCTCTGGCGAGGGCCCATAGTCGCAAAGCTTCGTTGCAAAGCGACAGAACCTGTTCCCCCCTGCTTGTTCACATAGAACATGGCTACTTGATTGTCCGTATGAATGAGGAATGTCTTGTAGCTGAGCAGGTTGTGGAACACTTGCAGAGCAAGGGAGATTGCTCTGAGCGCCAAGAGATTGATATGTAGATGACTCTCCTGTGGAGACCTGGTGCCTTGGGTGGAGAGGTCTTGGAGATGAGCTCCCCAACCCATCGGAGAAGCATCTGTTGTGAGAGTTGCTTGGGGTAAGGGTTGTTGGAAAGGGGACCCCAGCAACAGGTTTTGAGTGGACTTCCACCACTGGAGGGACAAAATAAGGCGACTTGTGTTTGCTATTTTGTCTGACAGGCCTCCTGATGCCTGGGTCCATTGGGTGGATAAAGTCCACTGAGCTGCCCTCATATGGAGGCGAGCATGGGGAACCACATGCACTGTAGATGCCATGTGGCCCCGTAGTTGTAACATTTCTCGAGCAGTTAGATGAGGCTTTAGCACTGCTAGAGAAGCTAACTGTACCATGCGAAGGCAACGGGCCTGGGGGAGATAGGCCCTTGCCTTTTTGGTATCCAGCAAAGCTCCTATGAACTCTAAAGACTGAGTGGGAGTCAGAATGGATTTTGGGATGTTTATTACAAGACCCAAATACTGAAGGATAGGCATTGTGCAGGATAGAGAAGTCCTGGCCTCTGACTCTGTTGGGGCTCGAATGAGCCAGTCGTCTAAGTAGGGGAAGACGAATATCCCTAGAGTGCGAAGAAATGCTGCTACTACTGCCATGCATTTCGTGAACACCCTTGGTGCTGAGGCCAGACCGAAAGGAAGCACTCTGTATTGGTAGTGCTTTTGCTGAAAAAGGAACCAAAGGAACCTTCTGTGGGTTGGATGGATGCGGACATGAGTGTACGAATACATGAGATCTAGAGAACAAAGCCAATCCTGACTCTGAAGGTATGGCAGCAGAGATCCGAGAGAAATCATCTTGAATTTCTCCCCGACAAGGAATTTGTTCAATTCTCTGAGGTCTAAGATAGGTCTGTAACCCCCTGTTTTCTTTGGGATAAGAAAATAAGGGGAATAGAACCCTGTACCCTGCTGATGAATGGGTACTTCTTTTGCCCCTTGGGCAAGAAGGATAGCGACCTCCTGACCTAACAGGTTGATGAGAGAGGTCGGAGAATTGAACTGTTTTACTATTGTGTGAGGGGGCATGCTTGAAAAATGAAGCTTGTACCCCTCCTTTATGATGGAGAGTGTCCAATGCTGTGCTGTTATTTGCCCCCATCTGGGGGCAAAATGACATAACCTTCCTGGAATGGTGGAAGGCTCTGGTTCCCCGAGAGCCAGGAAGGCTAAGTTCTCTAGTTGAGAGTCAAAAGCCCTGTGGAGGCTGAGCCTGCTGGGCCGGTTGAGGCCTAGCAGCCTTTGCTTTCTTCTGTTTGGGTGGTTGCTGACCTTTCTTGGCAAGCTGACCTGCAGAACATCCCTGCTGAACATAAGCAGGATAAAATCTTTTCTTTTTAAAAAAGAATGGTTTCTTGAGCAATTTCTTTCTAGCAGGATCAGCAGTGGACTTGGATAATCTATCCAAGGTGGAATTTTCAGCATCCATTTCATTGGCCTTTTCCTGCCAATCTTTACCAAACAGGTTCTCACCAGTACAAGGGATATTTCCCAATTTGTCTTGTACCCAGAGCTCTAGATCAGATGCCTGGAGCCAAGCAATTCTACGTGCACCTATGGCAATAGCCGAGGTTCTACTTATGCACTCAAAGCAGTCAAAGGCTGCACGGTTGGAAAATTTACAAACATCTTGGGCCTGTTTGACCAAAGTGAGAAAATCCTGTCTTCTATCCTCAGGAAGGATAGGACTTAAAGCCTCTAAATCATCTGTGACCTCCTTCAAGAACATTCCCATGTAGAGACTATAGGAACTGATCCTGGCAGAAAGCATGGAAGCTTGGAAGACCCGACGTCCAAAAGCATCCAGGGTTCTGCACTCACATCCTGGAGGATTAGAGGCATGCCTCTTTGCACTCTTGATCCTTCTCATAGCTGATTCCACTACAATAGAGTGGTGAGGAAGCTGAGTCTTATGGAACCCAGGACATGGAGGGACTCGATACAT
Organism: Ichthyophis bannanicus; assembly: GCA_033557465.1. Taxonomy (NCBI): domain Eukaryota; kingdom Metazoa; phylum Chordata; class Amphibia; order Gymnophiona; family Ichthyophiidae; genus Ichthyophis; species Ichthyophis bannanicus. The sequence goes on from CM066032.1 coordinate 143,143,192, forward strand.
AGTATCGAGTCTGCAAGAATGAGGAGAGGTGGTAAGAGGTGTCCCCCACATCCTTAACATGAGATCACATAAAATCTCATGAATGGGCAAGGTAGCTGCCTCCTTATGAGTTTTGGGATATTGTAGAATTTCCAACTCCTTGGCCCTTGGCTCTGTTTCAGGGGCCACAGTAATGGACAGGCCCCGGGTCACCTCCCTGATAAAATCCTGGAAGGAAATATCCTCTGGAGGCGACATCCTGCATTTAGGGGAGGAGGGCTCCTCTGGGAGAAGCATCGCTGCATCGACAGAACTGTCAGAATCCTCAGATTCTTCTGAGGACTCGAAGTACTGTCTGTCCGGATGCTCTTGAAGAGCCCGATACCTGTACCGACCAAAGTCGGTATCGGGAGTAACCGGTATTGGGGTATCAGTACCGGAGGTCATCGGATGACTGGGTACCGGAAAAGCAGACACCGATGTCGATGCTATCGGTACCAATACCGATGCCGGGGCCGGTACCGGTACCAGTGGAATTGTCTGTCGCGGTTCCGAGGGCGTCGATGCCACAAGGAAAGCCGCCAGACTGCGCTCCATAGCCAGAACTCTCTGGTCTATCGATGCTGCCAATGCCTGGATGTTGGTACCGGAGAAGACCGCCGGTACCCCAGAGCATGGCACCAGTAGTTCTGCCGAGGTCGAGGCCTTGAGAACATCCTGGAACCCCGATAATGCTTTGGAAGCCAAAGCCTCCCGCAGGGGTAATTTTGCCGGTGCAGAATCCTCAAGGGCAACGCCAGAGGCATCTCGATGCTTAGAAGGAGATCTACCCTTTGAGGACCGGCTGGACTTATGTTTAGTTACCCGAGATCCACGGGAGGAAGAAGCAGCCCTGGAAGACGTCGATGCCACCGAAGCTGCATCAGAGGGAAACAGGGTACTGAGCTTAGCAGCTCGGTTCTGCCAACCTCTTTTAGACATCATGGCGCAGGACATACAATCCGTGATGGAGTGGTCAGGACCTAAACATTTTAGACACCATTCATGGGTGTTGGTGACGGAAATGGTACCGCCACACTTGGTGCACTTTTTGAAACCTGAGGCAGGTTTCTCCATGGTAAAGAAAAGGTTTTGGGCCTAAGGCCCAAAAAGGCGCGTGCACCTGAAGAAAACGAAAAAAGAGAATATATATATATTTTTTTTGACAGAAATAAGAAGAAAAAAACCGGCGGTACCGGTAAAGCGTCGAGGAAGGCAGACGTGACCACAAAAAAGAAATAAATAAAAAAGAATTCTTCTGCAGTGACAGGAACACGACCTGCTGGCTCCGCGGAAAAAGAAGAAATGGAGAGAGGCAGTTGGGAAAGGTGGGAAGGCAGCACGCAGGCGCTGTGGGATGCTCCCAAAAGCTTTCTAATTGGACGCTGGGGAGCGTTCCCGCGCAGGCTCCATCGGTACCGACGATACCCATACCTGGTTAGTCATATGCATGGATTCTTGAACTCTTTTCTGGGATGTGCTCTTGACCAGTCAATCATCAAAGTAGGGAAACATGTGCATGCCCAATTCCTATACTGTCCAACTAGAAAGCACAAACCCACGTGCTAATAACAGAACCAGTCAAGAACCGTGGGTAGCAAGGAAGGAATTTTATTTGAATACTCTTTTGCCAGGCCCGACACAGGCCGTGTTTCGCTTATGCCTTCATCAGGGGCTCTTGGCTATAAAACACAACATATAAATACATAATAATAAAACATTCATAATTAATAAATGATAAAATAATTAAAATCAAAATCAAATTGGAATCAAATCATAAAGGCACAATATAAATGCAGTTAATTACCATACATAAAACATTACTACATAAATAAATGAATAAATATAGCTAATGACCATGCATAAAACATAATATATAAATACATAAATAAATATGACGTTAATAGAAATAGATGCCATAAAATATCCTTAGAAGTGACATACAATTCTTTTCTGTTACTATCAAAATCATATTACAAGCAACTTTAAATAACCATACCTGTGTATTCTATATCTGGTATCTTGCCACACTGTATATACTACAATGAGAGAACAGAGGACTCCATAATTAACACGCTTCATATTATTCATCGTTAAAGTGAAACCAAACAGAAAGAACAAAAGCGCAACAGGAACGATGTAAGCCATTGGATATTGCCAAACTTTAAGCCTAAGGACAGCAGATCGTGCTAATGAAGGTCCAAAAACTAATCTAATATACATTGCTTAAACTAAGATCAAGAAAATGAAAAATTATTATATGCTTATGCACAATCTTCAAAACGTGTACTATTTCAAAAATGACGCTGCCAATGATCAAACCCGATTATTAATATATCTTCTTATCTTACGTTACACATGTTAAATACTGACTACTCAAACTCCCAATTTATTTAAAAAAACATATTAGCAACGTAGAAATCTGATAACTAAAATAAACATAAAAGTAAAGAGGTCCAACTAATCTCTTACCTATTCCCAGCGGTAACTAAAATGAAACAATCAACTGCCAAAACTGCTTCAAAGCGTCTATAAATGCTTCCGAAATGCAACTGTTCTTGTTAATAAAAACGCCGGCGGCTGCGCTGTAAATAAAAGGGAGAACTTTGCCGCAGGAAAACTGACGTCATTCAGAATGACAGATGGCCACTCCCACTAATTAAAAAGCTGGTGAATGCATTCAAGAAATGCTTCTTTCAAGGAGTGTATCGTCACTGCATTTAAAACTGACTACGAAATGTGTTAAAATGTATCCAGGGGAATTAAAACTATCAATCTATGTGCTACCAGTTCCAGAGAATCCCTTCTCTAAAAACCAACGGCAGCTCTACTATAAAGAAAATGCTATGCAGGGTAAATATCAATGCCAAATCCACCAGCAGTGCATAGATGAATTTTGGATTATATATTTTATTCTAATGACTAGTTATTTAGGTATTCTCAAAACCCATTATTCTAAAAAAATCACTGCCCTTATTAAATTATATAACCCTCTTTTTCTTAATTATATATAAATGTAAACTCATTAACACAGGTACACTACCAAAAAACTGCCTCCAGTTTTGCAACTGATTCCTATAGATTTTGGGGTGCTGAATCCAGGAAAAATAGCCAAAATGTTCCATCACGTCACGTTTTCTTGCAAAATTAGATTTCTTACCATATAAGGAATGTTCACATAATTTCTTTTAGCCGACTGCAGTTTATTTTCTTGGCCCAAAATAGAGGTTGTAATGGTTAACTAACTAGAAACACTCCCTCATGATATTTTTAGAGTGTTTGTATTCATTTTATACATTAACAGGACAATTGGGAGGCGGGGGGCTAAATCCAGTACTCGCGCTGGCGCATGTTCTTCCTGTTCGCCTCGCCTCGTTCACTCACTCAAACACAGTGGTTGCGACATGAACGTTCCTGTCAAATTTCAGTTTCTTGCAAGTTCATTATTACCTTTTGTTTGCTCAGTCGTAATCCAGCTTTATTCCGAAGTGGTTCACTACAGTTGTAGTTTGCAGTGCTGTGTATTTGTGATGGCTCACAGAGCCAGAGGTGCGTCAACTCTCCGGACAGTTTTTGTTTTATTGTGGGGAATATACCGTGAAAAAGCGGCAGAGGAACATTTCTGCATTTATTTAAAAAGTATATTTCGCCTATTTCGGTTTGAAGTTAGGCGATCAAGACAAAACCGTGGGCTCCTCACAAAGTGTGCAAGACATGTGAGGAAGATCTACGCTTATGGATGAAAGGTAAAAAACAAGCATTTCGTTTCGGAATACCTATGATGTGGCGTGAACAAAGAGACCACAGCAGTGACTGCTATTTTTGCTCTTGCATGTGAAGGATACAACTTAAAAAATAAGAACGTAATAAGTACCCCAACCTTCCCTCAAGCAATTAGGCCTATGCCTCATAGCAACGAAGTACCTGTGCCTGAACCACCAAAATCTTTGGATCATATTTGTGTGGACGGTTCTGATCATGATGAGACTCATCAGATGGCTTTTCCCGATGAGTCCAGTACTTCCGAGTTTGAACTGAACCAGATCCGAAACCTGAACTTTTCTCTCAAGCTGAATTGAATGATTTAGTCAGGGATTTAGGACTCCCAAAAGAGATGCTGCCCAACTGCTAGGTTCTCGGCTTTAAACAGAAAAAAATCTACTGTCACCAGGAACAACTTTTTATTGGTACCGCAACCGCAAGACACAATTTTTGAAGTATTTCAGCAAGAGGAAGATTTGGTATTTTGCAACGATATATACGGAGTGATGGAAAAGTTTAAACTCAAGTATGATCCTGCTGAATAGCGGCTTGTTTCATTGATTTGTCAAAAGACAGCATAAAAGGTGTTCTTCTTCATAATGGCAACCATTCGCTTCAGTTCCTATGCTCACTCTGTTATTCTCCAAGAAAAAATACGAGAATTTGGCCCTGATTCTTCAGAAGATTCGTTATGATGAGCATAAGTGGATGATTTGTGGAGACTTTAAAATTCTATCATGCTATTAGGGCAGCAATCCGGTTTCACCAAATATCCCTGCTTCCTTTGCTTGTGGGATAGCCGGGCCCGCGACCTACACTGGGGGAAAAAAGACTGGCCAATTCGGGAGTATTTGAGACCCGGTGAGAAAAAATGTTCTTCATGAGAGCTTGGTACCTCGTGATAAAATTCTATTACCACCTCTCCACATTAAGTTGGGTCTCATTAAGCAATTCATCAAGTCCCCTTCCAAAAGATGGTGAGTGCTTTCGGTACTTTGCTCAAAGTTCCCCCGACTTTCTGAAGCAAAGCTAAAGGAAGGAGTGTTTGTTGGCCCTGATATAAGGAAAAATCATTTCCAGATGGAGCATTCGCTGAAACGATGGTCTGAGAAGGAAAAAGAAGCCTGGGATTCCTTCAAGGATGTTGTTCTCAAATTCTTGGGGAACAGGCGGGATGAGAACTATAAGGATATTGTTGCCAGGATGCCTCAATGCCTTCAAAGAACAGGCTGTAACATGAGCCTGAAAGTCCATTTCTTGCACTCCCATGTGAACTACTTTCCCGAAAAACTTGGGGGCATACAGTGAAGAACAAGGTGAAAGGTTTCACCAGGACATCAAGGACGCAGAGAGAAGGTACCAAGGAAAGATGGAACACCACTATGATGGCTGATTTCTGCTGGTTGCTGCTGCGGGAAACCCCAGATGAAAAATACGCCAAGCAGCGCACCAAGAGAAGCATTCGGGGAAGAAGGAACGGGCCCACCAGGAGATTGATTGACCCAAGATGACTTTAAAATCTAAAACTGTGTTGACAAATATCGTGTTTTTACTAAACTTTGAAATAAAAATTTGCTAGTTATTACCACAGTGTCGGATCTCATTTATTAGAATTTTATTTTCACACCATCGGGTGTTTGTCTCATGATGCAATGGTGCGGGTTTGCGTTTTCTATTCTTACATACATACCTGTACAACATTTTTGCACATTTCTTTGCTTTGCTTGGTGTCTAACCTCGCTCTTATATGCTCAATGTTGTGCACATGTATGTTGGCTGTTTTTAAGTGCAGACAATTTTGCTACCATCACAGTGTGGTTTTGTTGACATTACTCTATTCTTATGTGCTGCCTTGTTACAATTTCTTTATTCTTATTTGAATAACTACTAAACAATTAGTATAAAGAATTCATCCAAGAAAACTTTTATCTCGATCGCACTCAATCTGAAACGTTCACCTCAAACTGCTAACCCAATGTAGCAAAAAATCTGTACGTGATGGAGCAAATTGGTTACCAGATTTGGATTCAGCGCACCAAAAAACGTAAAAATCAATCGAAACATTAGAGGCAGTTTAAAAAAAAATTTTTTTAGTGTACCTGTGTTATCATTGCTAAAAGATATTGTATGTATCACCTAAAGGAAAACAGAAAAATCCTCATCCATATTTAGACCATTAGGATGCAGGCTGTCTAAATAGAAGATATACCGCTGTTCTAAACGTGCTATAGTCTTTTCCAAATCTCCCCCTCCCCCTCCAGTTTAACTTAACCTTCTTAATAACAAAAAAGAATTTTAAATCAGATATCTTGTGATTTTTTTTCTATCCAGTGACTAACTAAGGGTTTATCTATCAATTTCCTATTAATACAGCTCCTATGCTCTATAATCCTTTGTTGAATAGGGCGTGTAGACATCCCCACATATACTTTATTACAGGGACACTGTATCACATACACTACATGACTCGTTAGACAATTAGTAAAGTCATCCAAATAAAAAACTCTTTTGCTGTTGGAATGTATATATTGATTCCTGACAGAAAGGGCATGTACACACACTGAACATCTGCCACACTGATAATGACCCTTATATTTCGAAAGGAACTTGCGTTCAGTAAACGCTGAAGGAACTAGCATATTTCGTAAGTTTGCATTACGTTTATGTGCTATAGTTAAATTTGTTTCTGCAAAACCTGGAAGTGTCTGAATCAGATGCCAATATTTCTTTAGAATTTTTTAATAGTCTGTGAGTGATATGAATAAAGGAGAGGACATACTATATCACCCCTATTTTCCTTCACTTTTGGTTGTAATAACTGCTCTCGGGAAGATTGACATGTCTTCTTATATGCTTTTTTTATTTGGTATGTTGGGTATTGCCTCGCCTCTAGACGATTCCTTATAATCGTAGCTTGCTGTTCAAAATCACAATTGGAAGTACATATTCTTTTTGCTCTAAGGAATTGGCCAAAGGGTAAGTAATTCTTAAGCGCCATATTGTGAAAACTGCTGTAGTGCAATAATTGGTTTCTGTCTGTTGGTTTTCTGTATAATGTGGTGCTAAGTCCTTCATCAGTTTTCTTGATAAGTAGATCCAAATATGATATCTTTTGAAAATCATACATCATCTGAAAACGTAGATTCACATCACATGTATTAATCCACACATTGAATTCTGACAATCGCTCCACCGTTCCATCCCACAAAACAAATATGTTGTCAATATATCTTAACCAGGATTTTATATGTGCTGTAAATGGACTATTTTTTATATACTTTTCCTCAAAATGAAATACATATAAATTCGCAATATCCGGTCCCATAGATGAACCCATAGCTACTCCTTTCACCTGTTGGTAAAAGTTATCCCGAAAGCAAAAATAATTTTCACACAGGGCTAATTGGGCCAAATTCATAAGGAATGCAGTGGGAATCCGTCTATAACTATTTCTATTATACAAATGACGCTCTATAACTGTTAATGCTTCCTTTTGCGGAATGTTTGTATATAATGACTATGTCCAGAGTAACCAAAAGGACCATTTCAAAATTCAATGTATTTGCCAAAATGTTAATTACCTGTGATGAATCTCGAACATATGACCACATATTTTCAATAAATGGACACAACAGAATGTCCAAAAATTGTGATATAGGTTCAAAAAGAGAACCTATAGCAGATACTATTGGACGCCCGGGTGGGTTATCCAGGGATTTATGAATTTTTGGATTAACAAATAGTGGGAATTATAGGAGAGGTTACTATAAGAAAGATTTTCTCTTTTTCAGTAATGTGTCCAAATTCAAATGCTATAAGAATTAATCAACAGAACCCTTTAAAACTGAAGTAGGATCACCATCCAACCTACGATAAAATGTAGTATCCTTCAATTGTCTGTCTATCTCGGCAATATAAAATTCTTTGTCTAAAATTACCGTGGCGCCCCCTTTGTCTGCCGGTTTTATGATAATGTTATTATTCCTCTGAAGTGTCTTTATAGCATTCTTCTCCCCTAGAGTCATATTTATTTATTTATTTATATATTATGTCTTATGCATGGTCATTAGCTATATTTATTCATTTATTTATGTAGTAATGTTTTATGCATGGTAATTAACTGCATTTATATTGTGCCTTTATGATTTGATTCCAATTTGATTTTTATTTTAATTATTTTATCATTTATTAATTATGAATGATTTTTTATTATGTTTTATAGCCAAGAGCCCCTGATGAAGGCATAAGCAAAACACGGCCTGTGTCAGGCCTGGCAAAAGAGTATTCAAATAAAATTCCTTCCTTGCTACCCACAGTTCTTGATTGGTTCTGCCCAATTTCTATAGACACACTGCAACAACTGTGAGGCATTTGGTAAACCGCAAGGAGCAGTCATGAAGCCAAATGGCAATACTGGAAGTGGCAATACACAATACTGGAAGTGGTGTTTCCTTATAACAAATCATAGATCCATCCTGACTGTTGTATTGGAATGTGGGTTAGGCATCGTTTAGGTCCAGAGAACACTGCCAAACTCCTTTTTAAAGAAAGGGAAGCAGAGTGCTGAGGGAAACCATTCTGAACTTCTTGCAAACAAAGTACTTGTTCAGATTGTTCAGATCTAGGATAGGTTGGAATTCCTCTGGGGTTTTTTTTGTTACCAGAAGTACCTCAAGTAAAATCCCTGCCCTTTCTGCCTTGGTGGAACAGGCTCAATCGCAATGACCTGTTGAAGGGCAGAAAGTTCTTGAAGAAGCATCTCCTGCTGTTGAGAGACTAATGATGGGTCTCTTAGTGGATGGTTTGTACTTGTCCTGGTGAATTTTGTGAACCCAAGTGTTGGAGGTTACAAGAGACCAATGATCTGCAAAGAAAATGAGTCTCCCTCCAACAGGAAGATTGTGCAGGACTAGGATTTGGGTACTAGCTACATTTTTGAGGGCCAGTCAAAACTCCGTCCCTGGTTTTAACTGGACATGTAGGCTGGGACTTCTTGGCCTTCTGCTGCCTAGGGTGGGAGCGAGAAACTTGCTTGGTCTGGTTCTAGTGGGAGGGAGGAGAATACCTATGCCTCCACTGTGGAACCTCCATGGTGATGATGATGAGACTGGATTGAAAGTGGGCATGGAGAGGATCATTGTGCTGGTTGATGAGTAGCAGCATCCTCCTGCACATTATCTCTGAAGAGATTCTCCTCACAGCATGGTATGTCAGCAAGCTGCTTCTCCTCCGTACTCACAGAACCAACAGGAAACACAGAGAACAAGACGTAAACAAGGAAGTCCTTTAAAATCTGTAAAATCTGGATTCCAATAAAGAACTTCCTTGTTTACGCTTTGCTCTCTGTGTTTCCTAGCAAGCTGCTCCTCTACGCTGGACTGTAAATCGGATTCCTGGAGCCATGAGAGCTAATTACTCATGGAGGAGACAGCTCTTGATGCCATATTGAAAATATCATATCAGACAATGTGTTTTGGTTCACTAGGGACTAGTATTTTGCTGCCTTCTCTGAAAGAAGAACGTCTGCAAACTCTGAGATTGTGCATGATGTTCCGCAAGTGCATGCCCATGAAGAGCTGATAAGATGCTATGCAGGATGTGAACTCAGTGTTCTGAAAACATTTTTTACCAAAAGAAGCCAAGGTCTTAGTCTCTCTCCTTAGGAATGCCAAAGAGTGCAACTTGGAATACTTGACTCTTGAGAGCGGATTCAACTACCATAGAATGCGACAGTTGTAGCTTCTCGAATCCCTGAGCTTTCTGAATTCTGTATATAGAGTCAACCTTCTTACTCACTGGAGGCACAGAGAGGTGTGACACCCCCCCCCCCCATTCACATCTGTAGCCTCTGGCACAGGCATTGTCACCACCTCCTTAGGGTATCAGGAGGATATGAAACTCCTTGTCCCTGGGCACCTCCCCATGTTCGGCTGAAATGAAATGGACTTGGCCATTACCCTGATAAAATCATGGAAAGTCAGCGCCTCAGCCAGAGACTTGCGATGCTCATGAGGCGGCATGGGATTTGAGGGAATCTCCAGAGATCTCTTCTCCATGAAATTCTGAGTCATACTCAGACTCCTAGGAGTGCTCAGATGCAAACAGAGAGGTATTCAAAGGAATTTTGAGTCTCTGCCTGAGCTAACTTCTATTCTTTTCTGGAGGTGGATCTCCTGCTGGAGCATTGGTGTACCAATGATCTCTGATGCCTAGGGGATTGATCTCTCCCCAATTTGCTTGAGACCAATATCAACAGGACAGGCGCTGGCATTAAGGCCCTTCATGGTTTTGATAATGATTCCTCTCTCACAGGCAGGCAATGAATCTTGAGGATAAGCTCACTGCCATGATATTCCCACATTGACACCATTGTGTCTCATGCAAGGCAAAGAGCATTATCATCCTCTTCTCAAGGCCTCTCATGAGATGCTCCTCGAGGGTTGCCATCAACAAAAGATGTAGAGGTCTCAGCAGAAATGGATGTCGTCTGCAGAATCTGCCAGGAAATATCAGTATAAACTAAATCCTTAGGTTAGTAAAAATGAAATCCAATAACAAAAACTAAACCCATAAAGTGAAACCCCTATTTAAACTTAATTTTTGTCAGAAGAGACTGGAGGAGACTGGAATTGACATCCAATCACACCAGACAGCCTTTTCTATTTTACTTTTTTTGTAAACGCTAAAACATTTTTTACTTAGCTCATCATTATATTCCAGTGAAGTTTCCATGTGTCAGACTTTTCTCTCAAATAGCGGTCGGATAGTTCATACACGACGTACGTTTCGGGCCATTAAGCCCTGTTTCAAGTGGTTACTTTCTTCCAAAATACACCGCTATGGAAAGCTTTCCATAGCGGTGTATTTTGGAAGAAAGTAACCACTTGAAACAGGGCTTAATGGCCCGAAACGTACGTCGTGTATGAACTATCCGACCGCTATTTGAGAGAAAAGTCTGACACATGGAAACTTCACTAGAATATAATGATGAGCTAAGTAAAAAATGTTTTAGCGTTTACAAAAAAAGTAAAATAGAAAAGGCTGTCTGGTGTGATTGGATGTCAATTCCAGTCTCCTCCAGTCTCTTCTGACAAAAATTAAGTTTAAATAGGGGTTTCACTTTATGGGTTTAGTTTTTGTTATAGGAAATATCAGTAGGCTTGTCTCCGACTAGTGAAGTCCGGCGCAGCCCCTCTAGTACCGAGGAGGATAAGTAGTTCTTATGGCAGGATTGCTTTGAGGGTCAGGACCCTTCTGAAAACTCAGTGTTCTTGACAGCATGCTCTGATGAACTATGATGCCAATGCACCCCAGCCTCTGCCTGATGCTTTGCATCCTTAGTTTTCAAAGTCTTTGAAGATGAGAATGAATCCTTTTTCTTCCTCAGGAAGGAGTCAGTGAGAGACAGATTCCAGAAGACCCTACTGGTGCTTGGTTCTGAGTGAGCTCGAGGACCCTTGGTGTCAATACTCCATCAGTGTCCGGTGCTGCTCCTGAGGCCATGGAGACCGATGCGCCACACTACTTCTGATAAGTCAGTCTTTTCAGCACCAAATATTCTTCTGCTCTTCTCTTCAAGACCCTTGAGCCCTCTTCTAGTCATCTGGAGACAGTAACGACAAGAAGATTCATGGATAGGCTCCAAGCACTGCAGGCACCAATCATAACTGTCTGTTTTAGACATGGTCCTGCCACACTTGGTGCACTTTTTAAACCCGCTGGCTGGGTTTTGGGGCATTCCACTAAAAAAAATAACCAGAGTGAATCAAATGACTCAAGTTTTGAAAAATTAACCTGGCCAGAACACATGAGGCCTCAATGTGGCCTATAGCGGCAATATGGTAAAAAATAAGGGGTCCAATATATTCAGCAGCAGTGGCTAGGCGTTCTAAAATAGCTAGCCTTCGCTGCTGAATTTAAGACCTGGATATTCAATGTCGGGACCATATCCATCCACCAGTACCGAATATCCGGGTCAGCCGGATAGCGTTGAAGCTAACTTCAATTAGCTTCTGTGGTAAAAAGTTAGGACAGCCTATACTTTGCCTAAATTTCACCACTGAGGGATAACTTGACAGTGGCTGAATATCACCGCTGTCTGGTTATTCCTGGGTACTGCCCTGTGCTGCTCCCAAAATTTTCCTATGCTGGATAGCTAGCACCGGGGCGTGCAGCACCGATGGATATTCACCAGTTAATTGCGCTGAATATCTGTCCCAAGAGAACATAAAAACGTCAAAAAAACCCCTAAGGACACTTACGGGAAAATGAAATGTGATGGCAGCAGAGAGAGGGAAAAAGACTTACAAAAATAAATGAACAGAGATAAAACAGTGATGAAGCTCGCAGACTGAATGGAAAGATGTCCTTAAGACTCTGTGGATAAAAGAAGGCTGAGATGAGATATGGTGGTGGCAATTGGGAACTTGCAAACAAGCATGCTAGAACCACTCCAAAAGTTTCTAGAAGTAGCTGGGAGAGGTTCCTGTGTGGGGCTCCATTGATGATGTCACATATATGTGAGCACTTATCCTGCTTGTCCAAGAAAAATAGAAGGCCCAGAATGGGGTGATCACCCAGACTTGTGGTTTCACTCTCCCATTTTGTCCAAAGAGAAATCATCTTTTACAGAAGAATAGTCGAGAATTTGGCAGCTGATATTTAATGCTAAAAAATGCAGGGTCATACATTTGAGCTGCAAAAATCCAAGAGAGTGGTACAGTACAGAGAGTGAAGTACTTCTGTTCACAAAAGAAGAGCGGGACCTGGGCGTTATTGTTTCTGATGATCTTAATGTGATTAAACAGGTAGACATGGTGATGGCGAAAGGCAGAAGAATACTTGGGTGCATAGTAACAGAAATGGCCAACAGGAAGGAGGCGATAGTGCCTCTGTATAAATCTTTGTTGAGATTTCATTTGCAGTATTTTGTGCAATTCTGGGGACCACACCTTCAAAAGGATATAAACAGGATGAAGGCAGTGCAGAGGGTAGCTACCAAAGTGGTCAGTGGGCTTCACCGTAAGGCATATGGGGGCAGACTTAAAGATCTCAATATGTATACTTTGAAAGAAAGGCGGGAAGGGGTGATATGATACAGATGTTTAAATACCTCTGTGGCATAAATGCATAGGGGGAAGAGTATCTTTCAGTTCAAAAAGAGCTCTACAACCAGGGAGCATAGAATGAGGGTGAAAGGGGAGAGACTCAAGAGTAATATGCAGAAATATCTCTTTATGGAAAAAGTAATATATGTGTGGAATAGTCTCCCAGTGGAGGTAGTAGCGATGAGGACAGTATCTAAATTCAAGAAAGCATGGGACAAACTCAGAAGATCTCTAAAGGAAAAAAAGAGACTGTAGTAGTTGGCATGGAAGGACAGACTGGATAGGCCATGTGTCATGTTCCTATGTTAGTTGGTTAAGTTCCGTCCCTTTATTACAGATTCATGGTTAGGATTTTTACTCCATTATTGGACACCCATGGCCGCGGAACACATGCCATCACTAGAGAACCATGGTTGGGGGTTGTACCCCATTCTTGGATACATGTGTTGGGGCGTTTATCCCCTCCTCAGACACAAAATTAGGATTCTTACCACATCACTAGACACACACTGTTGAGAAAGCTGGTTCAGGTGAGTCCATACTGTGTTTCTAAAGTAGCTTATTCTATCACATTCTTGTGCCTCAAGAAACTGCAAAGAGAAATGTATTTAAAATGATTATAAAACAGTAAAACAGTCCCTGATATTATCCCACATTCTCCATCAAATTTGACTATGATCAAGAGCTAAAAGCCTTCCTCTACTGCATTTTGTTATCCTAAAGTTTTGATTTTCATGGAATATTTTAAAGTAAACATCATAGGCCCGATTTTCATTTAGGCAGGCTGTGCGCCGCATTGGCACATGGCCTGCACGCTGAACCCCTTAACCAGGATATTCATTTTCATGGCAATGGAAATGAAAATCCGGGTTATGCCGCACAGGCCGGTAGCCACCGAGGCTAAGCTAGTAGCAGCGATTTTTGATGCTGCCCGTTTAGCTCCAGCGCCTTAAAGATAGGTGAGGGTTTTTCTCATCATTGAAAATCGCTGCTACCCACTTAGTGCCATTCCCTGTCTCCGCTTCGCCCTGGAACATCCCAAACACACCCCGATGCGAAGCCAAAAGCTTTTGGGAACATTAGGGACTTGACTGGGATTTTCCAAAGGCACTACCCATGTAGGTGCCTTTGCAAAATCCCGGTTAAAGCATTTACATGGGTATCATGGGCTAAAAAGCACTGGCATCATGTAACTGCCTTCGAAAATCGGGCCCCATGGGATTATTTTTATCTTACTATAGTAAGTAATCGCTGATCATTTACCCCATTTTCTTGGTATTCTATTGCTCATTCCCAGACTATGAGGCAACAATTTCTACACCCTGCCCGGATAATAAAGGGTTAATAGACATAGCCTCCAAAAATTGGTCAAAATCCTTTATAAACCCAGCTATTCTATTAACTTCTTCCATATCCTCCAGCAACAAATCCCACAATTTATTTATGTGTTTCTTGAAAAACAACTTTCTCAAACGTCTTTTAAATATGCTACCAGTTAGATTCATTGTGTGTACCCTAGTTCTAGAGCTATTTGAATGATAAAGCACAGTTACTTACCTGTAACAGGTGATCTCTGGGAACAGCAGGAATAAGTCTTCACATATGGGTACGTCGGTACCGACGGAGCCTGCGCGGGAACGCTCCCCAGCGTCCAATCAGAAAGCTTTTGGGAGCATCCCTCAGCGCCTGCGTGCTGCCTTCCCAACTGTCTCTCCTCAGTTGAGTTTTATAGCTGAGACAAAAGAGAGAAAGAGGAAAGGAAGATAGATAGATAGAGAGAGGGGAGGTGGGTGGGTTGTGAAAACTTATTCCTGCTGTTCCCAGAGATCACCTGTTACAGGTAAGTAACTGTGCTATCTCCAGGAACAAGCAGGAATGAGTCTTCACATATGGGGACTCCCAAGCTAAGATGCCTGGAGCCCCAGCATGGTGAGGATTGGAACATGCTACACCTCATATGGCCAGGCATCCTGAGGATGGAGGGTAGGAGTTGAAAAGAGAGGAGCTGTAGGAAAAACAGCTAACCTAAGGACTACAGGTAAGGAGTCCTTGTATTTATGATAATTACCATGAAAAATATTGACATGAACAAACACAATATGGACCTCACCTACAGGATTGCAGGAAGTAGAGAGGCTGATGGAGTCTATTGGAGATCCAGCAGGGGAATGTTCAAGGTGATCTCACTGAAGTGAAGGCGAAGGTCCAAATCTGGAATTGACAGGTGACCCAGGTGTCACCTGGGGTAGTACCCAGACATCAGGTCTTTAGTTGAAGCTTTATGGAAAAAGCTGGGAACTCCTTTGGATACAGAGTTAGTAACATTTAGGAGCAAAAGAGGAAGACTGACTGATTTGGACAACTAGCCCAGTCCTGGAGGGAAGAAGGGGTATGGAAAAAAGCCAGAATTCCCAAGGAGGACAGATGTCTGAAGGGATGAAACTTCAGATCTACTGAAGATCCAGCCTGTCTTTCCTATCTGTTGAGAGATAGGAAAGATAGTGAAGCATGGAGCTTCAGGGATATCTAGACCTAGGGTTAAAGTAGGAGCTGTCAGTACCACAGTAGTGGTTGTGTGCATAATGCCCAGACATACTGAGGGACAGTATGAAGATATGCAAGCCCACTGTCTGGAAGCTATAGAAAGGTAAAACCCTTTTATAAGCATAGACAGATAGAGAGATAAGTATGGAAATACATATCTACCTATAAGGAAGCATCTCGACAGATACACATATACATAGGTATATATATATATATATATATATGTCGATAGTGAGAACTGGAGGGGCATAGATATGCACACACAGCTTACAGATGTATGTATCTATAGAGAAGTATATAGAAATATATACATACATGCATATAGATGTCTAAAGAGAAATGTCTGCAATTAAGCAGATAGAGATATGCCCATAAGAACATTCACATGGGAGATGTGAAGAAGAAAGATTCATCTAATAACAAGAAGGTGGAACCTACTTGAGGAGATATATAGAGAATCTATTCCCCCTGGCTAATATGGTGCAGGAATGCCATCCAGTGGAATTAGCATGATGGTTGCGTGAAAAACAGAGGATAATATCAGTCTGTAAACAGCAAGTCCTGAGTTCTATAGAACTCTCGCATGCTAAATGGACAGAAAACGCATAGGATGAGATACCAGGTTGACCCACTTGAGGAACAAGGGGGGGGGGGTATCATGCGTTGTTTAATTAAATATGTGCTGTCCATGAAGGATTAGGATACCATGAGGACAAGCTGCAAGGAAAAAGAGCATATTTCCTGTAGAAACTGGGTGACTCTTTAGACTGTCACATAGAGAAGGCTTAAGTCCTTTATTAAAAGGAAAGCAGAAGGGTATAAAGAAGCCCTACAGTCATGAGGAATGACTGAGGAAGCCTTTTTCAACCATATAGGATAGTAATTAGAGAAAAAATCCTCATGCTCTCTAGCAAGGGCCCATGGTGGAAAGCTTCTCAGTAGGATTGCAGAGAGCACTATGCAGGAGAATTGGGAAATAAAAATGGCTTTTGGAGGAAACCAGCTGCCATCTCAGTTATGCTGCCAACTCCAGGGGTTTGGAGATGACAGAAAAGAAGCGATAAGGATTTTCCAAGCTAGATGAGCACTATCTTGGAAGCACTACTAAGACTAGAGAAAGTAGTGGAAGACAAGACTGGAACTTGTAGAAAGTACCAGTAGTCCAATCACTGGAACTCCTGCATGGGCAACTGCTGAATAGAACAGCAGAGAGACTCCTGTTTGTAACAGAGAGAACAGACAGAACAAGAGGAGAAATCCTGATCATGTCTGATGAGCCCCAAAAGCAAGCAGGGAGGTAACTACAGAGAAAACTCTACACTGGAAAGGAAAGGAAGACTAGAAAGGCTAAGAAAGCCTTCTAGTGGTATGGTAGCACTCTTACAGGGGAGGCCCTGAAAAAGAGGGTAAAGAAAAATAGGAGCTGAAGGGAGACTTGCCATATGGTAAGTCTGCAGAAGGAAAAAATTCATGGTGGTACAGGAGAAAACTATCATGAGATAGTTGGCAAACCTCTGTTCATGGTAGAAAGAGGAGGAAAACCCTGTGACCCATAGACATGAATCTCCTAACAGCTCAGCCTACCGAAGAGCAAGTGGATGTCCTGGAAAAACAGGAATCCATGTGTAGAGTTTTAAATGAAAAAACAGTGAAAAAACTTCTGCTGAGAAGAAGTGAACTGTATGTTATAAGAGATCAATTAGAACCCCATTGAGGGTTAATTTTCCTGGCTTGAGTTTGGATTCTTCAGACCAGGGTGAGGTTTCCCTTGTTTGGGAACATCTGTATGATGGGCAGGAGAAGAATAAAACCTTCTTCTTTTAGGGAAAGAAGGTTTGGTAGGGCATTTCCTACCTACTGGGGAAGGAGAAGGCTTAGGAGAGCCCTCAGAAACAGGGAAGTCAGTGGAGCAATGAGCAACCTGACGTAAAGACTCCCTATTGAAGAGATTTTCTCCAGTACAAGGAGTATTACCCAGTCTTTGCTGTGCCCATCTGTTCAAGTCTGAAGCTTGGAGCCAGGCTCTACGTCGTGCTCCTATGGCTATAGCAGAGGTTCTGCTAACAGACTCAAAAGAGTCAAGGGAAGCACGAGACAGAAACCAAGATATATTTTGGCTATAACTAAGAAGTAAGGAATAGTCTACAACCTTGGGCTCTGATAGAAAAGGAGTCAAAAGAGATAATTTCTTTGTGACCTCCTGAAGGGATAGACTCATATAAAAAATATATGAGAGAATCCTTGTTGCCAGCATAGATGTTTGGAAGGTTTGACGTCCAAAAGCATCCAGTGTTCTAGAAGCACGATCTGGCGGATAAGAATAATGCTTCTTCTTGCTTTTTACCTTCCTCATTGCTGATTCCACTACAATGGAATGATGGGGAAGTTGAGTCCTTTGAAACCCTGGAGAGGGGGGCACCTGATACAGAAGATCAGTTGCTGTAGAAGGTCAGGAAACCCTTAAAGGTGTTTCCCATATTCTCAGAAGAAGATCCTGCAAAGAAGGATGTAAAAGAAGCATTATATTTTCCTTTTCCCCAGAAGAGCCTTGCGTAGGATCATAACCAGGGATAGGAATAGCAAGGAATGTAGCCATGTCAAGGAGAAATTTCTGAAAAGAAGGATCTCCAACGGGGACCATCACTGGACAGGCTAAAGTTGAAGAACTAGCCTGGGCACCGGAGGATGTAATGGTCCGGTGCAGAAAAGGAGCCCTAATGGATGGATACTGGTACTGGCGGTTTTGACTTGAGACAGTCAGTACTGCATCGTCCATGCCAGGTATCGACTCCAAACTAGGCATAGAAAGGAGCAAGCCTGGTGAAAAGGGCATGGAAGTAGTTGGTCCCGATGTTACTGCAGGAACCGGCATCGATACCGATACCGGTAGCTGTGCCGGAATCGGAAGCGATACCGACATCGAAACAGTCATCGGAGGCTGCTCAAGCGGTACCGAGGGAACCAAAAACCCTTGGTGAGTATCCTCGATACCGCGCATCCGGAATCGATAAGCGTCGGTTCCGAGACACGTCGGTACCCAGTCTTCCAGACTAGATATCGATTCCAGACTCAGCATCGAAGGAAGCGAGTCTATCGATGCATGTCTGGAGGGTGCTGGCGTCGGTGGTCGTATCGACGATGCTGCCGATACTGGAAAGTCAATCTGGGACATATCGATCGGGCCCGAAGGTACCGAGAACGCCAGATGACTATCCCTGGTGAAAAGTGGATCACTCAACACCGGTGCCGATGCCGGGGTATCGGTACCGCTCGAAGCGGATGCCACCACCGAGCATGGCTCAGGTATGTTCTGTGAGGGGTGAGCCCCAGGAACAACCTGAAACCCCTGAAAGGCTTTGGAGACCGAAGACTCCCGCCGGGATTTTAAAGCCAATAGGGTCTTGAGGGCAAGGCCGGAGCCGTCATCATGTTTGACATGAGACCTACCACTCAAGGACTGGCTAGTCTTAACAGACTGTTTGTGGGTTACCTGATCCTGAAGAGAAGAAATGGTCGGTGCCCTGACACTGGAAGGGAACTCGGTATCGAGGGAAACTCGAAATGGAAAATCTCTTCTCAAAAATTTGTAGCCTAATGGCTCAGGAGGGAAAGGGTCAGGACCCAAACAGGTTAGACACCAGTTATTGGAGTCTAAAAAGAAAACTGAATTTCCACAGTTAAGGCACTTCTTAGGAGAAGAAGGCTCCATGATGGAGAGGCCTATACAGGCCCCAGAAATTTAAGAGAGAAACTGAGGGAAAAACTCTCCCTGAGTTTTTGAAAAGAAAAGAAAAAACCCCACCGGCGGTACCGGTGGAGGCGGGAAAAACAGTCGTGACCATAAGAAAACAAGAATTAAAGAAAACATTTTCTGCGGTGACAGGAGGATGTCTTGCCGGCTCCGCAGAAAAACGAAAACTGAGGAGAGACAGTTGGAAAGGCGGGAAGGCAGCACGCAGGCGCTGAGGGATGCTCCCAAAAGCTTTCTGATTGGACGCTGGGGAGCGTTCCCGCACAGGCTCCGTCGGTACCGACGTACCCATATGTGAAGACTCATTCCTGCTTGTTCCTGGAGATAGAAACATTCTCAATTTGCCTGTTCCACATCAGTTTTATAAATCACTATCACGCCTCCTTCTCAGTTCTCTCTAATCCAAGAAATCCTCCCAAAATCTGCAGGGTATCTTTCCTTTAAACTATTATATAGGCAGAGAATTAGGGGCACACTTGATTTCAACCCTTTGAACATATGGGGCCCAATATTCGAAAGGCATTTGCACAGTTTACAGTTCAGTAAACCATGTAAATGCCTTAAATCGGGATATTCAATAACTATGTAAGTGCAATTGACTATCCCCTTCTAACTCTCCTACGCACCCCGATGCTATCCGGCGTGTCGGGGGCATTCCAGGGTGAAGCAGAGGTGGCGACAAGTGATAACTGGGCAGCAGCGATATTGCATGCTGCCCAGTTAGCGATCTGCACCAAAAAGATAGGTGAGGAAAACAGTTGCCTATCTTTCGGCGGAACTAACCAGGTGCATGCAATATCGCTTCTGCCTGGTTATCTAACGAGGCTTCCAGCATGTGCAGCAATCCCTGGATATGCAATGCCAGGGCCGAATATGACCCTGGCCTTGAATATCCGAGGTTAAGGGTCGGCGGGCAGAGCTATGCGCTGTAGCAGGGCACAGCCGGCATAGATTATCGGGTCCATGTATCCAGTAAGGCGACATATTTAAAAAAATTTGCATGTATTTATTTTTTGCTCTTTCCTCACATCCAGTGATTGCTTGCAGTCGGTTATTACAAAACCATCAAAACTGTGGGGAAAACATTGCGGCCTAGGAAAAATCATTGAGTATTAAGTTTTGCAGGTGAAGGGAAGGTTGAAAACATTTGGAAATGATACTTGGTAAATCACAGACTGCCTAGATCATCCAACCTATCCATTATAACTACAAAGTGGTCACCCCTCTTTTGAGGTATGGGCCATATACCTGTCCTACTACCAACTTTGATTGTTAAGTTCTTAGCCAAATAGCAAGGCCCTATAAAACTGTAGAAAAACTGAACATGACGACTGTTATCTAGGTTTTGGCCTATATTGTAAGCGGTTTTGTAGCTCTTTGTTAGGGGAATAGACAGTATGAAAAATTGAAAAATAACATGACTTTATAAGGATTATCATCCCTGCAACTAAAAGATGACCCAGATTTTCCATATTAAGTTAATGAAGTAGTGAAATACCCACAGATGTAATCTAGTAACCAGAAAGACTGAGGAGCAGGACTTTGTCCCAAAGTTTTAACAGGCCCAAGGAACGTGGAAAGAATTAGAGACCAACTCTGGGTTATCTAGTGAAAGGATTTAATCCAGTTAGTCAACATCAATATCAATATCATGCCAATATCAAGCAGAACAGAGAGTAAAGAACATGACATTTATACAGATCCATTAAATGGTGACCCAAAAGTTCATATTGGAGCAGTTTCTCCAAATGGGTTAGTTTTGCGCATCAAAAAAAAGAGGCTCTCTCGGAGCAACACTATTCCACACACTACCAACAAGCTCCGCACAACAAAGTTTCATTCACCAACCTATTTTAACAATCACATAACAAAATTATCAACAAATCACTAAGGCTAAAAGGACCTCAGGATGGCTACAACCCACACATAGTGAAAAATCACTATAGGGAATAGCAGACGCTTACATCACAGGTCCCATAGCCACCTAACCTTACCACCAATTTCACCTATTATACAATTTCAGAAACACCAAAACCACCACTGGGAATACATTACCAAATCTACATAAACCTACTATCATACACCATTCATACAACATACAAAACAAAATTTCTTTAAAAAGCGTCTCAGTGATAATGAGTATGCTGATAGAGACAGCGCAGGAACCTTCAACACTCTTCCTAAATAGAAGAAAAACAAAGATAAGAGCATACAGAATTATTTCATGTCCAAAATAAAGAGCATACAGCACTTATCTGTAGAAGACGATACAACTCATAGAGAAGGTCCGAGCAACTTCTAATCCAGGACAACACCGGAGAACATTTTCAGTCCAACAGATCTGCGATAGTAGCACTCGCCCAATCTAACTATTATTGAAGATTGGGCGAGTGCTACTATCGCAGATCTGTTGGACTGAAAATGTTCTCCGGTGTTGTCCTGGATTAGAAGTTGAATGTTATGCAATTGGGCGTTGCTCGGACCTTCTTTATGAGTTGTATCGTCTTCTACAGATAAGTGCTGTATGCTCTTTATTTTGGACATGAAATAATTCTGTATGCTCTTATCTTTGTTTTTCTTCTATTTAGGAAGAGTGTTGAAGGTTCCTGCGCTGTCTCTATCAGCATACTCATCACTGAGACGCTTTTTAAAGAAATCTTCTTTTGTATTTTGTATGAATGGTGTATGATAGTAGGTTTATGTAGATTTGGTAATGTATTCCCAGTGGTAGTTTTGGTGTTTCTGAAATTGTATAATAGGTGAAATTGGTGGTAAGGTTAGGTGGCTATGGGACCTGTGATGTAAGCGTCTGCTATTCCCTATAGTGATTTTTCACTATGTGTGGGTTGTAGCCATCCTGAGGTCCTTTTAGCCTTAGTGATTTGTTGATAATTTTGTTATGTAATTGTTAAAATAGGTTGGTGAATGAAACTTTGTTGTGCGGAGCTTGTTGGTAGTGTGTGGATTAGTTTTGCGCATACCATGACAGTCATGAACCTCACTTCTAAACCAGAGTATGTGGCGTATGATCTCAGGCTCTCAAATTTACTGCTAATACTCAGCATAGTATGTGTATCGTGCCAAAGAGAGCTTCCTTCTGGAGTTCGTAAGATGTAACATGTATGGGTAGTTTGTCAAGATGAGCTTGGAAATTCTTTATCAAGCCTGTGGCTCCCAGTACAATGGGAAAGACTTCTGTATTTTTCCGCCACATTTTCTTGGTCTCTGACTGCATTTCTTGGTACTGCCTCTCCATGCAATTCACAGAATAATCACTCACAAACGATACCTCTATTGACAATGCCATTGTGGTGTTTCTCTCCTTTACCACTATGTTGGGTTTCCTCACATCCAGTTCCATATCTGTCAGAATGGGAATGTCCCAGGTGATCATAACCTCTTCGTGCTCTTTAATTCTCTTAGGGTCATGACACCAGTGCTTTTCAGGCACAGTGATGTAATATTTACAAAGTTTCCAATGGATGAGGAGTGCTACTTTATCATATCTTGGGAAGTACAGGCAGTGCTCTAAATGAAGGTCATTCCCCTATTGTTTTGGGCCCAGAAACAGACAGGAGTATTAGGTTTTATATTGAATTCACACAGTCTTGGCCAGGGTCCTGCTCCCCTTTCGTGGACATTAGCACTTCACCCCCCAGTACTGTACCGCTCTTTTGATTTTTGCAGCCCAAATGCATGACCCTGCATTTTTTAGCATTATATCTCAGCTGCCAAATTCTCAACCATTCTTCAAGCTTAGTTAGATCCCGCTTTGTGTTATCTACTCCTTCCTGGGTGTCTACTCTATTGCAGATTTTGGTGTCATCTGCAAAGAGGCAAACCTTACCTGACAGCCCTTCTGCAATATTGCTAACAAAATTGTTAAAATGAATTGGACCAAGGACAGATCCCTGTGGCACACCACTGGTAACATCCTTCTCCTCAGAGTGAGCGCCATTTACCTTCATTCTTTGTCACCTCCCACTCAACCAATTTCTAACCCAGCCAGTCACTTTAAGGTCCATCTTTAGGGTGCTCAATTTATTTATAAGTAGCCTCCGAGGAATGGTGTCAAAGAATTTACTGAGATCTTAGTACATCACATCTAGGGCTCTCCTTCGGTCCAAATCTCTGGTCAACCCGGTCAAAGAAAATCAATCAGATTTGTCTGACAAGACTGCCTTTAGAAAACCCATGCTGCCTCGGATCCTGCAATCTACTGGACTTCAAAACCTCACTAAGCTTTATTCTAGCAGCATTTCCATTAATTTACTCGCCTCAGAGATCAGACTAACCAGCCTGTAGTTCTCAACCTCATCCTTACTTCTACTTTTGAGTAAAGGGATGTGGTAATGTGGCTTGATGTGGGAAGGAGATTTCTGTACAACACAGGCCAGATAGTACTTCAGAGAAAACAAAAGCAGTTTTTATTCTGCCCTAGCTTGTTATACCTCCACAAAGCAAAACCCAGAACAGACAGCAATTCAGGGAAAACAAAAGCAGCTTTACTTTTGTCCCAGTTTGTTAAACCTCCACAAGCTGGTTCTCCCGGCCCTTCCTCCAGTCCATTAAAGTTCCTATTTCAGAACTCCTCTGCACAGCTTGCCTTGGAAGAACTTCTGGCTCCACGGGCCTCTCTGCCTCCTGCAGCCTGCTGGGTTCTTGATCTTTCCCTGTGAGACACACCCATCCCAGTTATGTTTGTCCGTTAACCATGTCTCAGTAAGCGCCACTAAATCCAAGTCCGCCTCTTCCATTAAAGCCTCAACATCTGGGATCTTATTTCCCATACAACAGGCATTAATGCACACTGCTTTTCAGATGTTGCCCTTTTTACCCATTTCTACAGAAGTATTTAATGCTTTACTTACCTGAGGACTTTCTTCACCCATCCCCAACGAATCTAGTTTAAAGCCCTCTTCAGTAGGTTAGCCAGTTTTCTTGGATAGGTGGATGCTATCTCTGCTCTGCAGCCTTTCGAAAATCATTCCATGGTCCAGGGAACCAAAATGCTCTTGATGATGCCAACCACGCATTCGTCTCCAGGATGCTAGCTTCTTTGCCTTGGCCATTATCCTCAACAGGAAGGATTGAAGAGAACACCACCTATACACCTATCTTCTTCACCATCTGTCCAAGGGCCATGAAGTCACTCTTGATATGCTCAGAGGGATACCTAGCAGTATCATTTGTGCCAACATGGATGAGCAGCAATGGATAATAGTCAGTAGGCTTGATGAGTCTTAGCAAACTCTTTGTAACATCTTGGATTTTGGTACCCCCCGAGAGGGACAGCAGCAATGAATGTTCCCAGAAGACCACAGCTCTAGGCAACTGCCCAATTAGCATGATGATAAAACTGGCCCTGCTTATCAGATGGTCATGGAACTTCAAGAGGATTAACAAGAAAAATTTGTTCTTGCTCTCAGAACTACAGAAGTTGGTTGTCATACTTTGCATGGATCTGTAAATTCAAAGCAGTGGCAAAGGATCATATTGGCTCCCTCCTGAGACAGACAGAGAAGAAGCTAGACACCTTAACATTAAAAATGATGGGCCCAACATTGCAAGGCATTTACATGGTTTGCAGAGCTGTAATCTCTGTAAATGCCCCTTAGTAGGATATTTAGCTAACACGGTTGAAGCTAACTGGGCAGTGGCTGAATACTGACACTGCACGGTTAGCTTCTGCACCATGTGTGGCAAACCTGAATATTCTATGCCGATGGCTGGATATGATCCCGAAATTGAATATCCGGGTTAAGTCTTCAGCGGTGACGGCTATGCGCTGTACTTGCGCTAGCCGCCACCGCTGAATATCAGGCCCGTTGATTTTATTTACAGATGCCAAGATTCTATTTCCACTGTGAATTTTTGCTATCATAAAGCATAAACAGTCCTTGAGTTCACTGGAAGTGTGGTGAAGACTTATAGCCAGGTAAATGTAAATATTAATCAATGATGTAATTCCAGTGTTTAAAGTTATCTATATAGCAAATCTTTCCAAGGGAAATGTAATGCAAAAATACTGAAAGCTCTCTTACTCTCTGCTGAATTACATCCATATATAACACGGCTGCCTATTGTACTGTTATTTTACTGAGCCAGCAAGCAGGTTCTTTGCATGTTTTTTGCCTAGATAATCAGCTCCTTTCCCATACTGTATAAGTTTGAGTTCAGCCCTGAAGTGAGCTATTCAAGACAGGCTTTAGGCATTTCTCTCTTTGCTTATCTGTTGCCCATTCTGCAGAGGAATAACCCTGAGCCTCTCTGACTGCTGTTTGCTCACAAATTAAGTGGAAAGCTCCTGTGCAAGTTAAGAGTCACTTCTAAGAACACATCATGTGACAGAAAGTCCTAGATGCTTTTAAAGTCATAGATTGACACAACTGAAATACTTCAGGACTGTGTTGAACTGTTTCTTGTGGGTATTCTAACCCTGAGTTAGTTTCCCCACCTAAAATGGGTGCACAGTTCTTCTAAAAGCACTAGGGAGGTACTGTTATATGAGGCACATACTTAAGTGGAAAAAATACACATCTACTGTGGTGGTATTTTAGTCACTAACACGCTTTTGAAAGCGTAGTTACTCACCTGTAATCGGTGTTCTCCAAGGACAGCAGGAATCAGTCCTCACTTAAGGGTGACATCGGCACCGACGGAGCCCGCACAGAGCAATTCCCCAGTTTTTAAAGAAAGCCTTTGGGATTGCTACCACGCATGCGTGGTCCTCTTCCCGCCCAAGGGTGCTATCTTGCTCAGTCAGGTCTCTTAGCTTAAGCCCTACAAAGCAGATGGCAAAGGAAGGACAAAAATTCAGCAACTCATCAGGGGAGGCGGGAGGGTAGTGAGGACTGATTCCTGCTGTCCCTGAAGAACAGCTGTTACAGGTGAGTAACTATGCTTTCTCCAGGAACAAGCAGGAAGTCAGTCCTCACTTATGGGACTCCTAGCTACAGGCTATCGAACCTGTAACCAAAAAAACTCCTCCGCGAGACCATGAGCAAAAGCCAAAGCCTGAAGGAGCCCGAGTCTTCAGGTCCTCGGGGCAAAGCCCTCGGTAGCTGTGAAGAAGGATCAGAGGGCAGGAGTTGCCTATACCCCAAACAGATTACGGAAACAGCCTGGCCGAAGGCACTGTCCCAGCGGGACTCCCTCTCCAGGCAATAGTGGGCAGCGAAGATATTCGTAGAAGACCAGGTTGCCACCCGGCAGATGTCCATCATGGGCACAGAGTGCAGCGAGGCCACAGAGGCCGCATTGGCTCAGACCCCATGTGCAGTGACTCGACGATCTAGAGGGATGCCTACCTTCGCATGGGCGAACGCGATGCAGTCCGCCACTCAAATAGAGAGAGTGCGCTTGGTGACTGCTTGCCCCTGCCTATTAGGATCGTAGGTCACGAAAAGTCTGTCAGACTTGCAGTAAGTCTGGGTCCGCTACAAGTAGAAGGCGAGGGCCCTCTTGCAAACGAGGGTGTGGAGACCTGCCAATGCCTGACTGGCATGGGGCCTCGGGAAGAAGGTCGGGAGCACTCTCTTTTGGTTGAGATGAAAGGCCGACATGATCTTGGGTAAGAACTTAGGGTGCCGATAAAACCTGGTGTAAGGGGCGCCAGCCATGAGCTCCTGAAGCTCACTGACTCGGCGAGCCAAGGTCAGTGCCACCAAGAAGGCCACCTTCCAGGACAAGTGCCGGAGCGAACATGTCGCCATAGGCTCGAAGGGTGGGCGAGTGAGCCGCGTGAGCACCACATTCAAGTCCCATTCCACTGGAGGGGGACGGATGGGCGGTTTGGATAACTGAAGGACCCGCATGACGCGGGAGACTAGTGGTTGCCCCGAGAGAGGCTTTCCCTCGATACAGAGATGATTAGCTGATATGGCGCTCAAATGAACTCTAACAGAGTTTGACTTCAGCACTTCCCTCGAGAGGTGGAGGAGGTACTGGAGAACCCAACGAACCGGGCACTAGAAGGGGGTCGATCTAGTGTTCCGAGCACCAGAAAGAGAAGCGCTTACACTTAAAGGCGTAAGCCCGCCTAGTGGAGTCCTTCCTCGAAGCAAGGAGGATTTCCTCGACCTCCATCTGGAGGGCCAGAGAGACCCGTTCAGCCGCCGGGCTGTGAGGGATAGGGAGGGTAGGTTTGGGTATAGTACCCGACCCTCCTCCTGCGTCAGCAAGTCCCTGGCAGAGCTCAGGGGAATCAGAGGCTCCAATGACAGCCAGAGCAGGAGTGGGAACCAAGGCTGCCAAGGCCACGAAGGGGCCATGAGAAAGCGTAGTTACTCACCTGTAACAGGTGTTCTCCAGGAGCAGCAGGAATCAGTCCTCACATATGGGTGACGTCGGCGCCGACAGAGCCCTCGCGGAGCAATTTTCCCCAGCTTTCAAAGAAAGCCTTTGGGAATTGCAGCGCGCATGCGCGGTCTCCTTCCCGCCCAAGGGTGCCATCTTAGCCAGTCTGATGACATAGCTAAAAGACAGCATAAAAATTTGCAAAAAACTTAAGCAGATGATTGCAACTCCAAGGGGAGGAGGGAGGGTTGTGAGGACTGATTCCTGCTGCTCCTGGAGAACACCTGTTACAGGTGAGTAACTACGCTTTCTCCAGGACCAAGCAGGAAGTCAGTCCTCACATATGGGACTCCCAAGCTTAAGGCTACCGGAGACCCTAAGCACAAAAATGAGCTCCCTCTAGCTCAGCGGCACAGAAGGAAGGAATCTTCACTGAATTATTACCCACCGGTAGCCCCCATCCGGGATGGAGGGTAGGAGTTGCTCAAACCTCGAAGAGATTTCGGAGGACTGCCTGTCCGAAAGCACTGTCCCTGCGGGACTCCCTCTCGAGGCAGTAATGGACCGCAAAAGTCTGGCTCGAAGACCAAGTAGCGGCCCGGCAGATGTCTGCCAACGGAACAGAGCGGAGGTAAGCCACTGACGTAGCCTTCGCCCGAACACAATGAGCCGTGACTCGACTTTCTAACGAGAGTCCGGCTGCCCCATAAGCCCAAGCGATGCAGTCAGCAACCCAGATGGACAGAGTACGCTTGGAGACCGGGAGCCCCAATTTATTGGGGTCAAAAGACACAAAAAGCTGAGCAGCTTTACGGTGCTCCCGCGTACGGTCAAGGTAGAAGTTCAAGGCCCTTCTACAGTCCAGGGTATGCAGGACCATTTCAGCTCGGCTGGAGTGTGGCCTGGGAAAGAAGGTCGGAAGTACCACCTCCTGATTGATGTGAAAAGGGGAGACCACTTTTGGAAGAAATTTCGGGTGAGTCCGTAAGACTACCCTATTTTTGTAGAACCGAGTGTAAGGGGGATCAGACACGAGGGCCTGCAATTCACTTACGCGTCTAGCGGAAGTGAGGGCTATCAGGAATAAAGTTTTCCAAGAAAGAAAACGGAGAGAACAGGTAGCCATAGGTTCAAAAGGCGGACAGGTGATCCGCTGTAAAACCACATTCAGATCCCAGTCAGGTGCTGGCGGGCGCAGAGGTGGTTTAAGTAGAAGGAGACCTCTGAGAAACCTCGCTACGAGAGGGTCGCTGGAAAGAGGTCTGCCGTCCACCGGCACATGATGTGCTGAAAGAGCACTGAGGTGAACTTTGACGGAGTTGGACTTAAGTCCCAGATTAGAGAGGTAGAGCAAGTACTGCAAGATCACCGACACCGAGCAGGAGAAGGGATCCTGAGACTGCTGGGCACACCAAGCGGAAAAGCGACGCCATTTAAGGGCGTAGCATTTGCGGGTAGAAGGTCGCCGAGAAGCTAGGACGACCTCTTCCACCTCTGCCGGCAGTAGAAGGGGAGCAAGGACTACCCTTTCAGCAGCCAGGCCATTAGATTGAGAGATCTGAGGTTGGGGTGTAGCAGGGACCCCTGATCCTGTGTTAGGAGATCCGGTTGAAACCCCAGAGGGAACGGATCCTCTACCGCTAATTGCAGCAGGAGTGGAAACCACGGCTGTCTGGGCCAGCGAGGAGCCACCAGGATCATGGAAGCTTTGTCTCTGAGAACCTTGAAAAGAGTTCGAGAGACTAGCGGTATGGGAGGAAAGGCATACAGAAGACTCTCCGACCATGAGAGTAGAAAAGCATCTGCCGCTACTCGAAGGGGATGTGGCTGACGAGAGCAGAAGCGAGGAAGTTGCCGGTTGAGAGGACTGGCAAAGAGATCCATCGTGGGGAGTCCCCACTTCAGAAAAAGTTTCTGAACTACCAAGGGATCCAGGCGCCACGCGTGCGGCTGGAGGATCCTGCTGAGTTTGTCCGCCAGGCAATTTTCTTGGCCTGGGAGATAAACTGCCTTGAGAAGAATGCCGTTACTGACGGCCCAAGAGCAGAGCTTCTGAGCTTCTCGACAGAGAAGGAAGGAGCCCGTGCCCCCCTGTTTGTTCACGTAGAACATGGCAACTTGATTGTCCGTCTGGACAAGGACGGACTGGTGAGAAGTCAGGTGGGAGAAAGCCTTGAGAGCCAGACGGATTGCTCTGAGCTCCAGGAAGTTGATCTGCTGAGCAGACTCCCACGTGGTCCAGAGACCTTGAGTACATGCCCCTTGGCAATGTGCTCCCCAACCCAGGAGAGAAGCATCGGTCGTCAGCACTTGAGCCGGCTGAGGTGACTGAAAAGGCATTCCGAGCACCAGGTTCGGCCGATGAAGCCACCACTGTAGAGAAGAGGCCAGCGGCCCGGAGACGCGCACTAAGTCGGCTAGGCCGCCCGTGGCTTGTTGCCACTGCTTGCGAAGGCACCATTGAGCAGGCCGCATGTGTAGGCGGGCATTGGGGGTCACGTGGACGGTGGAAGCCATATGGCCGAGTAGTTTCAGGAAGCGCCTGGCTGAGACCAGGGACTGACTGCGAAAACGACCGGCTAGGTCCATGAGCTGTTGAGCCCTGTCGAGAGGCAGGAAAGCTCGTGCCTGAGGAGTGTGCAGTCTTGCGCCGATGAACTCGAGATCCTGTGAGGGGAGCAAAGTGGACTTTGCGAAGTTTATGACAAAGCCCAAGTACTGCAGAAGAGTCACAGTGCGGTGTGTGGCATTGGTGACTTCCGGAGAGGACGATGCTCTGATGAGCCAGTCGTCGAGGTACGGAAAGACATAGAGGCCGTGAAGCCGGAGATAAGCCGCCACCACCGCGAGACATTTTGTGAAGACTCGCGGTGCGGAGGATAGGCCAAAGGGCAGTACTCTGTACTGGTAATGATTTCCTGCCACCACAAACCTTAGGTATTGGCGGTGGCTTGGGTGGATGAGGATGTGCGTGTAGGCATCCTTTAGATCCAAGGAGCATAGCCAATCTCCCTGCTGGAGGTAGGGCAGAAGGATTCCAAGGGTAAGCATCTTGAACTTTTCCCGCACGAGGAACTTGTTGAGGTTGCGCAAGTCCAGGATGGGTCTGAGGCCTCCTGTCCTTTTTGGTATTAGGAAATACCTGGAATAAAAGCCTTGACCTCTCAGGTGGTGGGGCGGCACCGGTTCCACAGCCTGTTCCTGAAGAAGACTTGCTAACTCCTGAAGGAGTAAGTCCCTGTGCAGAGGGAGTCGAGGAGGTTCTCCCGGGAAATAGGAGGGAGGGACCTGGTGGAAGTGGAGAAGATAGCCTTCTCTTACGACTTGAAGCACCCAGGCATCTGAAGTGATGTTGGACCACCTGTGGGCGAAGTGAACCAGCCGGCCTCCGGTGCTGGGAGGAGCCAGCTGAGGGGGAGAGGCTATGCTGATGAAGTCAAAAAACCCCACCCTGCTGAGCAGGGGCTGGTGGTGCAGGCTTGGGGGCTTGCTGCCTACGGGACCCGTTACCCCGTCCCTTGGCCTGCTGGCCCTGTTGGGGAGCTGCGGAGGCCTGATATTGGGGGTAGTGTTTATAGGCAGCCACCTTTCCCGAGCCCTTCTTTTTCTGGGAAGGGGCGGAGGTCTTCCTAGAAAGCCTAGTTCTGGTGAGAGTCTCCGTCTCGATTTGTGCAGCCTTTTCAGCCATGGGCTTGCCAAAGAGGTTCTCACCTCGGCAGGGGACATCGACCAACTTGTCCTGCACCCAGGGTTCAAGGTCAGACGACTGAAGCCAAGCCTGTCGGCGGGCACCGATGCCGGCTGCGGCCACTCGAGCCGATGCTTCAAAGCCATCATAGGCTGCTCGGGACATGAATTTGGAGCATTCCCGAATACCAGTTGTCAAGGCCAGGAACCTCCGCAAAGGTTCCTCGGACAGCCCAGCGGAGAATCCGGCTATCTCTTTAGCCAGGTCTCGGAGATACATGCCCATGTAGAGCTGGTAGGTCTGGACCCGACAAGCAAGCATAGAGCCCTGGAAACACTTCTTACCAAGGCCATCCAGGTTACGGGCCTCCCTGCCAGGAGGCACCGAGGAGTGCATCTTCTGGCTCTTAAGCCTATGCATGGCCGATTCCACTACCATGGAATGGTGCGGCAGCTGTGCTTTTTGGAAGCCAGGACTCTTGCGGACTCGATAGATGGAATCGACCCGCTTGCTTAATACCGGCGACAATGCCGGACTCTCCCACATGCGGAAGAGTAGTCGTTCCAGCATGGGAGGAACCGGTACAGTAAAGTGTTCCCTGGCGGGAGAGTCATACTGAAGGGCGTCGAGCTCTTCGGCTCGAGGCTCCTCCTCGGGATCCGCAGGGAAGGCCAAAGCCTTGGCCATATCCCTGACGAAGTCCGAGAACCGGGCATCCTCCAGAGGGGACTGCTTCCGAGGTTCGGACTCAGGTGAGTCCGAGGGGACACACCGAGTCCGAAACGAATCAGGTGACTCTTCCTCTTCAGACTCCCAGGCCGACTCCGAGGAGGAATCGGTGGGGTCGGCTCGGGCAGGCGGAGGCGTCGGCCGCCCCGACACCGAGGGAGTCTGCGTCGACGGGTGACCTCGACCGAGGATCGACTCGAGTTCGCATGGACTCGAGGATCGGCTCGGTCTCCGGGGTCGACTTAGACGTCGACGTCCCGGCGGTCGGGGCAGCGGCGCCAGCGAGGCTAGCGATCAGTGCCCGCTGCTGGTCCATGAAGGCAGATAGTCTGCTCTCCAAGGCCGTCAACCTGAGTCCGACCTCAGGTGACCCAGCAGCCCCCGACTCGGGCCCCGACGGCGTCGGGCCCGACGTCGGACCCCTCGGAGGCAAGTCCAGGAGGACTACAGGACTTACCCGAGCAGGCAACTCCGACTCCAGACGAGGTCGCTTCGGGAGGTGCTCCTTCTCCAAAGACCCGGGACGGCTATCGGGGCTATGCGACCTGGCCCTCGCGGAGCCAGGAGCGTCCACCGACGCCGCCCTCGCGGGTTTTACCTTCCGTCGATGGTCCCCGGAGGGAGAACCCCTGTTGGAGGAACTTCGGCGATGGTCAGAGCTGGAACCTCTGGACGCCGAGGCCTCCGACGAGGTCCGGGTACGGCCGGGGTCAGCGAAGATTCGTTCCCGCTGGTGCCGCCGACTCCTTAACGCTTTGGAGGACATTTTGCCGCAGGCCCCACAGATCAGTTCTTCGTGATCCGGGCCGAGGCAGCGGAGGCAATTATCATGTGTGTCAGTGAGTGACATATTTCTGTCACACTGAACACACCGCTTGAAACCACTGGCAGCCATCGGGGGAAAAAGGGCCCCTGCAAGGTCAAAGGACCGGGCTGCCAGCGAAAAACCGAAAAACTAAACTGGCTAAGATGGCACCCTTGGGCGGGAAGGAGACCGCGCATGCGCGCTGCAATTCCCAAAGGCTTTCTTTGAAAGCTGGGGAAAATTGCTCCGCGAGGGCTCTGTCGGCGCCGACGTCACCCATATGTGAGGACTGACTTCCTGCTTGGTCCTGGAGAATCAGCGATGCCCCATCCTGTGGAACCTTGAACAGAGTCCTCGCAATGAGGGGGAAAGGAGGGAATGCATATAGGAGACTGGAGGACCAGCCCAGGAGAAATGCATCGGGGCCCTCCCTGCCCGGGTGTGGCACCGGGCCACAGAAGCGAGGGAGCTGAGTGTTCTGGGGCTGGCAAAGAGGTCCATTACTGGAGTGCCGCAGCGTAGAAACAGCCAGCCTGCCACTTTGGGATCCAGGCGCCACTCGTGGGGGTGAAGGATTCTGCTGAGCCTGTCTGCCAGGCCATTCTCCTGACCCAGGAGGTACGTCGCCTTGAGGGACATCCTCTGTCGAGCGGCAAAATAGCAGATAAGGATTGCCTCCCTACAGAGGGAGCGCGACTGTGTGTCCCCCTCTTTGTTGATGTAGAGCATCGCTACCCGGTTGTCGGTCTGCACCAGAACCGACTTCCCACTGAAAACATCCTCGAAGGCCCTCAGGGCCCACCAGATGGCCCGGAGCTCGAGCAGGTTTATGTGCTGCTGAACTTCCACAGGCGACCACTGCCCCTGCATACAGAGAGACCCGCAATGGGCTCCCCACCCTAACAGGGAAGCTTCTGTGGTCAGTACCACATTGTGCTGTGGGGCCTGGAAGGGCAATCCCCGCAGGAAGTTGTGGGGGTTTGTCCACCAGTTCAGGGACAAACGAAGGTTGGGAAGAACCATGAAGGGGTACATGAGGTGTCCGAGGGATTGACTCCATTGGGAGCTGAGACACCACTGGGTTGTCCGCATGTGCAGACGGGAGTGAAGAACCACATGCACGGTTGAGGCCACGTGGCCCAAGAGACATAGCATGGACCGAGCGGTGACCTGGTGAGCAGTGACTTGGTGGGCGGTGACCTGGTGGGCGCTTTGGACACAAACTGCCAGAGCCCGGAGGCGGGTGGAGCGATCCACCAGCAAGAAGGCAATGGCTTGCCGAGTATCGAGGCATGCCCCGATGAACTCGAGAGCCTGTGTCGGCTTCAGGTGAGACTTTGGATAGTTGACCAAGAAACCCAAGCTCTCCAAGAGGAGGACAGTGCACGAAATCGCTTGCCGGGCCTCCTTGGTGGAGGAGCCTGTAACGAGCCAGTCGTCGAGGTAGAGAAATATCAGCACGCCCCGGCGCTGAAGTTGAGCGGCAGCTACAATGAGGCACTTCGTGAAATCCCGTGGGGCGGATGCAAGGCCGAAGGGGAGCACACTGTACTGGAAGTGCTCTCCCTGCACCCTGAAGCGCAGGTTCTGCCTGTGTTGGGGATTGATCAAGATATGGGCGTAAGCGTCCTTTAGATCAAAGGAGCTGTAGGGTTTAAGTACTTGTAGAGGTAGAGGTTAAGTATGATAGATTTGGGGTTTAGTATGATTGATTTGCTTTTAATTTTTAAGTGCTAAGGATTCATAATGTTCCTGATTCATAATCACTTACTGGCTGCCCTGAATCTCACAAAAAATAAGACCAACAGCTATGCTGCTATAACATGTGAGCCAGCATTCAGGCCTTTGCAAGAAGAGATAAGGAGATATCATGAGCCTTGTAAGGTGCCAGTTTGGGCTGAAGAGTCTAGACTTTGACCTACAAGGGGATATCAGATAAAGGTTTGCAGAAGTAAGGTGCAAAGAAATGCATACACAGGAAACCACAAAGCTACTAACATATATGCTAGGCCCGGCTCTGAAGAAAGCAACTAGCCAGGTCATGGTGAGTATGAGAGGAGGGGGGCCAGGAGGGATTTTGCAACAGGAACTAAGGGGAGCAAAAAGGCAACGATAGGAAATGGGGAGGGGAGGGGGAGAGAACACAGAGGGATAGCTCTGGGACTGCATACAGAAACACGGAAAGAAAAAAGGTATAAATGTAACATGCTTTCCATATTCAGGGGGGAGAGTTGCATTCTTGAGGTGCCTAGTGCCCGATAGAATTCTCTTCCCCTATCTACCTGTATTTGGTCATCAGTTATCTAATAAACAGAGACTCTGATTGCACCTGTACTGACTTTTTGGATCTGATCATTTCAGGTAATAGTAATAATTAGGTTGTGGTTCATTTTTGTATGAAACAGGGCCGTACAGAGCATAGCCAGTCGCCCTGCCGGAGGAAGGGCAGCAGCATGCCAAGAGATAACATCTTGAATTTCTCCCACACCAGGAACTTGTTTAGCTTGCGGAGATCGAGGATAGGCCGCAGACCCCCCCCCCCCCGTCTTTTTCGGGACGAGGAAGTACCGGGAGTAAAAGCCCCGACCTCGAAGGTGTGGAGGGAACTTCTAGACAGCCCGTTGTGCAAGAAGGGAGTGTAATTCCCACAGCAGCAAAAGCTGGTGTGCGGGGAGTCGAGGAGGCTCCTGCGGGGAGAAAGGGGGTGGAAGCCTGTCGAAGTGGAGGTGATAGACCTCCCGGATGGTCTGGAGGACCCAGGTGTCTGAGGTAATAAGCGCCCATGACGGAGCGAAGCAGGACAGGCTTCCTCCCACTGTCTGCTGCATCGCCAGAGGGAGAGGGGCTATGCCGCTGGCATCAAAATCCCTGAAGGGGTTGTGGGGGAGCTGGCGTCTGGGCCTTCGGGCACTTTGGTTTACAGTGGCCCTGGCCGGGCTTCCCCTGCATGGGAGTGGTCGGCGCGGGGGTAGCCAGGTATGGCAGGTAGCTGCGGTACTGGAGGCCTTTCCTGGGGAAGAAGGGCTTCTTGGTAGGCTGCTTCTTCCGAGGCAGCGTAGAGGTCTTGCGGGAGAGATGGGTCATAGTGACATACTCCGTCTCGATCTCCGCGGCCTTCTCCTCCATCGGCTTACCAAAAAGCTGTTCACCGAGGCAGGGCATGTCCAGGAGCTTCTCCTGTACCCACTGCTCCAAATCCGAAGAATGGAGCCAAGCCTGGCGGCGGGCTCCGATGCCCGCGGCCGCCACCTGAGCCAACGTCTCGAAACAATCATAGGAGGCTTGAGAGATATACTTGGAGAAATCAGCCACTGATTTCAGCAGGGTGCAAAACCTGTTGAGAGGCTCTCCCTTGAGGCCCGCAGAGAAACCTCCAAGTTCTTTCGCCAAGTTGTGGAGGAACATACCAATATACAATTGGTATGCCTGGATGTGACAAGAGAGCATGGAACCTTGATAGGCCTTGCAACCCAGGGCATCAAGGGCTCTTGATTCTCAGCCCGGCAGTACCGATGCGTGGGACTTTGGGCTTTTCTGTTTCCTCATGGCTGATTCCACCACCATCGAGGTGTGTGGAAGTTGGGTCTTTCGGAAGCCTGGCCCTTGGCTGCACCTTGAACAGATACCAAGACTGGCAGAAATTCAGGTTTAAACAAACCCCTTTTATTGACCCCTACGCGTTTCGGCCAACAGCCTTCTTCAGGGGGATATCGAATGAGGAAAGACACCTCCAAAAACAAATAAAAGATTAAAACAAAATCGCTAAAAAACTAAGTACATCATATAATTAACTATAGATAAATAAATAGATAAAATACCAATTAAATAAATAAAAAAGCAAACATACAAATTGTTATACAGTAAAAAACTAGTATAACAGAAAATCTGATTGAAAATTAAAAACACCAATAAGTGAAATATGTAAAAAGAAGAATATATGCAATAAGACATATATATGTGCAATAAAACCATTATGTACCAAACTTGTGATATGTAAAAGAGAGATGAGGAGGATACATTATGACGGGTAAATTAAAAGATGACAAATAGTAAACATAAAAATATTAAAATGTAGTGATATGATCATCTGAACACCAATACCTTTTGATAAAATCTTTCGTGTAAATAAAAGACATGGACCACTGAAATAAATAATTATAAATTAAAAATTAAAAACTTTTTCAAAACTCAATAACCTAACACATATAAAGATGTTTTTTTTTTAAAAACTGACGTCACAGCTATATTTATGACAACACCTGCATGAGATCACCATGTAAATATAAAAATAAGGGGACGGCTAAAAATGTCCCTTTAGTTAGGAATGAATGCAACATAAGCTGGGCAAAGGAGGAGCTGAAAGGATAATAGAAACTAACTATTTATGAAAAATAATGATGGACATTGGGATTTTACAATTGTCTGTGAAACTGTTCAA
Organism: Ichthyophis bannanicus; assembly: GCA_033557465.1. NCBI lineage: Eukaryota > Metazoa > Chordata > Amphibia > Gymnophiona > Ichthyophiidae > Ichthyophis > Ichthyophis bannanicus. The sequence goes on from CM066032.1 coordinate 143,180,332, forward strand.
AAATACTATGTCGCTGTTAATATAAATGCTCATTTCTTTAAAAATGGGAACTCTTATATGAATATTCTCCATCATCTAGAACATAAATGTATCAAAAATATCGCGTTATGCCATTATATAAATACAAAAGAATTTTTTTTAATGGGCAAGAGTCACGTTATTTATTGCTACTATGGCCTTGCTGTTTGAACATAAAAAAGGAACAAGTTATATTAACGCTGGCAGTTCAGGATTTGCACATCGTATCGGCAAAGGGCCTACCTATACAAGAAGTATTGAATGGCAAGGAAAAAGTTATAAAAACTTTCTACCAATATGTGTATGAGTCTTTCATAATATATATGTAACTGTATGCTTATCTTTTTAATTTTATTAAATTATATCATCTGCCATGAAAATGTGGCATGTTTGTACAAACAAGTCCTATTTGGACTGTAAAATTGCCAAGAGGGACTTTGCTTATTACTTCAGCGTAACAAACTTTATATAACGAATGGGAAAAAGAATGAATTACATCAAAAACTGACACTTCAAAGATTTCATGTCGCGCCGACAAAAACAAATCTGTGCGTACAATATTCAATGAAGGGAAAAACCACGTAAATCTCTCCGTCGGCATTTATGCGAATGTAGTGCATTATGTATATGACAATCTGCCTAACTTAAACTACAATAAACTATATTCTCTACCATGAACCTATGGTACAATACACCACAGAAGTTCTATTTCAAGAATTAGCTTACCGCTCTGGCGTGTCAAACCTTGTATAAAAATTGTAAAGGATAAAGTAACTCCTGTGAGTCTTTTAAACAGCGTTTTCCCACCGAATCAGGGTGAAGGTTCATGGAATAAAGTTCATTGAAGCACAGTTATCCGCTTGTTATAAATAATATATATATGGTCCCTGGTTATTTAAAATATATATTAACACTTGTAAAGCTAAAAAATAGAGAAAAGAGGAATATCATTAACTCTCAGGTTCATTATAAGCACTGCTACCGATGTAATGAAGTTATCTCAGATAAGGCATTACCCAAGACTTATATTAAAATGTGTTGTTTGAAACACTTGTTTTAAAAAAAAATTTATATATATGGTCCATTGTTGTTTAAAAAAATTATATGTATATAAACACTTGTTAGCTGAAAAGAAGGGAGTATCCTTTCCTTTTTGGTATTGATTTTTCTGTATTGGAGGCAAATGTACTGCTATAACCGTTGCTAACGATGCATTGAACTAATCTCAAATGAAACATTGCCCATGGCCCATATTGGAATATATTGTAAAAAAGGGGGGGGGGAGGAGGGAGGGGGGAAAGGGGGGGAAGGAGGGGGGGGGAAAAGGGGGGAAAGGGGGGGAGGAGGGGGGAAAAGGGGGCAGGGCAAGGGGGGGAGGGAGGGGGGAAAGGGGGCAAGGGGGGGGGGAAAAGGGGGCAAGGGGGAAAAGGGGGAAAGGGGGGAAAGGGGAAAAGGGGCGAGGGGGGGAAAAGGGGGGCAAGGGGGGAGGGAGGGGGGGAAGGGCGAGGGGGGGAGAGGGGGGGAAAAGGGGGGACAGGAGGAAAGGGGGCGAGGGGGGGAGGGAGGGGGGAAAAGGGGGCAAGGGGGGGGGGAAAGGGGGCAAGGGGGGGAAAAGGGGGCAAGGGGGGAGGGAGGGGGGAAAAGGGGGCAAGGGGGGGAGGGACGGGGGAAAAGGTGGCAAGGGGGGGAGGGAGGGGGGAAAAAAGGGGGGAGGGAGGGGGGAGGGGGGAGAGGGGGGAAAAGGGAATAGGGGGGGGGGGGGAAAAGGGGGCAAGGGGGGGCGAGGGAGGGGGGAGGAAAAGGGTGAAGGGGGGCGAGGGGGAGGGGGCAAGAAAGGGGGAGGAGGGGGGGAAGGGGGGCAAGGGGAAAAGGGGGAGGGAAAGGGGGGCAAGGGGGAAAAGGGGGGAGGGGGGGGAGGGGGGGAGGGAGAGGAAGGAGGGGGGAGGGGGGGAGGGGGGAAAAGGGGGCAAGGAAGGGGGAAAAAGCAAGGGGGGGGGGGGGGGGGCAAGGGGGGGGAGGGGGGAAAAGGTGGGGGGGAGGGAGGGAGGGTAAAAGAAAAGGGGGGGGGGGGGGGGAAAAGGGGGGGGAGGGATGGGGGGGAAAAGGGGGCAAGGGGGGAGAGGAGGGGGAAAAAGGGGAGGGGGGGAGGGAGGGGGACAAGGGGGGGGAGGGAAGGGGAAAAGGGGGCAAGGGGGGCGGGGGGGGGAAAAGGGGGGGGCAAGGAGGGGGGAAAAGGGGGAAGGGGGGAGGGAGGGGGGAAAAGGGGGGGAAGGGGGGGAGGGCGGGGGGGGGAAAAAGGGGGGAGTGAGGGGGGGAGGGGAAAAGGGGGCAAAGGGGGGAGGGGGGGGGAGGGGGGGAAGGGAAGGGGGGCGAGGGAGGGGGAAAGGGGGCAAGGGGGGAAAGGGGGGGGAGGGGGCAAGGGGGGGAGGGACGGGGGGGAAAAGGGGGAAGGGGGGGGGGAGGGAGGGGGAAAAACGGGCAAGGGGGGGGGGGAGGGGGGGGAAAAGGGGGGGGAAAAAGAAGGGGGGGAAAAAAGAAGGGGGGAGGGAGGGGTGGGAAAAGGGGGTGGGAGGGAGGGGGAAAAAGGGGGAAAGGGGGGAGGGGGGGGGAAAAGAAGGGGGGAAGAGGGGGGAGTGGAAGGGGGGGTGGGAGGGAGGGGGGAAAAGGGAAGGGGGGAGGGAGGGAGGGGGGAAAGGGGGCAAGGGGGAGGGGGAGGGGAGGGGGGGGGAAAAGGGGAAAAGGGGGGAGGGGGGAGGGGGGAAAGGGGGCATAGGGGGGAGGGAGGGGGGGGGGAAAAGGGGGGAGGGGGAAGGAGGGAAAGGGGGGGGGAAGGGGAAGGAGGGGGGGGGGGGGAGGGCAGGGGGAAGGGAGGGGGGGGGGGGGAAAGGGGGGAGGGGGAAAATGGGGGCAAAGGGGGGGGAGGGGAAAAGGGGGGGGGAAGGGGGGACGGGAGAGGGGGGGGGGGAGGGGGGGGGGAGGGAGGGAGCAGGGGGAAAAAGGGGGAGGAGGGGGTAGGAGGGAAGCGGGGAAAAGGGGGCAGAGGGGGAAGGGGGGAGGAGGGGGGATGGAGGGGGGGGCAAGGGGGGAGGGGAGGAGGAGAGAAAGAAGGGGGAAGGGAAGGGGGAAGGGGGGAGGGGGATGGGAGGAGGAGGAGGGGGGGAGGGGGGAGGGGGAAAGGAGGGGAGGGAAGGAGGGGGAAAAGAGGGGAGGGGGGGATATGGGGGGGGGCAGGGAAGGGGTGAGGGGAGGAAGGAAAAGGGGCAGAGGGGGAAGGGAGGGAGGGGGGGGGGCAGGGGGAGGGGGGGAGGGGAGGGAGGGAGGGGGAAGGAGGGGGGAGGGAGGGAGGGGGGAAGGAGGGGGACGGGGGGGAGGGGAAGGGAGGAGGGGAGGGGGAGGGGCGGAGGGGGAAGGGGAGGGGGAGGGGGGGGAAGGGGGGCAGGGGGACTAAAGCGGGAAGGGGGGAAAAAGGGCTGGCAAGGGGGGGAGGGGAGGGAGGTGGGGGAAAGGGAGGGGGGGGGCCAGGGGGGGAGGGAGGGGAGGGGGGGAAAAGGGGGCACGGGGGGGGGGAGGGAGGGAGCAGGGGGAAAAGGGGCAAGGGGGGGAGGGGGAGGGAGGGGGGAAAAGGGGGGGGGGGGCCAGGGAGGGGGGGAGGGGAGGGAGGGGGGGGAAAGGGGGCAAGGGCACCGGGGGAGGGGAGGGAGGGGGTGAAAGGGGGCCAGGGGGGAGGGGGGAGGGGGGAGGGAAGGGGGGGGGGGGGACGGGGGAACTTGATGGAGGGGGCAAGGGGGGGAGGGAGGAGGGGGAAAAGGGGGCACGGGGGCGGAGGGCGGGAGGGGGGAAAAAGGGGGCAATGGGGGAGGCAGGGAGGCGGGAAAAGGGGGCAAGGGGGGGAGGGAAGGCGATGGGGGAGGGGGGCAAAAGGGGGCAAGGGGGGGAGGGATGGAGGGGGGAAAAGGGCGGCCAGGGGGCGGAGGGAGGGGGAGGGTGGGAGGGGGGAAAAAGGGGCAAGGGGGGAACAGGGGGCAAGGGGGGGAGGGAGGGGGGAAAAGGGGGCAAGGGGGGGAGGGAGGGAGGGGGAGAATAAGGGGGCACGGGGGGGATGGGGAGGGAGGGGGGGAAAAGGGGGCCATGGGGTGGGAGGGGGGAAAAAGGGGAACAGGGGGGGCGGAGGGAGGGGGAAAAAGGGGGCAGGGGGGGAGGGAGGGGAAAAGGGGGCAAGGGGGGAGGGGGGGAGGGGGGAAAAGGGGGCAAGGGGGGGAGGGAGGGAGGGGGGGAAAAGGGCAGGGGGGGAGGGAGGGAGGAGGGGGGAAAAGGGGGCAGGGGGGGGGAGGGAGGAGGGGGGAAAAGGGGGCAAGGGGGTGTGGAGGGAGGTGAGGGGGGCAAAGGGGGCAAGGGCTGGGGGTGAGGGAGGGGGAGAAAAAGGGGGCACGGGGGGGAGGGGAGAGGAGGGGGAAAAAAAGGGGGCAAGGGGGAGGAGAGGGAGGGGGGGTAAAGGGCGGCCAGGGAGGGGAGGGAGGGAGGGGGGAAAAGGGGGCAAGGGGGGGCGGGAGGGAGGGGGGAAAGGGGGCAAGGGGGGGAGGGAGGGAGGGGGGAAAAAGGGGGCAAGGGGGGGAGGGACGGGGAGGGGGGAAAAGGGGGCACGGGGGGAGGGAGGGAGGGGGGAAAAGGGGGCCAGGGGGGGAGGGAAGGCGAGGGGGGAAAAGGGGGCAAGGGGGGGGGGAGGGAGGGAGGGGGGAAAAAGGGGGCAAGGGGGGGAGGGAGAGGAGGGTGGAAGATAGGGCAAGGGGGGAGGGAGGGGGAAAAGGGGAAAAAGGGGGCAAGGGGGGGAGGGAGGGAGGGGGAAAAGTGGGACGGGGGGGAGGGGGGAGGGGGGGAAAGGGGCAAGGCGAGGGGAGGGAGGGAGGGGGGAAAAGGGGGCAAGGGGGGGAGGGAGGGAGGGTGGAGAAAAAGGGGGCAAGGGGGGAAGGGGGCAAGGGGGGAGGGAGGGAGGGGGAAAAAAGGGGCAAGGGGGGGAAGGGGAGGGAGGGGGGAAAAGGGGGCACGGGGTGGGACGGGAGGGAGGGGGGAAAAGGGGGGCAAGGGAGGGAGGGCGGAAAAGGGCGGCACAGGGGGGGAGGGAGGGAGGGGGGAAAAGGGGGGCAAGGGGGGTGAGGGAGGAGGGGGGAAAAGGGGGCAAGGGGGGGGAGGGAGGGAAGGGGGAAAAGGGGGCAAGGGGGGGGGGAGGGGAGGGAGGGGGAAAAGGGGGCAAGGGCTGGGGGGGGGGGAGGGCGGAGGGGGAAAAGGGGGCAAGGGGGGGGGGAGGGAGGGGGGGAAACAGGGGGCAATGTGGGGGAGAGGAGGGAGGAGGGGAAAAGGGGCAAGGGGGGGAGGGAGGAGGGGGAAAGGGGGGCAAGGGTGGGATGGGGAGGGAGGGGGAAAAGGGGGCAAGCGGGGGGAGGGAGGGAGGGGGGAGAAAGGGGGAAGGAGGGGGGGAGGGAGGGGAGGGGGGAAAAGAGGGGGCAGGGGGGGAGGGAGGGGGCAGAGGGGGCAAGGGCGGGGGGAGGGGAGGGGGGGAAAAGGGGCAGGGGGGGAGGGAGGGGGGGGGATAAGGGGGCAAGGGGGGGAGGGAGGGAGGGGGGGGAAAAGGGGGCAAGGGGAAAGGGGGGAGGGGGAAAAGCGGGAAAAAGGGGGCAAGGGGGGAGGGGGAAAAGGGGGCAAGAGGGGGAGGGGGGAGGGGGGGAACAGGGGGCGGGGAGGGGGAGGCGAGGGGGGAGAAAAGGGGGGGGGAGGGAGGGAGGGGGAATAAGGGGGCAAGGGCGGGGGGGCAGGGAGGGGGAGGAAAGGGGCAAGGGGGGGAGGGGAGGGAGGGGGGAAAGGCGGGCCAAGGGGGGGGGGACGGGAGGCGGGAAAAAGGGGGGCAAGGGGGGGAGGGAGGAGAGTGGAAAAGGGGGCAAGGGGGGGAGGGAGGGAGGGGGGAAAGGGGGCAAGGGGGGAGGGAGGGAGGGGGGAAACGGGGGCAAGGGGGGGCGGGAGGGAGGGGGGACAAGGGGGGGGGCACAGGGGGGAGGGGAGGGAGGGGGGGAAAAGGGGGGCAAGGGGGGGGGGGGAGGGAGGGAGGGGGGAAAAGGGGGCAGGGGGGAGGGAGAGGGAGGGGAGGGGGGGGAAAGGGGGCAACGGGAGGGGGGAAGGTGGAGGGAGGTGGAAAAGGGGGGGTGGGAGGGAGGGGGGAAAGATTGGGAAAGGGTGGGAGGAGGGGGAAAAGCAATGCAGGAAGGGTAGGAAGGGAGCGGGGAAAGAAGGGAGAAAAAGGGGGGAGGGAGGGGGGAAAGAAGGGGGGAAAGGGTGGAGGGAGGGGGGAAAAGAGGGGGAAAGGGTGGGAGGGAGGGGGGAAAAGAAGGGGGAATAGTGGGGAGGGGAGGGGGAAAAGAAGGGGGAAAGGGTGGGAGGGGAGGGGGAAAAGAAGGGCGGAAAGGGGGGAGGGAGGGGGAAAGAAGGGTGAAAGGGGGGAAGGAGGGGGGAAAGAAAGGGGGGAAAGGGTGGGAGGGAGGGGGAAAGAGGGGGAAAGGGGGGGCGGGAGGGAGGGAAAGAAGGGGGAAAGGGTGGGAGGGGGAGGGGGGAAAGAAGGGGGCAGGGGTGGGAGGGAGGGGGAAAGAAGGGGGAAAGGGTGGGGGGGGGGGGGGAAAGAAGGGGGAGGAAGGGTGGCGAGAGGGGGGGGGAAAGAAGGAAGGGGTGGGGAGAGGGGGGGGGGAAAGAAGGGGGAAAAGGTTTGGGAGGGGGGGGGGAGGAAAGAAAGGGGGAAAAGGGTGGGAGGGGGGGGAAAGAAGGGGGAAAGGTGGGAGGGAGGGGGAAAGCAGGGGGAAAGGGTGGGAGGGAGGGGGGGAAAGAAGGGGAAGGGTGGGAGGGCGGGGGGAAAGAAGCGGGAAAGGGGAGGGAGGGGGGGAAGAAGGGGGAAAGGGTGGGGGAGAGGGGGGAGGGGGAAAGAGGGGGGGAAGAAGGGGGAAAGGAGTGGGAGGGAGGGGGAAAGAAGGGGGATAAAGGGGGTGGGAGGGGGGGGGGAGAAGAAGGGGGAAAGGGTGGAGGATGGGGGAAGAGGGGGGACAGGGTGGGAGGGAGGGGGGAAAGATAGGGGGAAAGGGGGAGGGAGGGGGGAAAGAAGGGGGACAAGGAGTTGGAGGGAGGGGGTGAAAGGGGGCAAGGGGGGGAGGAGGGGAGGGGGGAAAAGGGGGCAGGGGGGGAGGCAGGGAGGGGGGAAAAGGGGGGAAAGTGGGGAGGGAGGGAGTGGGGAAAGGGGGGACAAGAGGGGGGGGAGGGAGGGAGGGGGGAAAAAGGGCGGGCGAGGGAGGAGGGGGGGAAAAGGGGAAAGGGGGGGGGAGGGGGGGGCAGAAAAGGGGGGCCAGGGTGGGGGAGGGGATAGAGACGGGGAGGGGGAAAAAAGGGGCAAGGGGGGGAGGGAGGGGAGGGGGGAAAAGGGGGAAAGGGGGGGGGGAGGGAGGGAGGGGGAAAAGGGTGCAAGGGGGGGAGTGAGGGAGGGGGGAAAAAGGGGGCAAGGGGGGAGGGAGGGAGGGGGGAAAAGGGGGCAAGGGGGGGGAGGGGAGGGAGGTGGGGAAAAGGGGCAAGGGGGGGCGGGAGGGAGGGGGGAGAAGGGGGCAAGTGGGGGGAGGGGGGAGGGGGGAAAAGGGGGCAGGCGGGTGGGAGGGGGGTGGAAAAGGGGGCAAGGGGGGGAGGGGGGAGGGGGGAAGAAGGGGGCAGGGGGGAGGCAGGGAGGGGGGAAAAGGGGCACGGGGGGGAGGGGGAAAAGGGGGCCGGGGGGGGAGGAGGGCGGGGGAAAGAGGGGGCACGGGGGGGAGGGAGGAGGGGGGAGAAAAAGGGGCGAAAGGGGGGAGGGAGGGAGGGGGAAAGAAAAGGAGGGGCGAAAAGGGGAGGGGAGAGGGGGAAAAGGGGGCAAGGGGGGGAGGAGGAGGGAGGGGGGAAAAAGGGGGCAGGGAGGGGGAGGGGGGGGGGGAAGGGGGCAAGGAGGGGGAAAAGTGGGAGGGAGGTGGGAAAAGGGTCGTGTGGGAGGGGGGGGGAAAAGAAGGGAGAGGGCAGAAAAAGGGTGGGCAGGGAGGGAGGAAAGACGAACCGGAAGGGGGACAAGGTGGGAGGGAGGGGGAAAGAAGGGGGAAATGGTGGGCAGGGGGGGGGGGGGGGGTTACGGGGGGGGGGGGGGGGTGCGGGGTCGGGGGGAAAAGAGGGAGGAAAGGGTGGGAGGGAGCCACGGCGGCGAAAAGAAGGTGGGAGGAAGGGTGGGAGGGAGGGGGGAAAAGAAGGGGGAAAGGGTGGGAGGGAGGGGGGAAAAGAAGGGGGAAAGGGGGGGAGGGAGGGGGACAAAGAAGGAGGGGAAAGGGTGGGCCGTGGAGGGTGGAAAAGAAGGACCCCAGGGAAAGGGTGGGAGCGGGGGGGGAAAAGAAGGGGGAAAGGGTGGTAGGAGGAAGAGGGGAAGAGAGAAGGGGGAAGA